>ML806108.1:244410-261605 GCA_009831015.1 Picea engelmannii
CTTATCTACTATTGCATGCGTCATTTTATGATTGTAAAACCTTTGTTATGCTACATGCAACTATAAGAACCTACATGCAACCATAATAACTGACATGCAAACACTTTAAACAAAGATCTTCTACATCAAACCCTAAAACGCATTCAAAAACCCTCAGTGTATCAGATCTGCATGTTGGAGCAGTAAGATCGTAGCAAATATCTTGATCAGCCGGATCAGGGATATTTCACAATGAGTGGATGTATGAGCTTCATGGTCTAGTATATTCCTTGAAGTTTGATCTTCGATTGGGATATCACCAGGTCAGAGACAGAAAGCAGGATACTCACAAGACTGCTTTTAGGAGCTATTATGAGTTCTTGGTGATACCAGTGGGGATGCCCAACGCATATGACACTTTCCAGTGTTGCAGTTGCGAAGGATTTTGTTGTCGTTCCTTGATATTCTCATTACATACAACAGGACATGGGAGGATCAGGTGTGGCAGTTGGATGAGTCACGAGGTATTATGGACATGACCTGGATTTGTCATTTGGACTATGTGGTCAGTGCGCATGGTGCACAAGAGGAGATCCAGGTTGTATGGGATCGATGCATAGAGATTTTAGCTGACAAAGTGGTGGATGGCATTATCTACTTTGGAGGTTGCATATATCTAGTCCCCGAATCTACACCCAGGGAGAGGATCACGAGGGCTATGCGTGATACACATTTGACAGGGCATTTTGGGTACTTGTATGAGTATGAGGCACCATAGGTGGCAGAGCTACTTTGTAGGGAGGTGTTTAGACCCCATAGTTTACTTGAGTACGTTGATAGTGATCAGGATAGCAGATTTCTCGGTGCAGTTTGGCAGGAGCCAAACAGATTACAAGCACAGAGTTGATCCCTAGTACTTGGTTTCCACTAGATGATGGCATATTAGGGACTTGGCTCATTTTTACTCCGATGGTTAATTAGTATGGCACAACAGCGATCAACAGGCATTGGGAGTGGTGGACTACCAATTTGGTGGTGGGATTCGGGCATTCATCTGAGTGATAGGTCGCTTTAGATGATGATGATGATCGACAGAGTTGTGACAGTGATTGGTCTACTTTATTTTTGGGATGTCAGTAGAGGGGAGGTTGAGACTTACTCTACATGGCAGGATCAACTTTCTTTTCTGATACCTAGGATTGAGGCTGGTAGTGGATTTGTAGACTTAGAATTCACTGAGACACCTTGACATGGGATGATTCGGGATAGTGGTTTCAGTCCCTTCATGGATTTCAGCTTGGGGTTCCAGGAGAGGAGGATGCAGACTAGACATGTCGGTCCGATAGTGATGATCAGAGTGGCGCAATGTCAACATGGTGGTTCCTTTTTAGGATTAGTTTGGGACCTTGGGATTACATTGTTTGATAGTTCGGTTACTATTACAGATGGGAGAGCCAGTTGTTACTTTCAGGAGCTTATTCGTATGGAGCATTGGATGGGTATCTTAGTTTGGATATTCTATGAGGGGTGGACCGAGTATTTACAGTCTTTGTTTTCTCTATTGATCGTTGGTCTTCAAGAGGCCTCTTATGTTAGTACATGGCAAGACAATCTTGTGGGCAATAGGTGCTCCACGTCTTTCAGATTGGTTTGGGACCTAGGAATCACTCTTAGTTTCAGTTTGGTTCAGCTTATTGATCATAGGGTTGTGATGACATTGCTTGAGGACAAGCAATCTTTGGGGAGGAAGGACTGTCATGTCCCCATTTTTGGATTCCCATTTGTGCGGTTAGAGTTACTGCAGGAGGCTTGAGTCAGCCAGATCAGAGGGTTGAGAGTCTGAGACTAGGTCATAAGTGAGCCCATAAGGTTTGGGGGAGTTGTATGGGGCCCAACTTAATTTATTTCCCATTATTCATCATCAAAATAATTTCCACACAACTTGTTCTTGGTTTTGTTGCATTCCGACAATTTCCGTAAAACGAGGTTATTATTGAGCATATTTTAATTAATTACACTAAAGGTACTATTTGGAGTTCGTTTCTTGGAGAAATACCTTAGTGTAATAGCTCGTTGGAATTGGGGCAAAAATATCAACAGGATGGGATGATAAAAAGTGACTTTCAGTGGCCGGAGAAGTCATAAAAGCAAATTAATCACTTTTTGGAGTAAAAAGCTTCATTAAATTAATAAAGTGATTTTATGAGAAAATATTAAAGAGGAATTAAAAGTCACTTGAGGGGGAAAAAGGTGAAAGGGGAGTATAAAAGAGAGATAGAGGCTCATATTCGGGTATTATTCTGATTGATTATTTTGTATTTGGCCTCTTGGCTTGGAGAGCTCTTAGAGCTTGGGGTTTTGAGGGTTTTGGGGACAAACCCTAGGATTGGTTTTGGTGTTGCAAAGATACACCCTAGCTAGTCATTTTGTGGTAAGAGATCATTCTGTTTCTTCATCGTGCTTCATTGTTAGCAGATTTACGTTCAGTAGTTGAGTTTTCTCCATGGGTGACTGTGTTTTCAGAGGTAGCAGCTGAGTTTGGGGTTTATAGAGGGCGACTTGCTTGAAGAAGGTTGAGAAATCCTTGTGGGGATCGAATCTCATTATTCTGGGCACATTCCTTGACTGTTGGGCGCATATCTGGGCATGAGACAAGTGTATTCCCATGTAGACTGATAATATTGCTGCTTGGGGGTCGAAATCACTGTAAGAGGGTTGAAATCCCTCATTGTGGGCCGAGTTTATGTGAGTAGAAGTGCCTCACTTGTTGCTGTGCTATTTTTATGCTGAGAACGGGTTGTTTGCTGGTTGAATACTTTATTTCCTCTCTGCTGTGGAAAGAACTTATACTGGAAGCGACTTATCTATCTTCTGTGGCTGAGTTCTGTGGGAAAACTGAACCAAGTAGTGTGGCTGAGTGACTTCCAGAACCTGGGCGAGTTTCTTGGTGAAGACATGTCACTTTCTCCTTGGAAAGACTATTTCTATCTGCTGGGGTTGACTTACTCTTATCAGGCCGAGTTCTGAAGGATATTGGTGCTTCATCTCTGTGGGTCAGTACTAGCAGCTACAGGAGTGCCATTGAAAACAAATCTTCGAGCTGTATTACTCCTTCAGCAAGGAGGGAATTACCAGCTGATAGACATCAGGAAATATGCGAGTTGTTGCCACTATCATTGCACAGTTAAGCTGATAATAAATAAACTTTTCTTTGCTGTGTTTTCCTTCTCATTTACATCAGCTGTGATATGGGTAATTTCTGTGCTTAAGGTTATGTATTTCTGATGCATTAAAGTAAGTCGGACATATTGAATTTGTACGTAAACCCCCACATAATACCATAGAGACTCAAATCAAACATACAACAGTTTATTGGGAACTCTAGCAGTGAATAAATACTTATACATTTGCTATAGTAGTGAGATAAAATTGTGACAACAGTACCTAGGGATATTACATAGTTGCACTTTGAAAGGTTTCTTGGGAACTACCCCTCTACTTGGGTACTGGCACACCTAATGGGATCTTGTGATGGCCCTCCCATACTTAAACTTGGAAAATTGCATTAAGTCTTGAGCTAGTGTAAAGTTTGAAGAAGATACCTAATGTGAATTACTTACGTGGCTCTTGTATTAGGCCGTGGCTTACTTTGTATGATTCTAATGACTCTTGTATCTTGTACTGCTGGTCTTACTTGATTCTGTGAACCTTTCTTGATGATGATGCACCCTTGGCATGGTCCTTTGGAGGACGTATTCATGCTTTTACCCAGGATGTTGTGCATTATACAGAGTACATCGAGCCCTTGATGCTGAGGATTGGGTTCCTTGATGACTTGGAGCACATTGGGATACCTTCCCACACCTCTTGGATCTTGTGCGTTGGATTGATGAGCTTGAGTGTTGCAGATATAGCTAGTTGTGCCATCCAAAGGGCAGGAAGCCCCATAGCTTGGATGTTGCACCCCCGAGGACGTTAGGGTTTTGGTGGATTCCCTTACAATTGTTGAGGATGGTAAGCCCCTTTGGAGGAATGATGGAGCCTTCTCCTGTTAGGACATTGGAATTTTCACTTAGGATGTTATGCACCTAGAGGATGGCGTCATGCTTGGGATGGTATGACCTTGCATGGAGCTGACCTAGCATGCGGGTGATGAGTTGGCACTTGTTTGATGATGAGACATGGCCTTATTGATAAGGGATTGTGACCCTATGATGATACTTTGCAGCTCTTGGGGAGAGATGTGACTTTTGGAGGCCTTATACCCCTTAAGGAGATGGCGTCACCCTCTTTTGGCATCCTACACTCACACGTGTGGCTATTTTAGAGGATGTCTTGATGTATTAGTGTTTTATCTTTATGTTGGAGGTTATTTTTGGGGTCGGCTTGAGACCTATCTGCCTTGTGTCATGGATTTATTATGTTATAGAGGCTTTTAGAGAGATAAAGCGCTAGGCTTGTCTCATATATATACTTGAGGGTTTCCTCAATTGTAAATCATAACTCATCTTGTGGAGTATCATCTCTAGTACTTGTTTACTCTCTTATACATCATGGAGAACTTATGTGCACTTTTTGGAGATTGATTTTGTGGATGCTTTTTCATGTTTGTTGTGACTGATTACATGCTAGGGTTTCTTTCATGCTCAACGACTGACTGGTAAGTGGACTTTTCAAGTATTTGATGGTTTATCCTTGGTATATTAAGTGAAGGATTTATCAAAGTGGTGATAATTTGCATGTTATCTTGTTTTCCTAGAATAAATTTTGTTTTGAAACCCTAGGAAGGCTTGCAAGTGAGCTCCTTTCCCCTGTTTTCATTCATTTTAAGTTTGTTGAAGCATATACGGTTATTTTTAGGGTTTGTGAGTGGAGTCCCCAAGACTTATCCTTATTGGTTAAAATCCTAGAGCTTGTGAGTGGACTCATCTAGGGTTTTGACCTAAGATCCATCTTGATCTCTTGTTAAAGGCCTTTGAAGACATAGGACGACATTCTAGGGCTTGTGAGTGGACTCCCCTAAGTTGTCTTCTTAAAGAATTTACACCTAGGGCTTGTAAGTGTACTCCCCTACGGTTTGATTCTTGAGTTTTCTGTTGCCTTTTTCTCTTCATAGAAGTCACATTTATTGACTCCATGTGCCCAAGGAACTAAACGACACTAGTCCCTTCTCTTTTGCAAGTGAATTTAGAACCCTAATCCTCTCTCTCTCTCTTGACGTCTCGTGTTAGTCTAGGTTTAATTACATTTCATCTTCATCTTTTAGCCATTAATAGCTCAACGTTTAGTGTTTAGTCGCATTTCTTACTTAGAATTGTCTCTAACATTGTTTGTTGCACAAAAATTGTAATTTTCAGCCATTAGGGGACATCTAGCATTAATTTAAAGTATTTTCATGCTATTTCATTTAAGGAATCATTGGTTATGATTTTGTTTTTGAGGGAAACCAGCTTCAGGAGTAGTTATCTTTTGATAGAATGCCCAAAATTCTGCTAGGTCAATGCCATTAGATGCAGAATTGCCACGGGATTTCTGAAATGTGGTCATAAGAGAAATTCGGGCAAAAATTGACACAATTACGGTGCTTTTAAAATCTGTCGCGAAAAGATCATTGTCGAATTGTTGACCATTCGTGGGACACCTTTGGAGGAGGTCGTTGAGGCTTTTGAGGAGATTGTTCCACATGTTGAGGAGGACGACTTGGCACTTGATGAGAGTTTACTTGATTTGGGGAACATCTTTGGGGTCCTTTGACTTGTTCACATATGTATCATGGATATATTATGTATTTTTGACCATATCTCTAGGGTTTGTAAAGAGATAGTGGTATTTTATATTCTTTCAGGCTAAAAGCTAGGAGAATATTATTATCATATTGGGAGGGTTGCTAGATCTTTTCATATAAAAAGAGAAGCACCTCCCATTTGTAACTCATTGCTATAACTTGTGGAGAATTCTAGTTGTCTAATGTGACTAATATATTTTTGCTATGTATGGATAACTAGAGTGCCTTCTTGAGGATGATATCTTGTGGGTGCTTTGCAATTTCATGGATGTTCTTGGATCTAGGGTTTTGTGGCTGAAATTGATTTCTTGAGTAAGTGATCTTTCTTAATTTTTATGGATTTGTTTTATGAATGATTGTAAGTGTAGTTGTGTTTGCACTCTCTTTCTATTTTCTTGAACAACTCCTTTGTTCAAACCCTTTTGAAGATTACTAGTGGAGTATCTTCCCTTTGAATTATCTTGAATCTTGTAAGGCACCAGGTGGATTTATTAGGGATTGTAGTGGACAACCCTAATTATCACCCTAGTTTCACTTACACTTTCTCTAGGGAGGCCTTAGTGGACCCTATATACACTTTACTTTTCATATCTAGTCTATCTGAAACTCAAAATTCTAAATTTGACTTTTGTTTTAGGGAAAATCTAGGGTTTTAATAGCTAGTACTTAATTTTCAATCATCAAAACCCTAGACGTCTAGGGTTTCCCTTGCATTTTTGACCTAAATATCTTTTTTATTGGAAACTTGCCCAAGCTGGTTTGTAGTACAGCTATTTTAGGGCTGGACATCTTGGTCTTTTTGGCTGTTATATACTCTTAAATTTTCAGAAATTGGCAAGTTTTATAAACCATAGTTTTATTTCTTGTTTTAGCCCTAAATTCCACTTGTTTATAATCTGTTTAAGGGGCTGGAGTATACTGCTGTTATAACTTGTTTATTGCTGTAATTTCTTATCTTTTATGCAACTTTTATGACATCCTTTAGTAATTTTCAAATCTGGACTGTTTTGCATAATTTTTCATTGGACAATCACTTAGTAAGCCCTCTAAAACAGCTCTAAAGTGAACAAACCCTAAATTTGAAATTTACTTTGAGTAACCCCCTAATCTATAACTCATATATCATAATCTCTTGGTGGTAATTTGGGTAGTAACATAGGTGACCTTAGACTTGACTTTGTCTTGCCTTATAAACCCTAGGTGCTGCTAGGAAAGCCTCCCTTGTGTTGGATTTGTCCTTCACCAAAACGAGGGAAGTAGTTGTCTAGGTGACAGTGGCAACACTTCCATGTTCCACTAGTCTTTATACCTTGTGAAGGCTTTGCACTAGGGTGCAAGATTGTGTGATAACAATGCCCAAATACCAATTTGATATTAGTCACTATCCTTTGTATTCAAATTGTGGCTCTCTAGGATGTTAACTCCAACCACATTTCAACTTCTATAAGTAGAATACAGAGTGCGTGAGTTTGTTTCTTGTTAGTGTGAAAGTGTATATTGACTTATTACACCTATATTTAATATCAAACTGGTAATATAATTTAATGTCAATTTAGCTGAGGTTATGAGTATTCGAACTTCAAAGTTTAGGATTTATAAAGCCCAACAAAAATCATAGATACTCTCCAAATGTCAAAATAAAATAATGATGATGATGAAATGGGAGGAATGAGGCTTACTTACATATTTGTGTCTCATTTCCCTTGGCATGCTTTGGCCTACATGCTACATATTCTGATGCTCCACTTGGTGCCCCTCTTGTTGATGTGCTGTCCAACGATTGCACCTCTATCCAGCAGCATCTAGTAAAGTTCTACCATTTCCGAAACTATAAAATATTGTGGCTTATTGATAGTTCGTTTCCTAGGTGACTTTTACTTTTTGGTTAATGTCCAATGGAGGTTGACATCATCATGTCTTAACTACGTTTTTTGAAGCCTCATCATAACTTTAGCATGGTTCTTTGGGATTCATTTCAACTTAACTATGGTTAATAATAAAAAACATAGTTATATATATTACATAGAAATAACAAGCAGATCTATTATTTTCTTTCTATGGGCAATTTCTTGGCCTATAAAAGGGTTCAGATTTTATTTGTGGATAATGTTTCCATGGAGATCAAGCAATTTCCAGCATAAATTGTTGATAACTATCTTGTAGCAGTCTTAATTTGCATTGAGTTTAGGAAATAATCAGCAGACATATAAAAGTGCACGTTCGGCATGTTATAGTGTACTTAAATATTTAAGCATATTCTTTAATGATAGAAAGTTATAAAGCAAAAACTCATGGATGAGTTTGGAGCTTTGAATACTTTAATAATATTAGAGAATATAGATATATAAATATTATTTGGATGCCTTGCTTGTCAATGTTAATGCCTGCATGAAATGCTCAGATCTAATCATTTCATGAGGGAGCATAAGCTAGCCATTACAATTATTCTTTCTGATTTTAAGTAAATGTTGTTTTGGATGATAGTCCATCTTTACAACAACTTATTTTTGTGTGGCTGGATGTTTTTGAAGGACCTTGCGCCAGGTTTTTGATTCACACACTAGTCCTATAGATAAGGAGCTTACTTGGCACATGTTTCGCCAAATTGTGGAGGGATTAGCACACATTCATGGCCAAGGCATCATCCATCGAGACTTGACACCTAATAACATTTTTTTCGATGCTCGCAATGACATTAAGATAGGTGACTTTGGACTTGGTATGTTTTTGGTTTAATGTAATGCACTAAATGGTTGTTGATAAAATGAAGAATTTGTAATTCAGTGGCTAAAAGTACATATATTTTCTTTTCTAATGGTATGCTTTCAATGTACTAAATTGTAGACTATTATACATTTTGATGTTCTCTGAGATGGGGAAACTATTTTTGAAATGAACAGTGTTTTTTTCATAATGTGAACTATGAATGTTCTTTTTTTCATAAATTTGCTTTTCACCACTTTAGGGACTAGTGTGCTTCTTTTTTTAAATAGAAAAAATAATTTATGAATGCACTTCACATAATTCGTTTGCTTCATGTTTGTAATTTGTAATATGTATAATAGACAAATTGAATGATTTGTTATTTAGTTTATATTTAGTTTATATTTAGTTTGTTTCCTAAATAACATCTTTTATGACATAAGTATTGTTACAATCTCAAACATTAGGAAGAGATTGCCCTTGAACCCTATCATGATATATGTTGTATTTTGGTTGCATGTTTGTCTAAGTTGTATTTGTCTTGTAATAAAAAGTATGTGAGTGATGAAATTATAATGTATGTAGTAACTTCATGGGTTGTGTAAGGGGTCATAAAGTTAAGAGTTCATTACTATCAAATTTTTTATAGGATGTTAATTGGTGCTTGCCCAACCATTGTGCATGCATGAGCTAATTTCCCTTTTCTCAAAATTGAGTTATCATCATGGGTGGAAGCATCATATATATTCTTTGTTTCTTCTATTCCCTACTCTTTTTCTGCTTCCTTTGGCGCCTCTAGTTGAGATTTTAGTTTCTATTGGCTTTGGGCCCATTCGATAGGATACTATTGCAACAATGTTTTTACAACCATATATAAGACAGTGAATATGGAGTAGGAAATGACAAAACACATCTTCAATATGGTTCTCTACTGCTTCAAATTAAGTTGGGGAACTTTTTGCACAAGGACCTCTTGGACACATGAAGCGGGACACAAGGTGTACATTTAGTTTCCTTGGATATTTGCAGAATGGAGAAGGATGGATGGGGTTTGGGACTTGTTATCACATGATTTGTACTTGTGCAAAGCCTCCACAAGATCCCAATCTTGTGTAACAATTGGAGGTATCGACCACTGTCACCTAAGCAGATACTTCCCGCATTTTAGTGAAGGAAAGAGGTCCAACACAAGGGATGCTTCCCTAGTTCCCTCAAGGGATCAAGTAGCAAGATTAGCCAAGCCTACAACCCCCATTGTTGGTCACTTGAATGGTTAAGCTATGTAATATTCCTAATTCCGCATATCGGAATATAGGACTCAACTGATGATGATTTGTTGCTGGAATTGATACACTTTGGGTTTCTGGATGTGTTTAGTGATTGGTTTTAACATGCGTGGTGATTTTGCATGTGATTAATGTTGTTTAATAGTATATAAGAAAATACGCAAAAGATAAAGACACAAAACAACTGCAACGATGTATTATGAAAAATGACTGGGTACAATGCCGCATGTGGCTAAGTAAAATAAATCTCTCGGCTAGATTAGAGACCAAAGGATCTTAGTCAGAATACAATAAGAAAACTGAAACAATGATACCCGGGAATAGAAGAATGTTGCTGGATCAATGGATGAGATGTGGGATCTGTTGCATGCTACGACAACTCATATGACAATTGTTGCAAGATTGGAAAGTTCGCCTTGGTGGCTAATCTCCTCATATCTGCTTGGAATCTGTCTCAAACAATGTGCCTTGACCTCATACCACTGTAATATCCCTAGATCCGCAGATCTGGATATTAACCTCAACTACTGATTATCTGCTGTCAAAACTAATACTCTTTGGGATTCTGGATGCGGTTAAGGGTTTCTGATTGAGTTTCAATAGTTCTGAGCTTCATGCGAAGCTTGCATGTTTGTTTTTTTGAGTAGAATGGCTTGTTTAGATATTTTGATTAAGTAGTCAATTACAAACAATCGCATGCATGTACAAAAATTCACTCACAACTGCATGCATGTAAATAATAATCAAATAGTTTCAGATAGATCAGATAATGAATGGATCTATGTTGGAAATACAAAGATATAAACTAGAAAAGTACCAGAAACTACACGCGATGATAGATCGATGCCATGCAAGCACTGAAAGATGACATGCAAGCTGATCGGATGACATGCATGTGGAAAACTGCTGCATGCATTAAGAACTGCCGCATGCAAGGTGGATCTACTGGATTCCACCATCGGAAACTGATGGAAACTGGCTCACTGGATGTGCCTTGCTCCATGCTCAATTGGGTCAGAAGGATATTTCGATCTGCTAAGTCCCCAAGGCTGGCGACCTTCGTTCCCTACTTTTCACCCACAAAGTCACACTGCAATTGCCAGAAATGGTTGGATAAGTCGCCCAGGATGATTCCACCGTCAAAATCTACTGTAAACTGTCTCAATAGAGGTGCCCTGCCTCCTCCTCCAATGGCTCGGGAGGAATTTGGCTCAATATCTCCCTGGATGAGTAGATCTGATAAACTGTACTATCTCTGCTACTGGTAAACCCACTGCAAACCTCCACTGCTTGAATATGATGCCCTGGTGGGTAGGATGCTCAGAAATCTTCTCTGGATGGTTCAATGGAAGTGCCTTGCCTTGATCTCAATTGAGTTTGAAGGGATAAGATTCGCTAGGCCTCTTCAGGTGAAGCGACCTACTTTGTGATAGATTCCCTCCTTTGGAATCCACGTTGAAACTTGAAACTACTATTGAAACTGTGATGAAGCAATGGAAAACTTGCATGGTTTTCCCAATTGGCTAGGGTGTGTCTCTCAACAACGAATCTAATCAACTGCTGTCTTCCTCCTGGAATCAACAATCCTCCACTGATTCGCCTAAACCTGTGTGTTTTCTCCTCAGAGTTCAATTCTCAAATAATAAATCTGCATAATGAGGAATTAGGTCACTTTTTGTCCTCATAGACTCCAAAACCCTAATACGTTGTTGACCTCTATTCTTAGCTTTCTCACTTATGCGCTCCTCTATTTTTAGCTCAAATCACTTAAAGAGCGCTTTTACCTACTTTTCACTTAATGTCACTTTCAAATTATAAAGTTCTCTAGTGAAATGACATTAAATGACTCTGCTTCCTCTGTTTCTCCCTGGCTATAGTCTAACGAGGATGTTTAGACTACTAAGCCCTCCTTTGTGGAGCTCCTACTCGGAAAGGGACATTACAATCCTCCCTTCCCGAGATTGCTTGCCCTCAAGCAATACCAATCTAGGGTGCTACAAAATCTGCTCGCTCTCCCAAGTAGCATCCTCTACTGGAATACCTCTCCCTCTGACCAAACACTCCCTGATGTCTTTGCTCCTCAACCTCCTCTCTTGGAACTCTAGTACCTCCTCAAGAACCAACTCCAACTGCCCCTCCTCATCCAAATGTGGAAGCTCCTCTGAAGTGCTGATGAATCGATTGCCCCTGTCGCTAAGTCTACTCTTTGGCGACCGGTGAAGTCTAAAGGTCTCTCTGAAGAACGACTCTTCCCTTTGCACTGCGCTGTACTCTGTAGGAATCGCGAGAAGATGCACAAATTTGGTCAACCTGTCAACCCTACAAATACACCGTACTTACCCTGAGCCTTCAAAAGGCCTGTAATGAAGTCCATGGATGAGCTTTCCCATTTCTGCTCCAGAATGGGAAGTGGTTGTCGTAACCCTGCTGGAAGTGTCTGCTCAGACTTGTTCTGCTGACAAGTCACACACTCACTGATATGTATCATCACATCCTGCTTGAGACCTTTCCAAGAGAATCTCTCTTTGATCTGTTTGTAGGTTTTAAAGAGCCCCTGATGGCCTGCTAATGAAGAGTCGTGTACTGCTGCCAAAATCTTCTTCTTGAGTCCTGATCCTGGTACTAGGTAGATTCAGTCTTTGTAGAAGATGACGTCGCCTATGACTCTGTACCTTTCGTCCTGTACTTGCCGATCCAATATCTCACAAGCGAACTTGTTCTTGAAATATTCCACTAACAAGTGGGATTTCCAATTTGCTGAAATCTCCATCAAGGAACAAGCTGTTGGTCTCCTAGATAATGCATCTGCTGTTTCCCCATGCCGGAAGACCCTCTCCTTCCTCTTCGCCGACACTGTCCTAGGTGCCCCTGTCGACATACCCCTCAGTACAATCTTCTTCCCCTCACTGCCTCTGAATCCCATCTCGAGGGTTTGGTAGTTGGTAGAAATCTTGTCCAAGGTGATCAACCATTGGACTCTCAACACCACATCTGTGTCAGCTAGGTCAACGCCATAGAATGTATCTCTCATGGTGTAGTTACCTAGCTTCACCTCCAAGTCTGGAACTCTATCCAAACACCCCACCGTGTGGCCATCTGCTACTGCAACCTCAAACCCCTCAAACTCCTCTGTCTGTAGTGCTCGCCTAGCTACCAATGTAGCATCAATGAAGTTGTGGGTTGCCCCACCATCTACCAAGGCAATGGCTCGCTGTCCCTGAATAATCCCTCTGATCCTGAGGGTGTCATACCTAGGGACTCCAGAAAGGGACGCTATGACTCCCTTTGCTGGTGCTTGTCTATTAACCTCTTTGAGAGGTTGTGGCTTTATCGGTGGCTGTGCCCCTCCCGGTGTCGATGGTCTCCTTGGGTGYTGCTCATCCTCATGCAATGGCTCCTCCTCTGAGCTAGTGGACTCATTGTCYTGTGCTTGATTGCCCWATTCCTCCTCATCACCGTATGCGCAACCTCAATGTAATGGATTTGTCCCTTGCCCATGCACCTATGGCCGGGGACCCATGGATCTTTGTAGATGAAGCATATCTTCCTCCTCATAAGATCACGCCTCGTAGCATCATCCAACTTCTCCTTACCCTTCCACTCTCTCTGGAGTGGTTTCCTATCCTGGTCTATCACTGCCACGAATACGCTTTGGAACTCTGTGATGAATGCCTCGGGCGTGCTAGTTTGCCTCAACTGAGCTAAGTCCCTGAAATGGATTTCTGGATCCCTCCTGTCAAACCTGTCCATGATCCTCTCTGTGAACTCCTTATAAGAAGTGATGTGACTGTAACCCAACGTCACCAGTCCATGATGCCACCACTCATGTGCCTCACCCTCCAAATGCAGGGTAGAGAAAYTGATGGCCTCAATCTCTGTCACCTGGTTGAGCTTGTAGGACGTGTCTAGTTTTTGTACCCAAGCTCTGGTAGTGCATTTGGATGATCCGTCGAAAGAAGGTATAGTGAGTTTACCAACTTTTCGGATGAAGTCTATGTTATGCCCCTGAGCCCGAGTCCACAATACTCGACTAGGGTAATGTTTTGATGGAAATATGGTCCCAATGCTGCATACTCTCTCCTATACTCGGCAATATCCTTTGCCTGTGTGGGATGCCTTTGTGCTATTGGTTGTTGTGTTGCTGCTGGGGGTTTTCCTTTGGAAGTTGGGGAATAACGACCCGAGGATCCTACTCGAAGAAGTGTATGTGCGAGTAGGTGAATGGGGTCTGCTGCCTGCCCCTAAGTTCCCCTGCGCTGCATGTGGGGCTTGTGTGTCCAACGTGCTCCCTATGGCCAACCTATCGGTCATCTGTGCCAAGGACTAAGTCATGGCCTGCTGACTAATCACCAAATTGATAATAACCTGCATGAAAGTTGCATCTGGGTCCATGGGTGCTTTGCCACTGCCTTCTGGCCTCTCATACCTGTCTCCCATCATCATCTCTGCCTCACGCTCTGCCTCATGCTCTGCCCTTCTCATTGCTTCCCTATGTGCCTCTTCCTCTTCCTCTGAACTGGGAGGAAAGGAGGGATAATCTGGCCTAGGTCTCCTCTCCCTGCGTCTGTTGTAAGTGACATTTATCACCTACATGCTCACGGCCCTCTAGGTTCTTTGACAAACTCATCGGCTTTAGTCACACGCTGGCATGACTAAAGCTCTGATACCATTGTAATATCCCTAATTTCGCATATCAGAATATAGGACTCAATTGACGATTATTTGCTTACGGAACTGATACACTTTGGGTTTCATGATGCGTTTAGTGATTGGTTTTAACATGCATGTGATTACAGTTGTTTAACAATATATAAAGCAAATATGCAAAATATAAAGACACAAAACAACTACAACAATGTATTATAAAAAATGACTGGGTACAATGCCTCATGCGGCTAAGTAAAATAAATCTCTCGGCTAGATCAGAGACAAAAGGATCTTAGCCAGAGTACAATAAGAAAACTGAAACAATGATACTCGGGAATAGAAGAATGTTGTCAGATCAATGGATTAGCTATGGGATATGCTGCATGCTATGACAACTCATACGACAATTGCTACAAGACTGGAAAGTTTGCCCCGGTGGCTATTCTCCTCGGATCTTCTTGGAATCTGTCTTAAACAATGCTCCCTGACCTCATACCACTGTAATATCCCTAGATCCGTAGATCTGGATATTAACCTCAACTGTTGACTATCTGCTGTCAAAACTGATACTCTTTGGGATTCTGGATGCAGTTAAGGGTTTCTGATTGAGTTTCAATAGTTTCGAGCTTCATGCGAAGCTTGCATGTTTGTTTGTCTGAGTAGAATGGCTTGTTTAGATATTTTGATTAAGTAGTTAATTAAAAACAATCACATGCGTACAAAAATTCACTCACAACTGCATGCATGTAAATAATAATCAATTAGTTTCAGATAGATCAGATAATGAATGGATCTATGCTGGAAATACAAAGATATAAATTAGAAAAGTACCAGAAACTACATGCGATGATAGATCGGTGCCATGCAAGCACTGAAAGATGATATGCAAGCTGATCGGATGACATGCATGTGGAAAACTGCTGCATGCATGAGGAACTGCCGCATGGAAGGTGGATTTGTTGGATTCCACTGTCGGAAACTGATGGAAACTGGCTCACTGGATGCGCCCTACTCCAAGCTCCACTGGGTCGGAAGGATCTGCCAATCTATTAAGTCCCCAAGGCTGGCGACCTTCTTTCCCTACTTTTCGCCAACAAAGTTACGCTGCAATTGCCAAAAATGACTGGATAAGTCGCCCATGATGATTCCACCGTTGGAATCTGTTGTAAACTGTCTCAATAGAGGCACCCTGCCTCCTCTAATGGGTCAGGAGGAATCTGGCTCAATGTCTCCTTGGATGAGTAGATTTGATAAACTGTACTATCTATGTTGTCAGTAAATCCACTGCAAGCCCCCACTGCTTGAATATGATGTCCTGGTGGCTAGGATGCTCAGAAATCTTCTCTGGATGGTTCAATGGAAGCGCCTTGACTTGATCTCAACTGAGTTTGAAGGGCTAAGATTCGCTAGGCCTCTTCAGGTGAAGCGACCTGCTTTGTGATAGATTCCCTCCTTTGGAATCCACGTTGAAACTGCTGCTGAAACTGTTGCTGAAACTATGATGAAGCAATGGAAAACCTGTATGGTTTTCCCAATTGGCTAGGGTGTGTCTCTCAACACCGAATCCAATCAACTGGTGTCTTCCTCCTGGAATCCATAATCCTCCATTGATTCGCTTGAACCTGTGTGTTTTCTCCTCATAGCTCAATTCTCATATCATAAATCTGCATAATGAGAAATTAGGTCGCTTTTCCTCGTCATAGACTCCTCCAAAACCATAATTCGCTATTGACCTCTATTCTTAGCTTTCTCACTTATGCGCCCCTCCATTTTTAGCTCAATTCAATTAAAGGGCGCTTTTACCCACTTTTCACTTAATGTCACTTTCAAATTATAAAGTTCTCTAGTGAAATGACATTAAATGACCTTGTTTCCCCTGTTTCTCCCTGGCTATAGTCTAACAGGGATGTTTAGACTACTAAGCCCTCCTCTCTGGAGCTCCTACTTGGAAAGAGACATTACAACTAGGTCTAGGATAGGTTAAAGGAAGAATTACATTGAACGAGGTAATTGGGCAACCTGTACGAGACAATAAACTCTTCAATGCATGAAACCATCAATTATCAAGTTATATAGTATATCAATCACCTTTAGACACTAGATAACAAGTGAAACTAATTGCTGTTGTAAAATTGCAGCGGTAAACCAGTCTATATCATCAATACGTATTTTATAACAACAATAGGAAAAACAACCTAGGAATTTATCAATTGAGTCTTAGAATTTAGCTTACAACAAGGGGAACAATATCCAATTGCTAAACAAGATTTCTAAGAGAGATTTGCCACAATATTTCAGCAATAAATTGCAGCCCTAATGGCTGTAGCATCCACTTTATGACAGCAGCAAGTTATCCAATGAATATACAAAGCGTTGAGGTATAGTCAACATGCTAATGATGTCATAATGCTAGTTTAAGTGAGGGTTTTGATTTGAGAGTTGTTGAGAGTGTTATCGCACGGTTTGTAGGATAGTTCCAAGGGCTTAAGTCAGGGCTTGAAACCGGCGTAACAGGAGCTTCCCCACCCACTGTCACCTCGATGGGGGGGCTCTTTCTATTTAGGAGGGCAAATCCAAGGGAGACGTCCCTAAGTCAATCTGGATAAAGGAAGGCTAATGGCCAAGTCAAGGAGAAACCTTTTCACAGATTGATGCCCAAGAAAAGATAGTCACAAAGATATAACCACTGCTGATGCACCTGTTTGCGAGACAAAACAAAGACAACTAGAATATGTGCTTGCAGTGGGTTAGTACTTCATAAAACCAATGACTATCTTTAAATCAATATATGAGCA
>ML806109.1:22541-35936 GCA_009831015.1 Picea engelmannii
GGAAGAACCAAGTATGGATCACCTCAGAAGTCTAAGTCGACATATTCATAGTTGTCTACCATAAGCATCTGGGGCTTCAACCAATCAAAGAAAACATAATTATACCTAATGATAGGACCGGTCACATGTCATGCCATGAGGTTAACCCACCTATTCATTCTTGGATCATGTGGGGCAGGTATGCCCCACTCTACCTGTAGGAGCAAGTTTGGAGCCCTCTCTAGGAAGAAGGACACCAAAATTGACCCGTATCTGAACTGTTTCAAGTCACCTCTCCTGCACTTGGTCAACTATTTTTTCATGCTTCTGAGAACCCCGCCACTCCAATTGAAAACTCGGGGCTCCATGCATTCCAACGCATACTGGAAATAGCTCTAAAGAGACATATAGGCAGATGTACTCTCTACCATGCACGCAATGGCGTAGAGGATAGTCCGTAAAGGTAAGTCACAAACATATATTATAGTGAATTTTTCGCTATGCTTCTAAGTACCGAGAACACAATGTGCACTGATATAGTGGCTCATAGGTTCACCACCTCCTCTGCTACCTGTCAATGTAACTGAAGCTCCACAGTGAGATAACCCGATCAAGAAGTATATATCCTCGATATCTATCGCAATAATGTGAGCCCCACACAAAATACCTGTTGGTCCACATCCCACATGTGTACTAAGTATTCGAGAAACCTCAACTGGGCCCTCATGCCCTGGATCTTGAAGAATTTTAGCAGTCCACACTACCGGAGGGAATTTACCATTCTCGGGTCATTCCCAGCAAAGTAATATTCATCCTCATGCTCTCTCTCTTGCCATTCCAACATCCTTACCGTAGAAAACCTAAAATGGAACATAAAATAGGGATTAGCACCTTCTTCTTCTCCCTGGAATCCTTTTATTTGAAAATACATCTAAAAACATTTTTTGAATTGCGCACGTCGCAAGCTAGGAGACCCATATAGTGCAGAGACATCACAGTCTATACTTAAGGCCAACTGCGATGACCCTAGGTCATAATAGGGCATGATATAGGGTGCATGTGATGACCTCCACACAGGGGTCCCCTTGAAAAATTAAATAAAAAAGACATTTATAACCAATGAAAAGAAAAAATTGATCCATGAAAAGTTGAAAGAGATGAAAATTACATGTTCAGCGAAGACCATTCGTCAAATGATCAACTGTGCCTCCCATAATCCACAGTGGAAGTTTGAGTTAAAATGGGGGTTTTGGAACAAAGTTTGGGTGGAGTAACAATGGAATAGTAAAAAGAAATTTTTACCCATATTTATTAACGTTTTTACTTTTCCGATTATATTTTATATTATTTTATGTATTTCACCTAAACCATAAAGTTCTAATGACATTGCAAGTGTTTGATTTTTCGCAGGTGAGAAATCTAGGAGTGGAATATTGAACAAGGATACATCTTTTGGGTTTTATTTTATACATTTGTCATGTTTACAAATCCTTTTAGAGTTTTTCAGGAAAAATTATGAGCTTAGTTTTTTCTCTTTCACGTGCTTGTAAATCAATGAGAACGTAGGAGAGTATACTTTTGTCTCTTTTTCATACTCGTAATGGTAACACGAAAAATGAAACCGATGGAGTATTCTTTAAGCTCTTTTCATGCTCTGTAAAAATGAAAAGATTGTCGGGTGACCTTGTTCTTTTCATGCTTCTAAAAGTATTTGAATAAAACATTTGATGAGAGGTAGGTTATCACTTTTTTGGTCTCATCAGATTAGTTTATGAAAAAGGAACTTGTGGAGTCCTCTTTAAGTGTTTTTCAGACTCTGTAAACATGAAAAACCCTCAAGTTTTCTCTCTTTGGACTCGTTAAACAAACATAGAAAGACCCATATGGGACCAAACCACTCCTTCTTAGGGTTCATTAAATGTACTTTGAGGGACTCATTCGAAGGATGTGTTTACATCAACAAGAATATGTTATCCTCCTTAATATTGTGCAAAAATAAAGAGGTACTCGTCAGAAATGGTGGGGGGTAATTTGGGAAATAAATGTGTCTCTGTATCCGAGTTAGTGGCAGTAATAGTCGCTCTTGAACATGACACCCCATTTTATGATTGTATATGGGTTGGGAAATCCATTTGTCTCTTGTTTGACCATCCACATGTCCATATGTTGGGTCCTCCTTGACTCAATGATACCAAGACCATTGTCATGTTGTTCATATGTTCAAGAGAAGTCCAGCCTTAATAAGCCTCCTATCAAGTCGACCATCTGCAGTTATAAATTTTCTACCATGTCAGCCTTCCCTGTGTCAATTTCGAATCATTTCATATTCTGATCTATCTCAAATCTGTTACTTATTCCATGTCATTGATGGGGGATACATCAAGGCCCTCCTGTGATGAGTGTTTTCTTATCGACCTCATCTTGTTATCCAGAAACATGACTTAGAAACCATTCAGTGCTTTAGAGCCTACATGCCTCAATGGCAGGTTTCTTCACTTTCAATAGTGGGTTCACATCATTGGCCTCTGATTGGAGGATTCCTCAAGTGTTCGACTTCAACTCCTTTATTCACACTCGTTGGCTTGTACTGGGGTACCTTGGGATTCATTGACATCAATGGTGATTTCTCTCGCACTTGTTAACGATTCTCATCATTGACCAGTAATCAAGTGGTTTCTACCATGCTCAACTTCAGCACCTGTAATTGCATGGTTAGATTCATACTAAGGGACGACTGAAATGAAGACCCTGGGTCATACCATT
Source organism: Picea engelmannii (assembly GCA_009831015.1). Classification (NCBI taxonomy): domain Eukaryota; kingdom Viridiplantae; phylum Streptophyta; class Pinopsida; order Pinales; family Pinaceae; genus Picea; species Picea engelmannii. Next base: position 25,284 of record ML806109.1, read on the forward strand.
CTTGTCCAGGTTGTGATGGAGTATTCATGATTTGTATTGGCACATAGATCCACTTTGTATGTCTCGTGGCTATGTGCGAATTTGAGTCATTTTAGCGCATATATCCACAATGTATTATGGGTGGCTACGTCAGTTTCACATTCACATGGATCCACTGTGTATATTTGGTGGCCATGACTCATTTGACATTTTGTAATCTGAGTATGGAAATTCCTACCTCAGACAATGCTATATTATTTTGTTGATGCTTGACTGTTTGCGGGTTCTCGACTGATGCGCCCCTTTTTTTTCGACACACACATTCTACAAAGTATTTCGGTTGTCACGAGTTCTAGTATCATACTTTGGGGGGCATTATGTTACACATTATTTTGGTCATATTAGTGATCCATTGAAAACATGTGTGCATGTTCCCAAAAGAGCATGTCTTTATGAGGAAAGTGATTGACTTTATCTTCTCAAAAACCATGTTAAGAAGGATGCATCATAAGTAGGGTGTGACGATGCTTGGTCATCGCACTCTTCCCTAAAATTGGTTTGTGACGTCTCTGCAGGCTTCTCTATAGCTAGGGTGCGACGATGTCAAAAGGATAAGAAAAATTTGAGCTTCACGAAAGTTCTAGAAGATGAGGTGGCATCTGTATGGTTGGGATCCTACTCACTTCTTTGATTTGGTGGGATCATACCAATCTCTTTAGCCATCTCTCTTTCCCCTATATAAAGAGGGATATCTCATGGAAAAGGTTAAGCAAGGTTAAGAAAGAAAGTCAGATTATTGAGGGTTAAATTGGATAAAATTCTATGGAGAATTCTGCATTGGATCATTCTTGAGAGGCTCATTTCAGTTCATCAAGTCATTGTGGATCTTCTTCATTCAATATTGGAGCAAGTGTGTGTGTTGGAGAAAAGGGTCATCGGAAGGGGACCTTGCAACATCAAGGCTTTGGTTGTAATCTCCACTTTCATTATTATATAATACAGTGATATGTTTATTTCCCATAAAACTAATCTTGTTTTATTGTATGATTCCTTGATCACATACATAGGTTCTCGTTGAGTATATTATTGTTTTCACTTTGGTTGGATTGTGTTCTCTTGCATATCCAATATCACAGGAGCACTAGAGTGGAGCTAGGATGACAATGACAAGAGGAAGTGATATTTAAACGGTATGTTTCTCATCTCTTGTTATCTAGTAAACTCAATGATTAGAGCTTAGGGAAAGCATCATATTCTGTTCTACTTTGTTCTAGATCTAGGTGGATCTAAGGAGATCTATTTATGTCCACATTTACCGATAAGTCCCATGACAATGTCAGATGCATTGAAGAAAGAACAATATTGGCGGTGTTGAAATGGATGCATGAGGTAGAAATATGACGATGAGTGATCTAGAATTGGTGTGCATGAGAAGGGAAGGCGATGTCAATATGATTTTGTTAGCACAAATTCATAGCATAATTTGCAGTGTTCTTATTCAAGGGAATATCTAAGATCCCAAAATAAATCAATCAAATTGAATAGTTGACAATGCAGGAAAGGAAATACAAATAGAAATGGCATGCAGGATAAAGTAAGAATGGACACAATAACAATCTAAACTACCAAATAAAATCCAGGATGTTACGCGGATTGAGGGGCTCTTATCAACCTAGGAAACACTCCTGGAGAGGCTAACTTGGACCAGAATGATCAATGCACAGAACTACAACATAATCAATTCTTCATTTAAAATAAATCCTCTGCTTACAAATGAACAAGCACATTTGGTACAACAACCCTATGAAGAGTAATCAGCTTCCTAATAATCCATTCCCCCTTTCTACGCTAATTTCCATTGTACTTATACATGTCATAGTCGAAACTACATTGGAAACAATCAGTCTTGGGAGATTAATTACATGAACAAACTTGGTTTATTTTTAGACGGTTTCGACTCAACATGGAATGTTGATAACCAATTCATAATTGAAACTAAACATAGGAATAAAAACCAAAAACTTGTCTTTATCTGCAACTGCATGTCCACTTGGTACAAGTTGACCAAAACTTTGCATGTAGGTTGGAGCTTGGAAACGACAACCTGGGCATTGTATTTGGTTTTTCAAATCTGGGCATAATCATGAAATCTGTGCAAATATCATTTAAAGAAGTCTCCATAACTCTCGAACCATTCCTTTGTTTGGAAAATAGATCAAGTAGCTCTTGAATTGAATATAGGGAACAAAATCCATGTTTTATAATCTTCATATTTGTTTTGATTTACATGAAAATCAAGGCAGAAGTTGACCATCTAGAACTTTTGCTAATTTTGGGCTGAACTGTTGTTTTTGATCTGGATTTCCACATGTTTTACCTAGGCACATTTTGATACAAATGAGAGCATGTCATAGCTACTACGGAGAAAACCCATGTTCTCGTTTTTTTCCTGGAGATGCATCAATAGGCTAAGCTATAATGTTGAGCACTAGAACTGTAGTGATGGTACATGAATGTTGGTACAAAAAATGAACTAGCACAAAACTCCATTATCTAAATGCATTCAAGGTATATCTAATTTATTAAAACTTAGTAAGTCGATTAAATTAGTATAATTTATCTCTTTAAGTTCAACAAAAGGTGTTTAGAAGCTTGGCCTCAAGGATTCATATAAATATGGTTAAAAAGGATATAAATTGGCATGAGTAATGATAATGGTAAAGTGAACAATCAATGGTGATGATAGATATAGATAAGTGTAATGTTTGGTTGTGGGTAATGGAAATCATAAACATAAGAAAGAAGGATAACCTTAAGAGTAATTATACTTAGTAATTTACCCTTATCTTTAATAAATTAAGAAGATGCCAAAAACACATTCTTACCTCGGTTTTGTTTACCCTTTCATACTTACAACTGTGGCATATGTAGGAAATTGAAGCTTGGTAAGGACCACTGCAAATATAAGAACACTTTGAATGTTGAAGATCGCTTGGAGAAGACTCTTGATCTGCAATAATTCTTAACATGAACCATCATCAACAAAACTATGATATAATCATCTTTAATCATTAAAAACATAGAAAAATGATGTATTAACCACACTGGATATATAATAGTGAATATTGACATTTAATGAAGGTTTATGGCATAGATGGGCCTGGATTATTAGCAAAATATTTTAAGAATACTAACTTTATTGGGTGGAGAATTATGAAAAAAACAAAGCCCAACATGTATCTTGTTAAACAAAACCTTATTTTATTTTTGTTTGAAATGCTTTCTATGAAATCCAACAAGCATTGACTGTTCGATTTGAGATATTATAACATGGTAGATGTGTTTTACAAGTAATAAAAGCATTTATTTTGTTAAGGGGTTTCCATTAGAAGTATTTTTTTTTCCAAAATTGTCTAGGACTTGCGTTCAAACTCACTTGTAATAAACAATACTCTTACATATCCACATAACTTCATGAGGGGGAAAATATCACTTTAAAAAATTAACCTTGGTGCGGAAATAACAACACCCTAGTTTCACTAACCAAACAATCCCATTAACAAATATGTCTTGATTGAATAGTTGCACAAGAGAAGCAAGGTGCATTCTGTTGATATCATGGTAGTGGTGGGAGGTATTAACTTCTATATGTAACCTTTAACAAGACTATAATATTTTGGGAAGCAAGAGAAACCCTAAAACGTTGGATAATAACCCTAGAAAACAAGTCGGCTCAAGAGAATATTTAATATTGAGTTATGAGCCTCCAAAAAGAGAAGTCATCCCAGTCAAGTGAGATAAAGAAATATAAATAGAGGGAGATAGAGCTCATTTGACACTCATTCACTCACAACTACATAAGACTAGCGACGCACAAGTTTGGAGAGGGATTGCAGCTGCAACTACTGCAATTGGGATTTTGGCTTTTGGTTGGACTTGGTCTCATGGTTATGGTTCAGACTTTCTTCTTGGTTTTTGGTTATTATTTCTTGGTTCGCTACCCTTGGAGAAAGGTGTGCTACCCTTGGTTGGCTATTGGTCTACTACCCAAAGTATTATGTCTATCAAGGTTAAGGTGCTCAGGGGTGGCCTTTGTGCCTATGGTTGGGTGACAATATTGTTATATTATATATCGAAAAACCAGCACAACTCTTTCATTCTAACAAGTTATGGGCCCACACTATATTCATACAGTATAACCACTGGAATATAGATTGGGAAGTTATTTGTTAAGCTCATTGTGGCACCAGTTACAGCTGCATCTAGTTTTTCTGATTATGCAGCTACAACAAACCCTAACCCTTGTGTTCAGGAACTTATGATGAAACGTTTGACATAATTCCTTGAAATCTTAGTGTTCCCTATACTAGCCACCTCTTGGTACTCCCATCTAGCAAAACCGTCAGGTTTGAATTTTTGGCCAAAGTCAAAGTCAAAGTTTGATTGGTCAAAGTCAAAGGTTGACTTCTGGTCAAATTAATTTTGTGGTCAAATTTGAAATTTTAGAGTTTCAATCTTGTTCTAATCATTAAATATTCTGATTGATTTTCTAATCTCTTCTTGTCAAGATGGTATCTAGTTTCAGATTGGAAGACAAGTTGAATGATGATACAAGGTTTCAAAGTTATGCACTTGTATATGCTATCTAAGTTATATCATCTAGAAAAACATGAGTGTGTTTGCAGGAAAATTATTAGAGACATTTTCCAAGCTATAACCTTGGATTCGGTGCATTTATAGGAACAAGAACACCCTCCATAGTAGTTGAGGCTTTAGGTTCCAAGTTTGATTAAATTGTTAAGCTTCAAATTTGTGTATATCAAGGGTGATAGTTTCTACAGTACAAATTGTGAAAGCAATCTTTGAAAGATTCTATTATTGCTAGGTGTAATGAATACTCGACTACATATGAATTATATTGATATATATTCTTATTGTACTTGTTCGCAAGTTGAACTAACATCTCCTCTGGATAGATATTTCTTGTTTTCTCTTGTTATTCTTGTTACGGGCAGGTGACCTTGTGAAATATGTTTGGTGAACAATCCTTGCAGAAGTTTTCATAGAATAAGTTTATAAGGATGAAACAATTGCCAGATAGGCAAAAATCACAACATATAGAAACAAAATTAAACATACTCAGAGGAGTCAGACTCGAAGGAAGTCAGGAATCAAAAGGAAACCAGAATAAGCTTGTGACACCTTGCAGAAAGCAAAGAGAGATGCAACAAACAGAAGCATGGACTCTCTCAGATGGAGGAAGATAATCACAAAATTACAAAATAAGAGCATGCATATTTCTCATTCAAGAATGAAGTTGGGATTAGGAGGGAGATAATCCCCAAGGATATGATCCATTGAAGAATATGTGAATACCATGAAGTATTTTTCCATGTTCTTCATTGAAAGTAGAAACCATTATAAGCAACATGTTTTCAGCTTGACTCTAGAAGAATTATTCTTCGAAAAGAAGCCTTGAATATCCTTGGTTGTCCATCTACATTTCTGTTCCTATGATGGAAGGTTGGATCCTTAAGGAAAGAATGGAATGTAATCTATAGAATATTCCATGGACTCCAACATTGAATAAAAACGTGAGGAAGAATGTGAAGATTCCAAGAAAGAAAGAAAAAGTTAGAACAACCAATTGAACTAGTTTGAATCCACTAGAAGTAGTCAAGAAGTAGGAATGTAAGGAAGTTGTGATGAGGAACAATGTATGTGATAAATTGTGAAAATTACTTGAGCATTGATAGATACAAGGCAATACTCAGGGCTAGAAGGTTCTCCCAAAAGGAGGGAGAAGACTATGATGATAGTTTGTTCCAGTAACTAGACATACCTCTACTCAATAAAGTAATTGAAGAATAAGTGTATGTATAGAAACCTCAAGGTTTTGAGGTATACCAGAAAGAGACCCTTGTATGCATATGGAAGAAGACCTTGTATGGATTCAAGCAAACTTGGTGTAGATCCTCTCATGTATAGCAGAAGCATGGTGAAAACTTCCTATGACAAAGGAAGTATATTGAAATGGTTCTTCAGAAGTCTGGGAGGATGGATTGAAAATCCATGGAAAACTCACATGATGAAATATCTAAATAAGTTGAGAGACTATGATCCAGTAGACCCATCTCTGTATTGAAAATTGATTACCTCGTTAATGTATTTGGAGAATACTTAGCCAGAAATTTTCCTTGTGGGATGTTTGAGTTATGATATACACCTGCATGGTTTTAGCGATTCATATTGGGTAGGGAATGCAGATGACAGAAGAAGTGCTACTTGGATATGTTTCAGTTTGAGCTTTCCCGCGATGACATGGGCTAGAAGGAAATAGAAGTTTGTTGCACTTAGCATTGAATAAGAATGGTATATTGCAACTTGTGATGCTTGTACAGAAGCATTGTGGCTCCGTAAGTTGGTTTCTAGACTATCTGACCAAGTGTTGAATTCGACCACGATATGTTATGATGATCAGAGCTATGTGAAGCTTTAAGATAACCTGGTGTTCCTTGACAGGTCTAAGAACATTGATATCAAGAATTATATTCAATGTAATAAAGTCCAGAGCACATAAGTGGTTCTCCAGTATATCTCCACAGATGAGCAGATAGCAGATAGCATATAGATGAAAAGTTTGTGTACTTAAGGGACAAGATGGGGCTCATAGATAAGGATTCCTTAATGAAAAAGGAATTGATTACTCCTAGGTTGGGAGGGAGAATTGATATGTTATTGATTTATGGATAATCATTTTCCAGTTCGGAAAATGTTCCAGGTTGGGCAGTTCCTTTCCAGTTCGGAAAGTGGTTCGATATTTCTAACAGATAGTCATTTTCCAGTTCGGAAAATGGTCCAGATCAGACAGTCATTTTCGTAATGAAAATGGTCCGATAGATTATTGATGTACCATAGATAGTGATTCCCCTTATGGCCAGTGTGGGGGAATGGTCTAGGACAATCATTCTTCTTGGCAGTCACTCTGAGTATTGGTCAAGTATAATGGTTTTCCTTGTAGGGAATTGATTCTTTTGAAGTTCACAGTTGTGAGTAGTTTCAAAGAATGGTCTTTTTTGAGGTTCATGCAGGACAGTCATTTACATAGGAAATGGTTCGGATAGTCATTCCCTAGGGAAAACTCATTCTCTCCAAGTTTCACTGTGATTAGTTCCAAAGTAATGGCCCAGTTAGGTGAATGATCCAGGTTCAGAAATTAGGGACATGCATTCCCTAGGGAAGACTCATTCTCTCCAGGTTACACTATGATTAGTGACGGAGAAATGGCCCAGCTAGGTGAATGGTCTAGGCTCAGAAATCAGGGACAATTTTTCTTCTATGCTTGGGAAGAATAGTCCAGATAGACCATGGTTGATGTTTTACTTTCTAAAGGCAGATGCTCTTCCATATCTCATGGATGTGAGTGGAAGAATAGCTAAGATGGCTCAGTTTGTATCACGATATTGTTTATGCAGGTTGATATCAGATGATATGATTGTTGTGGAGATTGTATGTCTCTGGAAAGTAGTTGTATGCTACTATGGTGGATGTGTTCCACTGGTAGTGATTATGTGTCACTGGTTAGTAGTAGCGGTGTGCTATTAGGAGTGGTTGTGTACCATTGGATAGTAGTTGTATACTACTATGGATAGACACATTTGTTCTCTATTGGATGGAATTATAGCAACAGTATGCTACTATCTGAGTGCCATGGAGACTACCAGTAGTATTGGATTTGATTTCCAGCTATATGAATAGCCAATGTGCTCATGGACAAACATTCTCCAGGCAGAGAATGGTCCAGAAAGAATATATTGTTGGTGAACAAGCATTCACTTTGTGGAGAATGGTCCAGGTTGGCAGTTTGTTGACATATCATGGATTGGTATTTTCCTAAGGCACAGATTATGGCCCGATTAGGAAAATGGTTCAGGACAAATATTTTCTAAGGAATATAGGTAGAGACATATCTCTATGGTACATATGACGTGATTAGAAAATAGTCCTAGACTAGCATTCATGTAGGAATGGTCTCTGTAGCCCTTGGTGTAGATTTTAGCATCTGTTGGGACAGGCATTCTTCTAGGACGTATGTCGGGATTAGAAGAATGGTCCTTGTATCACTCTATGGAGTGAGTGACTTATTCATCATCATTCCCAATTACTCATATGGAGTATGGATTCGAGAGATGATGAAATTGATGCTATCAAATGATACTGATAGTAATGATGTTACTCGTGAGTTGATCTACGTGATCATGATATAGCATGTGTGGCTATGACGATGCTACTGATTGAATGGTTTATTTGTGCTCAAGACCAATGCTTTTAATACCTCCCTATTTAGGAGGGAGTGTTGATATTATGGTAGCTTCAGGAGGTATTAACCTCTACATGTAACCTTTGACGAGAATAGAATATTTAGGGAAGCAAGAGAAATCCTAAAATGTTGGATAATAACCCTAGAAGACAAGTCAGGTAAAGAGAATATTTAATATTGAGTTATTAGCCTCTAGAAAGATAATTTTTCCCAGTTAAATGAGATAGATAAATATAAATAGAGGGCGCTAGAGCTCATTTGACACTCACTCAATCACAACTGCATAATACTAGTGGTGTGTAAGTTTGGAGAGGGAGTGCAGTTGTAACTGCTGTAACTAGGATTCTGGCTTTTGGTTGGACTTGGTCTCTTGGTTATGGTTTGGATTGTTTTCTTGGTTTCTGGTTATTCTTTCTTGGTGCGCTACCCTTGGATAAAGGTGCACTAGCCTTGGTTGTCTATTGGTCTACTACCAGAATTATTTTGTCCATCAAGCTTAAGGTGCTTAGGGGTGGCCTTTGTTCCTATGGTTGGATGATAATATTTATATATTGTCTATGGAAAAATGAACACATCTCTTTCATTCTAACACATTCTAAACCCAATGTGATGGAAGTGACATGTACCATGAACCAAGGCAAAAATATGAGCCACGAAAACCACACAAACCAAATAAATAGACCACAAATCCTGCAAACCATCGGGGCCAAGGTCCCACAAAGACACTCTAAGAGAACCAGAGTCCAATTAAAATCCTTAATTTGAATGAGGATGAGATAGAACTAAAAAACATAGACCTAGAAACCAACAAAAGTCCCAAAATTTCACTCTTGAAATGAAATCCATTATCCCACCTACAATAAAACTCAACATCCAGATAAAATGATGAGCTTGCTCCTACATTAACCTCCAAATGCATGATAGTATCATGGGTTGATTGCTTGGATTTGTGATTAACCTTCCCATGCATATTAACTTTTCAATTGTCTAGTGTGCAAGGTTGCATCATAACTATGGATTAATGCTTAGGGGATGGGGAAGAATACCTCCCCTCTTTTTGTTCTTAGTTTGTCATAGTCCAAAAGAATGACCTTATTGGCCAAACAAACTACCTTTCGATTGAGAATCCTTAGGGTGTGGAAGAACTCAACACTTTCAATCCTAACAACTTCCTTTTTTATTCTCTTGATATTCCTTATAATATTTCCATCACTAAGACGGGAGACTTTTAGTATCAACTAGATGAATAAATTTGAGTCCCTTATTACAATAAGTTTTTTATATGATTTTCATCGATAATATGCAATCCCTAGAATAATGACAATGCCTCTACTTTGTTGTTTGAATCTCTACCCAATCTCCACTCAAAGGTGTTTTCCTAGTTTCCTTCGAGATCAAGTATGATCCTCCCCGCATGTGCCACCCCTAGATTTTGATGTAATTATATGTTTTTTTTATTTTTTTAATGGTGATGATTGTTGATGTGTAGTCACTTTTTATGATACCTTAATAGGTAAAATATAATGTTGCATGATAGTCTCAAGTTTACTACTCCCTGCCTCTGGCTAGGCACTCTAGCTTTCACCTCATGGTCAACTATCATTGACCTCCTATTACTTGGTGAATTTTGATGTATTAATTGGTGCATTTTGATATATGTGTAGGTTTTCCATGAAGTTTCTTGCCGACTTTTTCATAAAATTGATTATTATTAAAAACACATGTTTTTTCCATGGAAAAAAAACAAAATTTTATTCATCTGAAGAGACAAAATTACATTATGTAGGTGCTTTTAAGAAGAAACATCAGTGGAAACAGATGATCAAGGCTATCAACTGGAAAAAAAAAAAGACATAATAGTCTAGGTTCCTTAGTCTCATAGAAGATATTCATAAGAAATACAACAACTGAAAAATATACATAAAAGTTGCACAACATTGGGAAACTTGTGCAGAGGGTACTATCCGAGAAAATCTTGATATATAGATTTGGAAATAGGGCCGAACATCAAATGATGATGGAAAAAAATGAGCAAAATATGAGTGTAGATATGATGACTCAGCCAGCTACAATTATGGGCGAGACATAACCTCTATGAAAGTTATGTGGTAGTACTCAAAAACCTCCTCCCCTACTGCTTATGTGATGTTCCAGACCCTAAAAGGAAGAATATTCTCAGCTTTTGATGAGTCTTCTAGCTGGTTTCATTCCCTGTAGACATGTTTGAGTGAAGAAAAGTCAAATGAGTCCAGAAACCTGAAAATGTCCTCCAGAATAGGCATCAAAAAAATATTGTGGAATAATTGAACTTTTTGAGACCAATTAATAACATTCAGAGAGTCTCCAATCAGTTT
>ML806109.1:68176-78874 GCA_009831015.1 Picea engelmannii
AAAATGTTGCGAGCACCATGATCCTCAAACAAATGTATATCCAACAGTTTCTTTGTAAGGTAAGATACATATGAATTCATTTTACAGAAGACAAGAAATACCAACATATCTAGGTTTAGAGTGATTTCAATGGCAGAGTCTCAATTGTGGGGTTTCACTGTTGGAGGTTTATCGAAGTGGTTTTGATCTAGTGATGTTGTTTGCTTGCTTGCTTTCTCAAATAGACATGTGTGATATGTTATCTTCTATATGGTGTATGTGGCTATGTCATTTTGACTAGTGGAAATCTAAACACATTGTTGGCAACAACTATCTACTTCACCAATTCGGAGTATATAAAGAGGATACGTGGCAAACATGTTATAATTTTTCAATTCTTAACATGTTTTAATGGTAAATAGATTATGATTTATGTTAATGTTTCTTATTATCCCATTATTATTATTATTATTATGTTTGTAAATAGATTGTCCTACATGTAATTATTAACCTATTTTACTCATTTTATCTCAAAATAAGACAATTTGCTCGTCGAAATAGTTAAATCGATCATTTCAATTACCTAGGATTCTGGGAAAAGGATGTTAATCGTGCTTGGAGAAAATAGTTGGATGGCACACATCTTCCTTAAGTGTATCCAGTGAGGGCCATTGGGAAGGAATTAAGGGAATAGAAATCAAACCCGATGTATTTCCCACTAGAACCCAGTGGCCTGGATGAAAATTTGACATCTTTGGTTTTGAGGACTTCCATGGCGAGCTCCGGGCTATAAATTACGAGAATATTTGAAGCACCAATGTAGAGATTCATGAGAGGGCCATACTTGTTAGTGAGAGAAAGTGTGGTGCATGTATTGGAATCCCATCAATAAAAATAACTTCTATGACTTCAATGTGAAAAATTGTTTCTAGAAACGCCAAATAAAGTGAAGAAGTCTAGCTATGTTAGGAAGATAACTATCACAAAAATAAAGGCATTTCTCTGGTTTGGAAGACATATAGAGTTAAAATGAGGTTTGGATTAATAATATCAAGACATATAAAGATAAAATGGGGTTTGAGTTAAGAATATATATATACATACATACACACACACACACACACACACACACACACACACACACACACACACACACACACACACACANCTGGTTTGGAAGACATATAGAGTTAAAATGAGGTTTGGATTAATAATATCAAGACATATAAAGATAAAATGGGGTTTGAGTTAAGAATATATATATACATACATACATACATACATATATATACATATATATATATATATATATATATATATATATATATATATTACAAGAACACCCTTTTTTTTGGTCGGAGTTGGGGAGTTGGAGAATATCACTCCTCGAACATGTCATTCTGAGGATTCCTAGTTAGATGCCAAAGAAACCCACCCTAAGAATCGAACCTAGTCCAATGATGGAAAAATCTCACCAATTAACCATTGGACCACAACTCAACCAACTTGTGTTAAGAGTATTACACATTAATATAATTTAAGTCACTTTTATGTACTATCATATATAAATATTTTTACATTTTCTTAAATAACATTCAATATTTGTGTGTTATGTGTGAATAATGTTTTCATGAGTATTGTATTGAAAAGACCCCAAAGGAAAATGTTGTGACCCTATTACATTAGACAAAAGTAGATTTGTTGTTATTTTTACTGTGACAATAGCTAAGGAGTAGTAATTGGACACAACCCATTCCCACAAAGAATTCATAAGATTGATCGATCAACCAATGGTCGTTATTTATATTCATGAATGATGATAATCTACATGATTTGAAATATAGAACAAAGGTCCTTAAACTGAATATATTGTTGGACCCACTAACAGCCTCTGCCATCTTACAATCGTAGATGCCCATCTCACATATACCAATTCCAGAAAAAATAAATCTAGGGATCTATTGATATTCTAGAATGTATTCTAGAATGATGATAATCTACTTTATTTGAACTACAGACTACAGATATTAAATGGAGGTTAATGGTGTACCCACTTACAACCTATACCATCTTACAACCACATATTCCCATCTCACATATACTAAATCTAGAAAAAACAAATTCATGGATCTGTAGAATGTAGGTAATGCACGTGATAATGCAATGATAACATTGATGTTGCGGGAAAATAGATTATATCTTATCGAGGAATGGTGGACTCAGCTCTGCAACCTACAACCTGCGATCTTTGAACTACCCTCTACCCCCTTCAATGGCAGTGATAGCTAGGGGTGGCATCTCCCTCTGTGTAATGTCCCCAAATAGGCTAGGCTATAATTTAAGTATTTTGTTGTGAAAGTTATGATATTGTTGGTGTGGTTCCATTGTTAAGCAATTTGCACTCATATATAACTTTTACCAAATATGATATATGACTTTCCAAAAGAAGTTTGCATGCATTACGTTAAGTAAACTTCCATCAAACACATTTCTAATCCAAGCACATAAACAAGGGATGTTAGGATATGTAGACACTTAGGAGTTAGTTAAGATCTAGATTTTATATTTTATTTTAGAGTTATTTATTTTGCATGCGGCTTTTCTTTGTAGCTATAAGTAGATTTTCTTTGTTACTTTTTTTGAAAAAAATCATGCTAAAATTGTAAAGTGTATTTGAGTTCAAGTATAAAACTGAATCACTATAAGTAGCTTTAATATTTTATTTTAGAGTTATTTATTTTGCATGCAAATTTTCTTTGTATGTTTGCTTTTCTTTAGTATGAATTAGTATGCACTTGTAGTTAGGAAATCCAACGGTCACGATATGTTCCCGACATAGAGTGATGTGACATTTCATACTCTCCTTGATATTAACGGCCATTGATCCATGGCTTAACACCCGATTGGTCCATGATCTCTATTTAAAGAGCATGGAGGGTCATTTGCCGATGATCGATTGTGAGAAACTCTCTTGTAAAATATCTCTGTAATATTTTTCTTTTCATTAATAAACTGCTCCAAGTGGTCATGTTGGTTTGGGCCGTGGATGTTTCCCCATAGGGTTTTTACCACGTGAAAACATCAGTGTGTTGATATTTGATCTGGTTATGTGATTGGTTATTGAAGGTGTTCATCCTCTGTTGGAATACCTGTGTTGTCAAACAAGGGAAATGGAAACATTGGCATCATTTATTATGAATGGAATTTGGAAATACAATCGATAGAAAAAGTATAATGGCTGCTATAGTAGCTTCAGTAAACACTACAACTCAAACAAACCTGGGATGATTCCACTAAATGATTTCAATTTATCCAAGGCTCTTCTAGCCTTCTACGACCTGCTTCAGCACGGTCTCTCTACAAATAATCATTTGACCCTCTAGATATGACCTGAAATGGACTACTACAATTATCGAACCCCTTACTGAGGGCCTCATGTGACAAGTTTGTTCATCTAGTGGGGCCTCATGTGACAAGGTTGTTCATCTAGCAGTGCCTCACATGACAAGGTTGGGACAACCAACGAGGGCCTCACAAGACACCCTATGCTCAACCCGCAGGGATGGCTCTGTACATAGTTTCCTGAAACCCTCTAAAAACCTACAAAATCAGAGTATGGCCTCCTCAGTAAATTTCCACTAGACTCCTGTATAATCTAATCCAAACTGAAGTTCCAATGGAAATCCTGGATGGATTCTCCTCTTGTCTAGTTAGGGTGGATATTTCACTACCGAAACCAAACCAATAGAGGAAGGGTTTTTCCCAAAACCACAAAGAAACCAATGGCTACAAGAGCACTCCAATAAGATATCAAATCATAATACAAAGTGAGGCTCTACCTTTCCTTTTATCCTTTCTCCATTCCTTCTAGAACTTTCCCCTTTTTTACCAAATCAAATGTAACTTCTAGAATTTCCCTTTTTTGACTAAATCAAATATAACGCTTATTTTCCCTCCAATTTTCACTTTAAGATTAAAAATCACTTTAATAATAGTTAAGTAATGCATTAATCTAAATTTACTTTACTTCCCTAATGTCACTTTAAGTATATAACATCTCCTAACTATTGAAATTAAATCACCCCCTTTTTATTCCCTTTTCTTTGCCGACAAACCACAAAAGTCCCTTCTACCAGAAAACAAGGGAACCCAAAAATTAGGACATGACAAATCCTACCTTCTCAAGTATTTCTTGTCCTCAAGAAATGTCATCATGATCTAACACCCCATCGACTAATCCAAACTGAAACTGAAAATGATACAAGAGTCCCAAACCACCCTATAAGATGTGAAGCATCCTCTGCACATGGTGTGGTTTAGTAATGTATTGACATAAGAGGTCTCCTAAAATCCACCCAAAAGAAAGTCTCCTCGGTTCTAAAAAAACTTGATCAACTCAGCAATGAACTTCTCCACTAGGGAACTATTGTGGCTCACCTCCCACAACAACCCATTTTACTTTTTTTAATGGGCCCCTCTTTTTATTCTTAAGATTTTCCTACAAGGCATACATTCCTACTTCACTAAGGAGATATGAACTTGAAGAACATTTTTCTACCACTTATACACTTTAGGCATTCATTGTGAATAGCATCCCATTAGATGCAGTCATAAACATTCCCCCTGATACTGCACTCTTCAACCTCTCCAGCCCAATTTTATTGTTCCTATCCCTCACATTAAGGACCTGATCCTTGTTTTTACTTAGCCTTTGTTATTCATATCACTCTTTCACCCTTAGCCTAAGTCACGATTGATTCATAACAAGCCTCACAACATCTTTTATTCTAACAGAAACCTTTATGATGTTCTCATCGGAAAGGGGTCTTTCAGAATCATCTTCGTCGGAATATTTCACTCAACACACCACCTAGTACTCCAACCCTCACACTCTGATAGATCTAACACATCAAATCTACTCCTTACATGGAATCCCATGGATGGATAGATTCAAACATGGCATTTACTTGGCACCCCCGAGTCAGTACGACCTATCTGATTGTTGCCTCAATAAGTGGCATATTAAGATTGGACCCTTTTCTTCCCCATTTATCGATCTTCAAAAATTTATCTTTTAATTCTTCTAGGACTCTTCGCTACCCCAAGGTATCGAAGGAATATTCATTTTTTACCATCATCATCAGAGTCCAATTCATCCCTCATCATTTCAAACTTTGAAACTCTAACTCTGACAGCTTTTTCCGAGTCCTTCTACTTTCACATTTGGTGCATTCTTCCAACATAAAGGTATATTCCTTCTATGCCCTATCTTCAAAGTTTAGTTTGAACCCCACCTCAACGACCTCTGACACCGCAACTTCGATAGGTCCCATCATCCCCACAATGTTGCATACTTGTCAAGTTAGCACACCCTTCTAAATAAAAATGGAATATGTTTTCAATACCCCTCCTGTTGGAGCTCGAACTGACCCTCTAAGTTCTCCCACTCTGATATTCTGACTCCGATGGTTATCTTTTTCGAATTTGAAACCCCCTAGAATCTAATACAAGGATATGGGTGGCCACCTATATTAATTAGAATTAATGACAGGGATTGAGGCTAGATTCAGTAACAGATTTCATACACAAATGACTTATGGCACATTTATGATTGGTCTAATACCTCTTAATGGCTTAAAACACTTATTTTACGACCAATCTTCTTCCAAAAGTTTGTAAACAACATTTTTCTTTTATTCGCTAACTATGTTGTATAACCTTTTCCTCGACTCAATTATAGGTACTACATTTTACTGTTAATAGATGGTATTTTCATGCCTACCATATTATTTTTACATAGGGTAATTCACTTATTGATCTAGTGATGCAAGATTAACCAAACTCCTATCATAGCAAGCCAAAATCTGGAAATACCAAAGGGCTTGGTTTGTTTCCAATCAACCTCCATGCCTGAAACATCATCTCTCCCAACTGAGGCCTTGGTGACAGACATTACCCCCCACTTTGGTGAATATCACAGTCCCACATACAAGGAGATATATAGAATTTTCAACTCAAGTGATTTCCCTGTAGAGGACGAGGACATAGAAAAATATCCGAATATCCGAAGAACCATAATTCATCAAGTAGCAACCCGACCAACTTTGTTCCTAATGTAGGACCCTGACCCTCAGGCTGAGATCCGTACAACATCGTTCTAAATATGTTCTTGAGTCAAATTGACTCTTCGATCCCTCCACAGGGAATCCCACACACATACAACAATGTTTTCCATAGGTCCTTATAGGTATTCCCACATGGTCAAACACAAGGCATCAACCCAAATCTCCTGACCAACAATATGATCACCCATTTCGTTGAAATCGGGACTTCGAGTTTCACGACTTCATGAATCCTGTTGTCGAGTTTCTAACTCTTCAACCCTCCGAAAACCAAAATGTCGAATTACCAAAAAAAATTGGTCGCGTCCTCCTCCACAGTTGTATCACGTTTCACGAATTCAAGAATTTCAAATGCCAAGGGTCCCAACTCCTTTTCCTTAAAAATTTCGAACCCCGAAATGTTCAAATAACACTCTCTCTCCAACAATTATGATCAAGACTTTTCGGCGATTCATAGTTTCGGACCTCACAACTTCGCAAATCCGGTTGCAAGTCTCCCAGTTCTCCAACCTCCGACACCCAAAACAGACAACGAAAATTGACTTCGCCTGAAGACGAGTACGCCACCTATCTTCTCCTCTGTCCTATATCCCTGACGCGGATGCTTGCCACCTGTCACTCAAGTTTCCCAAATTTCAGGACTTGAACAAACCTCTGAAATGCGTTCCTCTTCCACTTCGAAACCCCAAACTCTGAAATGGCACCTTTACGGGATCAACGGCTATAAGTCTCCCTTCAATCCGATGGCCCACATGATTTCAGGCTTATGCGTACTAGGAGTTTGAAACTCCTGATCCCAAAACGCTGCCTCCTCTCCTTCCTGACACCCGAAGTGCCGAAATCCCAAAATTCCACGCCAAAATCCTGTCACAACTTCGGGATTTTTGGTCCACTATGTCCGACTCCTTGTCGTTGGGACCCCCAAAATGTCGAACTCTGAAATTTCGAAGCACCAAAAATTCTACGCCTCATCTTCACACATGATAATCCATTTCGTGATTCAGAAGTTCGAGTGACCAAGGGATTTGGCTTGCACTCTAGACTTACAAACCCCAATTTTCTGAAATGATATTGACGGCTCAACGGTCACGATCAATGGTTGACGTTGAATCTTGAAAACAACATTGAATCACGATCAATGGTTGACGTTGAATCCTGTACATGGGTTCTTCTCTATAGCTCTCTATTATATCTCTCAATGATGATAATGTTACAATGATACAAGGGTGAAGGTGTATATATCCGTTTTCCCTCCTACTCTCTAAACTGTCTAATCTATGAATTCAAATCTACCTACTTTCATGAATTACGTATAAATGCCTTTACATACTACATATGAGAGAAATCGCTCAAGATCTATTTACAACATGCAAGTATGCTTCCTTTAACTACTACATTAATATCTTCTCATTAAATTTTCAAAAACATTTCAAAATGTGCAACATGTGTGCTGTGCTTTTCCAGCTGTCTTCTGCCTTTATGGTTGCTTGGTTGGCTTCTTACGATGCTCCTACATCATACTCCCTCGCTTGAAAATTTTCATAAAATATTGTTCATGAGATCTTGCACGGTCTATCCATGCTTTTGAATTTCTGCTTCATCTTCCCAACTAGCATCTTCAACTGGATGTCCCTTCCATTTGACCAAGTATTCAAAATAATCTTTTCTCCTGGTCTTTTTGCTAATCCTCTTGTCAATTATGCTTTCCATCTGCGGCTTTTCAGCTACAAGCATTTGTTTTGTCCATTGAATTTCTTTCTATTCATCCTCTACTCCTGCTTCTTCATTTTTGTAAGGGTACAAATCCGCAACATTGAATATCGGTGAGATTTCGACCCCATCGGGTAATTCAATCTCATATGCATTTGCCCCAAATTTCCTTATGACCTTGCACGGTCCAATCTTTTTCATCTTTAGTTTTTTATATGTTCCCCTTGGGAACCTCTCCTTCCTCAGATGCACAAGAATCAAATCACCAACTTCAAATTGAATTTCTCTCCTGTGTTGATCTGCTCTCCGCTTGTATTCTTGACTTGAACTCTGCAATATCTTCTTGACTCAGTTGTGAAGCTCCTTCATTGCTTCTGCAAAGTCCTCTGCACTAGCACTTATGAATTCAATTTGTTCCACATCTTTCAATTCAGAAATCCCCCTTAGCTGCATTCCATATACAATTTGGAATGTACTTTGTTTTGTGCTTCTGTTGCATGAATCATTGTAAGAAAATTCCGCCTGTGGCAGAATGTGATCCCATTGACTGTGGTGTTCAGTCACAAAGCTCCTCAACAAATCTCCCAAGATTTTGTTCATGAATTCTGTCTATCCATCCATCTGAGGATGATATGACGAGCTAAAAGACAAACTTGTTCCCATCATTTTCTATAAGGTCCTCCAAAAATTCGCTACGAACTTGGTATCTCGATTAGACATGATACTCCTTGGAAAGTCATGAAGTCTGACAACCTCCTTGAAAAACGGGTTCGCAATATGAGTTGAATCACTGGTTTTCTAGCATGGTATGAAATGTTCCATCTTGGAAAATCTGTCGACTACCACAAATATTGAATCATATCCTCTCTGTGTTCTTGGCAGTACCAATATGAAATCCATGCTCATTGTGTCCCACGACCTTTCTGGTATGGTTAACAGTTGATATAACCATGTGTTCTGGCTTTTCCCTTTTGTGTGCTAATAAATTTTGCATCTGTCCACAAATTTCTTGACATCTGTCCTCATCACTGGCCAAAAATATGAGCCATTCAACTTCGAGAACATCTTATCATGACCGAAGTGTTTGGCCAATCCTCCACTGTGTTTTTCTTTTAGCAGATTCTCTCTCATGGAGCATTTTGGAATACATAGTTGATTGCCCCTGAATAATAACCATTCTGGATCATATACTTGGTCCATTGTCTTTTTTCCCTGAGAATTGGATTCTCAGATGCCTCATACGCTTCTTTAAAATCTGGGTCATCCCTGTACATTTCTTTGAGGTTATCAAAACCTAGAGTCTTGACTTTGAATTCCTGCATAAGAAAACATTTCCTGCTCAAAGCATCAACAAATTTATTAGCAGTTACAAAAATATGTTTAATTACAAAAGTAAAATTATGCATGTATTCAACCCATTTAGCATGTTTTCGGTTCAACTTCTCTTGTTGAGTCACGAATTCTAAAGCATGATTATCACTGTACAAAACAAACTCTTTGGGAACCAAATAATGTCTCCATTTCTTCAGCGCTTGTATGAATGCAGAGAATTATTTGTCATATGTTGAATACTTAATCTTCGCTTCATTCAGTTTTTCACTGAAATATGCAATCGACTTGTCATCTTGGCTCAAGACCGCTCCAATTTCAAATCCACTCACGTCACACCTGACCTAGAATGTCTTGCTAAAATTCAGAAAAACCAGAATTGGTTGCTCAGTGATCTTCCTCTTCAGTAGATTGAAACTCTTCTCTACTTCTTATGTCCAGTGAAAAGACTTATGTATTTTCTTCACCGTATCCATCATTGGTTTGCTAATTCCACTGAAATTTTGAATGAATTTCCTGTAGAAACTTGCCAAACCATGGAATCTTTGAAATTCAAACACACTCTTCGGTGATGGCCAATTCTTAATTGCATCGACCTTTTCTGGATCCATCTTCAACTCATTTGCAGAGATAACAAAACCCAAATAAATGAGTTATGTCCTCATAAATTATGATTTCTTCATGTTAATCAGCAATTTCTCCTGTTGCAATCTCCTCATTACTGCAACTAGATGGTTTAAGTGCTCTGCTTCAGTCTTGCTGAAAATTAATATATCGTCAAGGTATACAATGACGAATTTCTCAATGAAATCCTTCAAGATTTCATTCATCAACCTCATGAAAGTACTGGGTGCATTCGTTAAACCAAATGGCATGACAAGCCATTCATACAACCCCTCATTTGTCTTGAATGTTGTCTTCCATTTATCACCTTCTCTCATTCAAATTTGATGATATCCACTTTTTAAATCAATCTTCGAAAAAAAAATTGTTCCACTCAAGCAATCCATCAAATCATCCATCCATGCCAATGGAAATCTGTATCTAATGGTAATATTATTTATTTCACTTGAGTCTGTACACATTCTCCAGCCTCCATCTTTCTTTGGGCTGAGCATTGTCAGAACAGTGCATGGACTCAGGCTCTCCCGAATCAGTCCTTTGTCCATTAAATCCTAGACCTGTCTCTTGACTTCTTCATTTTCCTGCGGCGTCAACTTATACGCATATTTGTTTGGTAAACTAGCTCCAGGTATAATATCAATGTGATGGCTTATACTCCTGATAGGTGGCAATGAACGAGGTAGTTCATCCACTACTATATCATCAAATTCTTCCAGCAACTCATGGATTTCTTCTGGTAAATCATCTATCCTCGTACTGGTCAAAACAATTATGGGATTCCTGACCACAATAAATTGTGTATCTTCCTTCTTCTTAACCTCATCAAGAAGTTCCTTCCCACTCATGAGAAGTACAATGTTGCTTGTCTCTGTTTTCACCTCTTTATCCTTAATCGACAACAGCATGTGAGTCCTCCCATTCTTATCCAGTGTAT
>ML806109.1:78924-97876 GCA_009831015.1 Picea engelmannii
TCTTGCTAAAATTCAGAAAAACCAGAATTGGTTGCTCAGTGATCTTCCTCTTCAGTAGATTGAAACTCTTCTCTACTTCTTATGTCCAGTGAAAAGACTTATGTATTTTCTTCACCGTATCCATCATTGGTTTGCTAATTCCATTGAAATTTTGAATGAATTTCATGTAGAAACTTGCCAAACCATGGAAGCTTTGAACTTCAAACACACTCTTCGGTGATGGCCAATTCTTAATTGCATCGACCTTTTCTGGATCCATCTTCAACTCATTTGCAGAGATAACAAAACCCAAATAAATGAGTTATGTCCTCATAAATTATGATTTCTTCATGTTAATCAACAATTTCTCCTCTTGTAATCTCCTCATTACTGCAACTAGATGGTTTAAGTGCTCTGCTTCAGTCTTGCTGAAAATTAATATATCGTCAAGGTATACAATGACGAATTTCCCAATGAAATCCTTCAAGATTTCATTCATCAACCTCATGAAAGTACTGGGTGCATTCGTTAAACCAAATGGCATGACAAGCCATTCATACAACCCCTCATTTGTCTTGAATGTTGTCTTCCATTCATCACCTTCTCTCATTCAAATTTGATGATATCCACTTTTTAAATCAATCTTCGAAAAAAAAATTGTTCCACTCAAGCAATCCATCAAATCATCCATCCATGCCAATGGAAATCTGTATCTAATGGTAATATTATTGATTTCACTTGAGTCTGTACACATTCTCCAGCCTCCATCTTTCTTTGGGCTAAGCATTGTCAGAACAGCGCATGGACTCAGGCTCTCCCGAATCAGTCCTTTGTCCATTAAATCCTAGACCTGTCTCTTGACTTCTTCATTTTCCTGCGGTGTCAAATTATACGCAGATTTGTTTGGTAAACTATCTCCAGGTATAATATCAATGTGATGGCTTATACTCCTGATAGGTGGCAATGAACGAGGTAGTTCGTCCACTACTATATCATCAAATTCTTCCAGCAACTCATGGATTTCTTCTGGTAAATCATCTATCCTCGTACTGGTCAAAACAATTATGGGATTCCTGACCACAATAAATTGTGTATCTTCTTTCTTCTTAACCTCATCAAGAAGTTCCTTCCCACTCATGAGAAGTACAATGTTGCTTGTCTCTGTTTTCACCTCTTTATCCTTAATCGACAACAACATGTGAGTCCTCCCATTCTTCTCCAGGGTATATGTCTTATTTCTCCCATCATGAATCATGTTTTTATCATATTGCCACGGTCTACCCAACAATAGATGACAAACATTCACAGGAATGACATCACATAATATTTCATCATTATATCCTCCTATTTTAAATTCAACTAAACACTGTTTAGTGACATTTACCTGATGTCCTTTTTGTAGCCACGAAACTCTGTATGGGCTTGGATGTTCAACAGTCTCCAGCTCTAGTTTTTCTACCATCTCTATAGATATGAGATTGTCTATGCTACCGATGTCCACTATGACCTTGCATACTTTGTCTTTAGTTTTGCAAGTAGTCTGAAACAAACTGTTTCTTTGGACTAGGTTCTCTGCCTCCTTCTCCGGTTTCAAAAGAACTTTCCTTATCATCAAAGATCTTCCACCCTCAGCATATTCTGCCTCAACATTCCGTCTTTGAGCTTAGAAAATGTGAGTTTCACCACCATATTTTTTCTTATCTGTACACTCATAAGATTTATGTCTGATCTTTCCACAAACAAATCATTTTACTTCACCGCCTCTGCTTCTTCCTCTTCCTCTAGCTCGAGGAAAAGTATTTCTATTAGCATATTGTCCTCTCTGTGAGCTTCCTCCTCTCTCAGGTTGAGTTTGAGGTTTCTTCCCCTCTTCTTTAGGTTTTTGAGTTCTGTCCTGGGCAATTTCCTTACCTATGGCTTGACTTCTGCCTCGGCCTCTTTGACCTTGCTTTCAGCTCAGCTTTTCTTCAGCCTTCAGAGCCATCTGATAAGAATCTTCCACATTTCAGATGATCATCATGCTCATCTCATATTGGATGTCATATCACAGACCATTCATGTACCTGGCAACTTTTTCATCATCGCTTTCCTAATGACCTGCTCTGATGTTTATCTTGTAGAATTATTCAGTGTATTCCTTCACTGACATCAGCTTCTATCTCAAATTTTGCATCCTCCAAAACAGAGTGATTTGATAATCCTTCAGTATGAATTTGGCTTTCATCTTTGCAACCATTCTATCCCAGCTCTTGATTTTCTTCTTGCCTTTCCAGTGTCTGTCAGCCTGCAGTTCATCCCACCATAGTGTTGCATGCCCTTTAAGTCTATTGATGGCATGTTTGACTTTCTTATCTTCCTCAACATCCTCATAGTTGAATTATTTGTCTAGAGCTCTAATCCAGTCTAGAAGTTCTTCAACATCCAAGTTTCCCTCATATACTGGAATCTCCATTTTTTCTCTCGCACCTATCCTCGCAACAACCCTGAATATGCGTTCATATGCAGCATCTTCAACTGCAACTTCTTCTCCTTCATGTCCAACTTCATTTTCACTTTCAGCCTCACTGATATCCCTAGCATTGAATGTGTGCCTCTGTGTTGTCTCCATGGCATCAATATTGGCACGTAACTCTCACATTTCTCTTTCCACTGCTAGATCAGGCATTGGCATTGGCCTGTCTCTTCTTCTCGGTGGCATGGCTGTAAAATGTTCCTCTTTTCTCTACTATAGAAAGAAAATACTTTTTCTGCGGCTCTGATACCAGAAATGACGTATATCAAAGTACTCATTTTCCTCCTTCTTCCTTCGTCTGCAATATACAAATAGAGTCAATTTATGATACCACAATTGATGCAAACCCCGACCCTCGGGCCGAGATCTGGGTAGGATCATTCTAAATATGTTCCTGAGTCAAATTGACTCTTCAATCCCTCCACAGGGAATCCCACACACATACAATAATGTTTTCCATAGGTCCTTATAGGTATGCCCGCGTGATCAAACACAAAGAATCAACCCAAATCTCCTGACCAACAATATGATCATGCCCTTTGCCAAAATCAGGACTTCGGGTTTCGTGACTTCGCGAATCCTGTTGTCGAGTTTCTGACTCTTCAATCCTCTAAAACCCGAAATGTCGAATTACCGAAAATTTTTGGCCGCGTCCTCCTCTACAGTTGTATCGTGTTTCACGACTTCAAGAATTTCAAATTCCAAGGGTCCTGACTCCTTGTCCTCATAAATGTCGAAACACTAAACCCGAAACGTTCAACAAAGGTTGGCTCTCCAACAATTATGATCGGGACTTTTCATCAATTCGTAGTTTCCGACTTTGCAACTTCGCGAATCTGGCTGCAAGTCTCTTGGTTCTCCAACCTCCGACACCCGAAACAGTCAACGAAGATTGACTCTGCCTAGTGACAAGTAAACCACCTATATTCTCCGCTATCCTCTATCCCTGACATAGATTCTTGCCACCTGTCACTCAAGCTTCCCGAATTTCAGGACTTGAACAAACCTCCGATAGGCATTCCTCTTCCACTTCGAAACCCCGAACTTCGAAATGGCACCTTTACAGAATCAACGGCTATAAGTCTCCCTTCGATTCGATGGCCCACGTGATTTTGGGCTTCTGGGTACCGGGAGTTCGAAACTCTCGATACCAAAACGTTGCCTCCTCTTCTTCCCAACACTTGAAGTGTCAAAATCCAAAAATTCTGCACCAAAATCCTGTCGCGACTTGTGAATTCGAGATTTTCGGTCCACTATGCCTGACTCCTTGTCGTCAGGACCCCCGAAATGCCAAACTCTGAAATTTCGAAGCGCTGAAAATTCTACGCCTCATCTTCACACATGATAATCCATTTCTTGATTCAAAAGTTCGAGTGACCAAGGGATTTGGCTTTCACTCCAGACTTACAAACCCCGACTTGTCGAAATGATCTTGACGGCTCGACGGTAATGATCAAAGGTTGACGTTGAATCTTGAAACCAACGTAATGGGTTCTTCCAACCCTTATCCACCCTGAAACTCCTCTAGATCCTATGGTCCTCACAACTTCGCGAGTTCTCCACGGAGAATTTCGATCATTCGATTTCTTCCTAAAGAATCTCTGTGAAATGAGCCAATATTCTTTCACCGGAACTTAACCTTTTGTGCGATGATTCAGCTCCCTGTTTTCCTTTGAATACTTCAAAGGTGTTGATCCTCTTGATCTTTCTATTGCAACCTCAAGTCTCGAAAAGACTCCTTCACGCACTCTTTGCGGCAATCTTTAAAATACTTCTGTGTATTTGATTCTTCGACTCTGTGCATTCTCGCAATAGTAGTCCTTCACTCTTCAACCTTAGTTGATAAATTCTAAGGATTCAACTAGCCTACGCACACCTTGCATGGCTTCTGTGCTTCACCTACACTTCTCCTGGAATGAGAACAATGGTATCCTTCCTGAGCTTTCTGAGATAAAAATCAGAACCCTTGTCAATGCACACCTTGCGGATGTTTCACTGCACTCCTTGCAGGAACTCTCTCAGGAAGAGAAACAATTGAAACTCATTCTTCTCTCTCATACTTCATACATTCAACATGAAATCATACATTCAACACAGAATAACAACAAAGGAATAACAGAGAGAATAAAACAACTATAAGCATACCATTCAACATATGTAAACAATAAACATCATAACACGATGAAATCTGAGTCAAAGTTTCATATATTAACTCAAATACTCCTGTACATGGGTTCTTCTCTACAGCTCTCTGCTATATCTCTCAATGATGATAATGTTACAATGATACAAGGGCGAGGGTGTCTATATCCATTTTCCCTCCTACTCTCTAAACTGTCTAATATATGAATTCAAATCTACCTACTTTCATTAATTACGTATAAATGTGTTTACATACTACAGATGAGAGAAATCACTCAAGATCTATTTACAACATGAAAGTACACTTCCTTTAACTACTACATTAATATCTACTCATTAATTTTTCAAAAACATTTCAAAATGTGCAACATGTGTGCTGCACTTTTCCAGTTGTCTTTCGCCTTTATGGTTGCTTGGTCGGCTGCTTACGATGCTCCTGCATCAGTTCCCATACAATGAGGTTGTGCAATGGTGCTTCAAGAAATTCAAAGTGAAAACCACAACCATCGTGGGAAAATGGGGAAAGTGTGTGGACTCCCTAAGGCCCGAAGATATTGGTGTGAGATACCATCTACCCACTTCCACATGTGCTCTCAATAAACCATTCCTTAAAGGTTTTTCCCAAGGAAACAAGGGACCAGTGAATCTTATGAAACATTGGTGGGCTAATGAGGATGAGACTCTCAAACAAGGACAAAAATTGGTCCCCACCCAGAGACTCAAGGCACCATATAAATTCTTAGTATCCATCCTATGCCATCTTTATGGCCAAGAGAAAAGCACACACTTCCAAACTGACTAGTTTCCGCTGGAACATACCATCATCGAAACATGACAAGTGCTCAAATGGGAATACATCTGAGCCTTCAACATCTGTCTCCATATTAATAATGTCCCAGGTATGAAAAAACATTTTTTTTTATATGGCAGCCTATCTAATTGATGATATATGTTCCTTCGTGCAGTTTTCGGACCTTGAATGGAAATGTGACCAATAACAACCCCCATTCATGTGTATTGATTTCATCTATGGAGCATTAACTACAAGAGTTATTTTTATGGGATTCGTAATATGTTCCTCACCCCCCTACACTCTATTTTTTTTGGTTTTATAAGACATAGAATTTCTTTTGAAGCCAAAACCAGGATGAAGGGATAGAGTTGACTGGTTCCTATGTAAATATTATTCATATATTAGGGTTTATGGAACCACTGGAGCCCCTCACCCCTTACCATACTTTTTCCCTAACCATTTTTTGATGAGAGATATTTCTTACCAAACCATGGGGTTAGGGATCACCTCACTACTCCTAACTAGCAACAAAAATCTATGGCATGTTTTCCCAATCCACATAGGGAACTACACCATTTTAAATGGCCCACATGTAAGAAAAGAGGCAGAAATCATGTAGGAGTTGCACCTATTCCTAGGAGAACCTAAAGGCCATGACCCCCAGGAACTTGCATTCAGTCATGTTAGATATGTTGGGCTCACCCACTCCAACATTCATGTAGTTGAATTTGATGAAGACAGATTTAAAATAATACTATGGTATGAAGAATCCCTATAGAAGTTACCCAATGGTGCTCCTAGGTAGGATATTGAATGTGAAGAAGAGGAAATGAAGGGACTGACATTCAACCAATTCCAGATATTTCTCTTGCAGGAACAGATCGACACCAATGTTAAAGAGTAATAAAAGGTTAGAAAAGAGGAAAAGTTGGAACATAAGAGGCTCCAGGATGAAGAAAAATATCAAAGAAGGCAGGCCAAGGAGGAGAGAATCAAAAAATAAAATGAACGTAAGGCAGAGAGAGAGACGCTTCAAAATAAGAAAGATGAAGAAGCCAAGGAAAATAAATTGTTTGATTAGGTAGAGTCCTAAAGATTGGTCGATGAAGTTGAAGCTAAATGGGTTCTAGAAGAAGTCGACGCTAAGAAAAGGGCAAATGAGTTGTTGAAAAAATAGTAGTTGTGGGATTTGATTCAAATCCAAAACACTCCATCAACACTTAATTTGGGTATTGTGAACATGCCACCTCAATATTACACTCCTCTCAATGTTATTCCAAGAGATTCTTATTTTTCTTCTCAAACTTTGAATTTCGAGGGAACTATGGTCGCTATTGGAGACTACTAATATTAGAACAAAACAAGGAGTACTGAGAAGAGATCAAATAAAATAAAAAGAGGAGAATAAACAAGATCCAATTCGTCTATAGGGAGAGTATTAGAATGGAAGGGATGGTCTGATCCCAAAGAAATTGTTGTTTAGGAAGCCTCTTCCCTCCATGCTTTTGCAGGACTAAATTCCTCGTCTGGCCTCAAAGTATCAAGTGCTATGAACACTGCCAAAACCAGGGTGGAAGCACTAGAAACATAATTAAAATATGTTAAAGACAAGCTTACTTCAGAATTTGAGAATGTTGCCAGAGTAGTTGATTCTCTTAATACTGAGAATTTGAAAAAATCCCTACAAGCCTAGAAAGAGTAGATGAATGCAATATTTGAAATAATAATCAAGACCCGGTAGGACAAACATATTAATGAATTGGAAGCAGAAAGAAAGAATCTCAAAACATCCATAGAGGCAAACAAGACATCTACACTTGATGTGGATTCTATCAAAACACAGGCTCTCGAGATAAACGAAATATTTGCAATTGAGCAGAAAAAATTGATCCATTTTCTCGGTAAAATACAAACTGGTCGAGAATAAAAACTCATGCTACAGGATAAACTGGTAGAGATTCAATGGAGGTACCAAGGAGCTCATGAGGCCTTGGAGAATATGCTTGGTTGACAATACATGTGAGAGACTCCACCCACCACACTGCCAGTATACTCCGATAGAGAAAGACTCTAATGTCAGATATTCTTCGACACTTGTAATCCCATGTTCAAGAACGTATAGGCCACCTAAAAGGAAGAAAATGATGCTTGCATGAGGCTGTGGAACAGTTCAAGAAATCTCATGGAATAAATCAAGATGCAATTGTTGCTCCCTATATATCAAGCAACACCTGCCACCAAGAAAATTGTTCAGGTGGAAAAATGCAAAGAAATCAGCCAAGTAAGCATATAAAGTCTAAACCAGATTGGAAAATAATATTTGGAGGAAAACCTTTTAAGACCTACCTAGCTCACCAATAAGATTCAACAATTTGTCAAAAATTCATCAAAGGAGATACATCAAGAAGTGTCCACCAAAGTTTACAATGGAGAATTAATTGTGGAGAAATTACAATTGATAAATCTTGAGGACATTATGAAATATTATTCCCTCTGGGAGGAATATCAGAATAAGATGCATGGGTAAAGCAACCCATGATGATAAAATTCCATAACTATGCCTAGATGTCTCCTTTCTCTGCTATCGTTATTTTATTTTCCAATTTGGAACATGAAGAGTCATTTTGCAAAATGGCCCTAAATTCATAATGGAAATATTATCATGTAAACAATATCTCCTCATTATAAAAGGGAAGATTGTCCACAAGAAAGGGATTTTGGTTTTTGAATGTAGAAAGACAATATTTTTACTGCAAGTGAATTTGATCCTGAAGACATTTTGTAGGAGATTGTGGTGTCGATTTGTATGAATGTGATTATTCAATTTATGCATGTTTATAACTGTAGTATGTGAATATTGGTTTACGAATTATTTCCTAATTAATGTTCTCATTATTCACAATTACCATGATTTTCAAAGTGAGTACAACGATAGTATGATGCAGTTAACTAATCATTTACTTGATTCTAACTAGTCATGTTTTTAAACTTTCATGTTACTTGTATTATAAATTTTTTATGAGTAAGTAATATAAATATTTCATTGTATTCATCCTTTTTAGTTTGCTCCTGATCATAATAGGTTAGATTAGAATAGAATAGATATTGCATCTTAGAACTATGATGATTCATCTCAGCTTAAAATTAATTAGTTAGGATTTGTATTTTTAATTCATTTGAGAACCTGTGGTTCTCATATTCATATTTAGTTAGTAGATTAGATAGATCGATAACCATGCCAAAATCTGGTCAGAAGATCTATCTCAAATGAGAGTGGGTCTAATTGGGACCTTCCATTAGGTGTTTTCTCTCATCTGGTTGAATGGGTCATTCTGGCCCGTCAATAGAAATGGCTCTTGGAGGAGGGGCACAAAAATGAATGGATGCAAAAAGAAACTTAAACCCTTCCAATTTTGTCCCGCAAGTAAACATTTCATCGTCAAGTGATTCTTGAAAAACTCACCCTGAGCACACTTTCCTTCCCCTGGAGTATGTTGTGAACACGCCAACCCAGGTTAACTCTCACTACATTTCCACTCATCCCAAAACTTCATTTTCTTCTGCAAAACATTTTTGTCCTAACCATCTCAGATATTGACACCATAGTCAGACACTCAATTGAATGCACCAATTGTGTCATGACTATAAAAATTAGTAGGCAGACTGGAAAGCTACCCTTAGACTACTCTCTTCCTAAAAATCAGGAATACCTTTAACATACGTATCCCCATTTCACCAACCCAAACTCCTATCGAGGAAATCCTTCGGTTGGAACCCCTGAATTTCACGTTATTGAAGATGCTTCTGATTTTCCTAAGCCTTACGAATTTAACCTTGAATATCATTTTTTAGCTGGTGGAGCAGGAGATATACCATCCTCTCCTCTTGAATTTCCACCTTGCACTCCAAGAGAAAATTTGGAGGAAAACTCCAAAGAAAGAGATGAGTCTGAGAGAAAACCCAAAAATAACCCATATCATATTATCGCATATCAGCCCCCGAACATGGCTGGAGAAAATGAAAAGTAGAATCTACCTCCCTACCAGGCTTGGTTGTTAGCTGACACAATCCATGTACCAGGGATCCAACATGACATGCCCAAACACCCTTAGAAGTTCCTACCGAAATTTGACCATGACAAAAAAGATTCGGCTAAAAAACATGTGAAGAAATTCCTACTAGCTATTAAGTTACAGAGCATTCGACATGAATACGTCATCATTCGTTTGTTTCCCATTACATTTGAAGAGAAATATTTGACCTGGTATTTATCTCTAGAAGAATCCTCCAATATAAATTGGAGAAGCTTCGAAACCATTTTTCTCAGGAAGTTTGGGGAAAATAAAACACCAACCACACGGGTTCTAGAACTCTCAAGAGTCAAGATGGATTCGAAGGAATTGGTTACTGGTTACAATCAACATTTCCTTACTCTATTAAAATGAATCCCATGTGCCTCTAAACCTGCTAAAGATATAACAATTGAATTTTACACCTCCAGTTTACCTATGGCCATGTACATGTATGTAAAAAACTCTAAGAAATGTATTTTTCTCTAGAAGAAGCCTCCAATACAAATTGGAGAGCCTTTGAAACCACTTTTCTCAGGAAGTTTGGGGAAAATAAAATTCCATCCACATAAGTTCTAGAACTCTCGAGAGTCAAGATGGATTTGAAGGAATTGGTCACTGATTACAATCAATGTTTCCTTACTATGTTAAAACTAATCACATGTGCCTCTAAACCCACTGAATATGTAACTATTGAATTCTACACCTGCGATTTACCTATGTCCATGGAATTGTATGTAAAAAAATCTGAGAAAGGCACTCTGGAAGAATCTTTCCAAGAGTCCCTTAAGTTTGAGAATAATATTATGAGTTTGAAAGTCATTTCTAACTCAAAGCCCTATAAATACAAAGGTGAGGATAAAGTGTCTGTATCTAAACCCAATGAAGATAAAAATCCTTCTGATTCAATGGATATGGAATCTCTTCAGATGATCATTAAGAAGTTATCCAACGATATAATAGACTTGAAAAAAGGTGGTGGATAAGGATCCTCTATCTAGAAAAATAAATAAATAGGTTACCCCAAAAGAAAGATAAAAACACTCCACCAACCAACAAAACCACGCCTTCTCAGATGGAAGGCATTAACATGGAATATATTTTCCAGGCCCTCCAAACCTAGGCAATAGAGAATATAATTGAAGCCAATGAAGAAGGAGAAGGAAGTCAAGAACAACAAGAACAACCTCAGGAATCTAAAGAGACAAAAGAGAAATAGTTAAATTTGTTTTTGGATATTGCTTATTGTGAAGATGATGAAGAAGTTGAAGAAGTGCACATGTCACAAAATGTTGTTACCACTAGGAGTGCTAGTAAGAAATATTTTGAAGACACCCCCAGTACCACTAATCCTACTTCTACAACCACGCCCATTACCAAACAATCATCTTCTTTGACCAATATTACTCCCAATCCCTCTAATACCACATCTTCCAACCCTAAAACAATTGATCAAACACAAAAACCCAATGCTTCGTCCACACCCCTGGCCAGGTTGGAATATGATTTCCTAGAATATCTGAAGAAGACTAAAGATAACATTTCTTTGTTTGAGCTTATGAAGATTCCACAAATTCAAGAAAATTTTATTAAAACTCTGCAAGGAAAATATTTCTTTGGCACAAAGGAGATTAATGTTGGAACAAATAAGTGAACAACCAAGGTAAGTTCTTCTAAAAATAACACTCCATCTAAAATTCAAGCAGTGACTAATGTGTCCCTAACCGGTCAAATATCTAGATCTACGACCCTTCCTTTCCTCATTACTTTTGAGATATTTAATAGGAATGTCCATAACTACATGGTAGACATAGGAGCCTCTTCTAATGTCATTCCCCTAAAGGTCTATGAGAAGCTTAATGCCAAACCTGAACCATATGACATTCATATTATTCAGTTAGACAAAACCAAAGTTAAAGTTATTGGGGAATTGAAAAACGTCTTGATCAACATGTTTGTTAATTCAAAATTTCATCAAACTATTGATATAATAGTAGTAGGCATACCTGACAACTATGGAATGATTTTAAGTCAGGACTGGTCAGCTATGTTGAATGGGCACTTTGCTACTAATTGGTCTCATTTATGACTCCCTTATAATGGTAAAATGAATCAGATCAGGATTGGCATAGAAAGGTACATGAAACATGTTGTCACTGACCTGAATCGGTAATGTTTAACAACTCAATTTTGGGTAATTATTCATAGGAAACATTTTTTGGTAATTTTACAGTTGAAACATCATCTCTTGTAGAATCTAACATGTAATCTGGAATCATTCATTGCACCCATATTGTTGAGCCTAACTGTAATATAATAGATCATACTAACACTTCTTCTAATGTACAATCTAACATAGTTTCTAGGGACAGATTAAAAATGTTGGTTAACTCTACTAACCCCACCAAAACAAAAACCAAAAAAAAAAACTTAAAATCAAATATTCTAACAAAGAAAGAGGATCCTAACATTTGGCCACTATTTTTTGATGGATACAAATCTTTAGAAGGTGCAGGTGTTGGTTTCATATTGAAATATCTGACAGGAAGGGAAACATTAATCACATGCAAACTACAATTTCCATGCACCAATAATACTGTCGAATATGACGCCTTGTTGAGAGGATTAAGAAAGGAGGTATATTTCAAAGCTGAGAAAATCAAGTTATTTGGTGATTCTGAAATTATCATAAAGCAGGTAAGGAACACCATTCATCGTCTTTCAATTAATTTGAAACACTATAAACTTGAGGTTTGGGAATTGTTCAAATCCTTTGTTGCATTTAATATTAGTTCAATACATCATTCACTAAATTGTGACGTTGATTTGTTGGCCAATGTGGCATCTAGGTTAATACCCTCAGATGGATTGATGCATGGCACTTTCTCTATTGAAATTTTGTACATGCCTTCAATTCCCGACAATATCACTAATTGGAGAGTATTTTATGATGACCAATACCTTATCAACTTCTTGCATCTAAAATATACTTTCAAATATTCTATTATAGATGAAGGCCAGCATGACCAAATGGTGAATCCAAACATTATTCATCAAGTTCAATCAAATATCCCGTCAGGTTCATCCAATAGTATCCCTAGGAATGTAGTGATATTGGATAAACTCTATGATCTCTAGGAAAAATTCAAGAAAGTCATCAATTTCAAAACCAATAGTTCATCCATGCAGATTGAAGTGGTGAACTTGCGGACAAATACCATGCCTCAAAACATTAATTTGGGAAAAAAATGTTCTCTTGAAGAAAACCAGGCTTACATCAAATTGTTACAGGAATAAAAAGACATATTTTCCTGGACCTATGAGGATATCAAGACGTATGACACCAAAATTATAAAACATAGTATTCCTATGAAGCCTATGACAAAACCATTTCAACAAAATCTGAGAAAGATGCACCCTAGCCTCAAGTCAAATCAGAATTGAATAAGTTGTTGGCTTCCAAGATCATATTCCCCATCAAACATACACTGATCCAGGTGGATATCTATGGCCACCCACCTTTCCAGCTGGCTCAAAATAGTTTTCTCGCAATTTGGGCAATTGACTATTTTTAGCAGTTTTAACTTCCAGGGCCATTTTGAGGGCCTAAATGAAGGTTTTTCAGGATAGATCGTCCCAATGCTATCTAAAGGCATGATTGAGCCCCCAAAATGAATCTCCTCAATGATACCTTTCCAACGGGCTATAATGCACCTAAAACGGAGATCGTATGCAAAAGTTACGACCCCGGGAAGTTGATGTACTAACTTACCCAAACGGGGGCCACATGACTTTTGGCGCTTCATCTCCTAGGGTTAGTTTTTTGGATGTCTATTGTTTTTGGCATTCCTGTTTATTGTAAAAATTCCTTCATATCCTCATTGTAATCATCTTCTTTTGAATGTGAGTAGCTGTCACATCTCTTCTCAGAGATAAGCTGCCACCATTCTAGCGAGTCTTTCACTCTATATTTTTACAGTCTTTATACATTTATTTCATTAATAGATTATTGTTGTATATATTTGTTTATGGTTGTATCTCTGATACATTTATGTTATATTATTGGATATCCGTGATATCTCTGTTCATTTATTTATTATATCTCTGCTCTCATTTCGTGCCGAAAATAATCTGGATCAGTGGTATCAGAGAAGGTTGTTCTTGATCATTTTTCAGTGCATGTCCCGGACGAGGTCCGAGTATAGAAAGTTGGGTCTCGAGCTTTTTTCTCTTCAATAAAATATCTCTCACACTCCCAAGAAACCCTCCATGGAAGAAGAAAAGAAAAACAATGGAGTAGACGATCCTATCAATTTGTTGCTTGAGAAAGCTCTCACGTGACAGAGGGATGAAATGATGAAGAATTTTTCCCACATCCTTCAACACCTCTCGATAAAATCAGGAACATCTTCATCACCAATTGGAATGGGAAAATAAGGGTCAAGGGAAGACAAAGAAGGACACCAGAAAATGGTCCAATTTCCACAAAATCCCCTGGCACAACACCAATGAATTTCGCTCAAAATAGTCATTAGTGGCTGAGATCAAAGACAAGGAGCCGAACCATGATTCAGAATCGAATTCTGAAAATACTGGTAAAAGACAGATCATTGACGCAGACCCCACTGCTATTGTCGCGACCACGACAATTCAACCAGAAGAACCAATAGATCCTGAAGAGGGGGAGCACCTTTTTCATTCACAGATGTGGTTGAAGGGGGGCCCACTGCATTTTATTTTTGATAGCGGAAGCCAGAAGAACCGCATCTCAGCAGAGGTCGTCAAACAATTGGGATTGTCGACAACACCACACCCACAGCCATACAACATCAGGTGGCTTCTCCAAGGATGAGATCTTCGTGTCAGCCAGCAGTGTCGATTGTCATACGCCATCCATCCCTTAAAGGATGAGGTATTATGTGGTGTTTCCCCACTAGATTTATGTGATGTTCTCTTGGGCCAACCATATATGTGGAGATGCCATGTTTTTTATGAGCCTCAACCCCGCAGTGTCATTGTTTCTCTTTGGGGTCATATCTATAGAATATCAGAGGTAGTTATGACTATTTTTCCACCTAAATAGTATCGAAAGGTATTAACTCATACTACAAAATTCAACTTCTTCACAATTTGTTCAAAAGGTGAATAGAATGATACTGCAACCACTACAGCCTCGGCCCAAGCACCTTCTATCCAACAAAAGAAGGTCAAAATTATTGCATCAAAGTGTAAAGATTCCTTCTACACATGGGAATCTCATGTAGCTAAACTGGTTAAAAAGGTCCAACCCTTACAGCCACATGTTCGTGAAAACCTTCAACAAGCTAAACAACGCAACTTCTCCAACAAGGCAAGCAACTCATCAAGATGCAGATTCAACAAACGCTTTTCCCTCTCCCTCGGGCACTCAACGAAATGGATACCATTGCTTCCTAAGGAGGGAGGATTGATCCAAGTGGATATCGGTGGCCACCCACCTTTTCCAACTGGCTCAAAACAGTTTTCTGGCAATTTTGGCAATTTACTATTTTTAGCAGTTTTAACTTCTGGGGCCATTTTGAGGGCCTAAATGAAGGTTTTTCAGGATAGAGCTTCTCAAATATAATCAAAGGAATGATTGATCCCCCAAAATTAATCTCATCAACGATACCTTTCCAACAGGATATCATGTGCCTAAAACGGAGATCACATGCAAAAGTTACAACCCTGGGAAGTTGATGTACTAACTTACCCAAACTGGGCCCACGTGACTTTTGGCGCTTCATCTCCTAGGGTTAGGTTTTTGGATGTCTAGGGTTTTTGGCATTCCAGTTTATTGTAAAAAGGCCTTCATATCCTCATTGTAATCATCTTCCTGTGAATGCAAGTAGTTGTCACATCTCTTCTCAGAGATAAGCTGCCACCATTCTAGTGAGTCTTTCACTCTATATTTTTACAATCTCTGTACATTTATTTCATTAATAGAAATCATGTGTTACTGTATATATGTGTTTATGGTTGCATCTCTGATACATTATGTTATATTATTGGATATCCGTGATATCTCTGTGCATTTATTTATTATATCTCCGCTCTCATTTCATGCCGAAAATTATCCAGATCATACACAATGGATTTCCAACTTAGTACCAGTAAGGAAAACAAATTGGGATATAAGAATTTGCATTGACTTTAGGATTTTGAACAGAGCCTCAAAGAAGGATAATTATCCAGTTCCCCGATGGAACAAATTCTGCAGTGCCTATCCAGATCTGAGATGCTCTCCCTTTTAGATGGTTTTTCCAGTTATAACCAAATTTTATTATCCCATGTTGATCAACTAAAAATGGCCTTCCAGACGTCCATCTTCTATTTTCCTAGATGTGATCTAAGCAGGTTCAAGTGCTTGAAGAGAGAATCTACTGAAACAAATTTGATTGTCGCCATAAGATACTACTTTCATTCTTCCCTAAGTGGGGAACATATGCTTACATGAAGATGTCATTTGGTCTCATCGTCGAAGCAACAGTTCAAAGGACCATGGATATTTCCTTCAAGGGTCTACTTGGATAATGTGTTTTAGTGTATCTTGATGATGTTACTATATTCTCAAGGGACAGGAAATACCACATAACTCGTTTGAAAAAGGTATTGAATAGGTGCATAAGATATGGCATTTCTCCTAACCCTAAGAAATTTGTTTTGGTTGTTGATGATGGAAAACTGCTAGGTTTCATTGTTTCCAAGCATGGTATGAAAATTGAACATGAGAGAACTGAATCAATTGCTAATATTCCTTCCCCTCACAACAAGAAATCCATGCAATCATTCCTGGGAAGAATAAATTTTGTAAGACGATTCGTCTCCATTTTTGTAGAGACAGTAAAACCCATGCAAGACATGATAAAAAAGAATGTTGAATTCAGATGGTGATCCAAAGAAAAGGAATGTTTTTATAATATCAAAGTTGAAATAGCCCAATCCCTTGCATTGTTAATCCCAAACTTCAATCAAGAATTCATCCTCTACACCTTCTCTTCTAACATCACATTCACAGTTGTTTTAACATAGAAGAATCAGGTAGGAGATGAGTTCCCTCTTGCTTTTATGAGTTTTGGGATACAAGGAGACGAATTAAACTACCCAAAAGTAGATAAACAAGACTATGTTGTATTTAAAGTTTTCAAACACTTCAGGCCATTCTTGCTCAAATATAAGACCAAAGTCATTGGTCCTTACCCTACTGTCAAGAATATCCTCGTACAGAAATACTTAGCAAAAAAAAAAGAGAAAATTGGATTATATCTTTACAGGAGTATGACCTGGAGATTAATCCTGCTAAAATATTCAAAGGCCAGGGGATATGTAAATTGGATGTGGAATCAATGAGTGATGGATTGCATGAATATGTTTTGTATCAATATCAAGAGTTGTTTGAAAGAGAAATCTATTACATCCCTGTCAACTTGAATCGGTGGTTTTACGAAATTAAATATTACTTAACTCATGGGTCATCCCCACATTATCTTGATCCCAAGAAGAAAAGGGCCCTTAGACTCAAGTCTGCTCAATATCATCTCATCCAAACAATTCTATGCAGAAAAATATATGATGGTGTTATCCTGAGATGTCTTGAAACAAGGCATGCAAAAAGGTTATTGTTTGAGCTTCATGATGGACCGACTAGTGGAAATTATTGTGGAGACACCACTTCTCACAAAATCCTCAGAGATGGATACTATTGGCCCACTTTATTCAAGTATTCTCATGCATATGCAAGAAAATTCCAGTAGTGCCAAATGTCAACTAGGAAAGAAAAAAGTTACCTTCCCCTACATCATGTGGTCATCGAACGAGCCTTTCAACAATGGGGGTTGGACATGATTGGGGAAATCAAACCCAACTCTTCCCAATTGCACAAATAAATCTTGACAACTACCAATTGTTTCACTAGATGGAGTGAGTCAATTACATTGAAGACTATCAATGAAAATTATGTGACTTTGTTCCTTGAATCTCATATCATTGCCAGGTTTGGAATTTCTGACTCATTAGTCTTTGATAATGCCAAATATGTTTCTTCTCTTAAATTGAATGAATTCTCTCTGGAACAAAATTTTAAGGTTAAGTATTCAGTGAATTACTACCCACAAGGGAACAGTTTGGCAGAGTCGACTAATAAGAACCTCATTAAAATTCTCAATAAAATTGCCAATGATCATCAAAGAAATTGGGACCTCACTCTTCAAATCACCCTGTGGGATGATAGAGTAATTCCCAAGTCATCTCT
The DNA here is from genome assembly GCA_009831015.1 of Picea engelmannii. Lineage (NCBI taxonomy): Eukaryota > Viridiplantae > Streptophyta > Pinopsida > Pinales > Pinaceae > Picea > Picea engelmannii. The sequence goes on from ML806109.1 coordinate 96,690, forward strand.
TGGTAACTCCCCTTTCTTCCTAGTCTATGGACAGGAATTTACTATGCCTACCCATACTTTCTTACCCGCCTTGAAATTGGCCCAATATTCCCAAGTAGAGGATTTCCTAGTGATGCAGGAGAGATTAAACATGTTGTTAAAACTAGAAGAATAAAGGGAAAAAGATAATATGAACCAAACACACCGTCAAGAAATAATCAAAAAATGGTTTAACAAGTCAACTATGGGTAACCAATATTTTTAGTAGAGAGACCTTGTTCTCAAATGGGACAAATCTAATGAACTAAAGGGAAAACACACCAAAATCCAAAAACTATGGTCAAGTCCCTATCTAATTCACCAGAAAACAGGTCCTGGAACTTTCAAACTTAAATCATTACATGGAGATGAGGAGGAGCTTCATGTCAATGGCCAAATCCTCAATAAATAATTCTCCTAATGACCAATGGTGATGTATGCTTGTACATAGTTAGGTTTTCTTTTTCTTTTTATTTTTTCATCTTCTACCATTTTCACTCCAATCATCCTTCTATTTTCTCCCAGTTCCCTTCTTCCCATGCCTTTGTTTCATTTTTTCTTTTCTTTTTGCACCTTTCATTTTATAATAGATTATTGTTCGCTGCTTCAAACCAACCTTTTCCTTCGCAACAAGTACCCAAGACTGTTGGACTCGTGTAAGTGCCTTGTTCTTTGAATTCCTTTCCATACTGAAGTGGTCGAGTTGTCCTAAGATAATGTTTATATTCATGAATTATGATGGTACAGAAAAGAGGAACTTGTTCATATGTGTCAAAAGAAAACTTATAACATGTAAATTAAATACCTTTTGGCGGCTTCCATCAGTTATCTTCACTTATGTGACCACTCTCATGACATGCCTGTGTTCCACTCAAGATTTTTGAAATGTCCTAAATTCAATGTCTTCTACATAATTCCAGTGACTCTTCCCTTGATATTTCTAATTCTAAAATGCAACAGTGATTCATGTTTATGGACCCATGATATTAAATTGTCGAATGATACTAGTACATCAAAGTAACTCTCATATCACTCCTCTTCCTATTTACCTTTACCTATGTTGCAAAAGAAATACATAAATCTTATATCTAAAACGTGAATGCAGAAAAGAATAATTATGAGGAAGTTGAAAATGATACTAAAAGTGTGGGAAGTACAAGTAAACATGT
>ML806109.1:109957-125592 GCA_009831015.1 Picea engelmannii
GATGCGCTCCATAGTATACAGACGTAGCTCTGGGCACCGTTGCTCCAAAGGGATCATCGTGTTAGGGTTATTTTTTTTTAAATAATTGGTACCCTATGTAACACTAGATGCACCAGGTGCGTTGGACAATATATATGTCAGTGAGCTCGATAGTAACCAGATGCACAATACGCACCCGTGCTCTAAAATGGTGCATCGTGTTTGGGTTATTAAAAAATATTATTCGGTGTGCTATGTAAATATTGTAGCACCACTCCATTCAACCATCTAGTGCATCGAAACAGGGTTTAATAAAAAAAAATACCGTCCATAAAATTCATTTTTACCATTTTCAGTGTTGTAGAGATCAAAAGTACTAGTGCCACATTTGCCTCTCTGAAGGGCCATGTCGTTGGTGCTTCCCTTACTTTCCTTCCTTCCATCTTTTGTTTTGTGCGTGGATTTTTAATTATTTAAAATGGTGGGAAAATTTGGTTTTTTTTACTATATGCCAACCATGCCTCCCCGACGACAAAATGTCTAGGTAATATCTTTGTTTCTTTATAACTTAAGTTTTCAACGGATTAAAATTTAAAATTGAGTTAGTTTTTCATTGTTTAAAATATATATAAATGTGTGTGTGTGTGTGTGTTTGTGTGTGTGAGGTGCATTCGATACGTTCGGCTCACACTACGGTCGGTCCACCCTGTAAATTTATAGGGAAAACCACAACATAATGTTAAATTCCTCAGCAGTGTGTAGGTAAAGAGGAACGCGTTGATGCTTATGTTTATCAACGAACCGTGTAAAATTATTTAGTTATTCAACGGTGCGTCTCAGTACCTCTAACTCACTGGTCCATTACGGTACATGATGCACCATGTGAATCGGATATATTATTTTGTGTGGTGCATTAGTAAGCATGCACATCGGTGCGTTCATGTTTACAAACGCATCGTTTTAAAAAATTGGCATTTTGTCGCAATGTGCCCTATAAATTCTCTGTGTGCACTGCTAGCGGTGCAAGACAAACGACTTGAACGCACCTCCCAAAACAATTAGATGAAAAATTGCAAAGTTATGTACTCATCAATTTTAAAAAATTGGTGAGGCGGTGCGTCGTCATTACCAAAACGTACCAGTGCATTTAAGGAACATGTATACACTACCTTAACTAATTTAAAAAAAAAATTGTTTTACAGTGTGTTAGGTTTTTAATTTGCATTTATATTAAGCAGTGCATAGAGTAGTCATAACGCACCCGTGGGGAAGTGCGTCAATTTTAAAAAATTGGTGAAGTGGTGTGTCTCCATTACTTAAATGCACCAAGGAATATAAGGAACGTATACGCACCGCCTTAACTAATTTTCAAAAAAAAAAATTATAGTGTGTTAGGATTTTAATTTATTTTTATTTTAAGAGGTGTGTAGGATAAATGTAATGCATCGGGGCATGGGTTTACCTGACCACACCAGTGAGGTAGGTTTATACAACGCACTGGTGTAGAGACCTCAATTAATTAATCCTAAAAATTTCATACAATTAAACATAAATTCCTTTCAATGCGTAAGTAATTCATTAATCATCGTAAAAGAATATAATATTTAGCAGAAAATTAAATTTAACCACAACATGAAATAATTTACATAAACATCACATAACTCATCAAATTCAGAAATAAAAATACCTTTGCCTGATGCTAAATTCCCGCTTATCTGGTTGTCCTCCCTACTGCTTTGCCCAGCCTGATGCTTTGACCAAACCCTACCCAAACCGACTAACCACCCAGCTAGCTAGGAGTAGCCTGTTCGGCTCCCTAGCTCTAGGATACTGTAAGGAATCCTAGCCCCCATGCCCAAAACCCCCAGCAACCCAGTGCCCCCTGTAATGGTTCACCAAAACCCCAAAACCAAACTCCCAAAACCAGAAAATATCCAACAGCAGAAATCGGTCCTCTCCTCCCAATTTTTCATAATCCTCTCCTGTAGGACTCTTCCCCATCATATATCCCCCCATTCACCGACTCCCTATCCTCCATTAATTACCTTATCCTCCCCATTATTACCTTATCCCCTTTCCTTTATTATCTTATCATTTCCTTTATTATCTTATCCTTTCCTGTCATACGTAAAGTTTCATAATGATTAAATTAAAGTTATTAAGCCCCTTAATGCTTTACCCTAATCATTGAATGTGTTAAGTAATCAATTAATTGATTAATTAATCAATCAACAGTTATAAACAATTAATTAATAAATAAATAAATAAATAATATTATTAATACTAATCATTGTTTATCTAAAATCATATTAGGACAATTAATTATCTAATTAATTATACTTAATAATCCCTATGCAACTATTTAACCAGGGTTGTTACAAATGGATAACATAATATAACAAATTTTATATTGTGTGTTAGTGTTCACTGATGCATCGTGGGCAGTTTTCACAAGTTATGTACACACCGCAGGCAGTGCTTGATTATTTTTTAGGTGCATCTGTTATGAAATTTACTTATTTTTTGAAGGAAGTTATTTTTTTGTATTTATAAATAAATTTCTCATTTAGTATATTTTTTTATGTTTTATATATGAGTGAGGATGATGTATTTCATATGTTCATCATGCAGATATGTGAGTGGAGAGAGCAGTAGTACCAGTAGGAGCAGGGGGTGGACCTATACAATGTTGTACGGGAATGGGAGGTAAGGGAGAGGGAGAGGGATGTGTACCCTCACCCTATTACTGCAGTGAATCATGTTCTCTTGAGAAATGTAGGCCTCCTTAAGTACTATGAGGAGGCTAAATCCCTAAAGGGGCACTCCAAGTTGTTGGTGCATTTGATTCGTTGATGGTATGTCCATTGACAGGATTTTCGTGTGCGTCTGGATAAGTGGTACCATCCCACTAAGGAGGATATTTACTTTATCATTGGGCTATCCAGAAGAGGGGAGGATTTTCCCCAGTTCCTAGATGTCCCAGTAGGTATTACAATAGAGAGTCATCTCATGTACTCTCGGTGATATATTGGCGTTAATGTACTATCCCCAGTTGATTTTTAGGTTCCTGGTGGATAGTTGTGGATCACCTCTTTCAGTGTAGAGGAGGTTAGGTGCCTCTCACTATTAGTAACGACCATAGCACGCTTCATCAGTGATGGGAAGTGCATTATTTACCCTCTTTTATATTATGTTTATTCATTGATATATAGGCCACGGTGTATTAGATGGTATTTCATTTTTTTGTGGCATTTTTGTATAGCACTAGACATATGTCATGCTATGATACATGGGAGGTCGAACTTCCCTTTTTCCTAAGAGTTGTTTTTCTTATTTTTTGAGAGGTTTGCAGAGACGAGGATGAATTTTTTCCATCATCCTGCTAGGTTGAGGACTCATGTGCCGATGTACATTTGGGGGGAGATGACACCCAAGAGGGGTCAATCAAAGTTTTTGGCTAGGATTTCCCCAGATGCACTGGGGCTACTAGGTAGTGAGGTAGATCACATGTTCGTCATGATGTCATTTCCTTACTCAGGTTTGGATTGGTGAGGATGTCTGAACATCCTCTTCACACTAGATGAGCCACCAGATGATAGAGATAATATTAGTGTTTTGTTTTTAAAAATCTAGTTTCATTTTATTGTCTTACTTAATTAGAATAAAATCAATTCTAACACATTCTTTAACTTGTTTTATTAAATTATTTAATCAAACTGTGTAATTATTGTTGTGTACTATATCTTTTGTAGATATTGGAACTTTAAATTTTGTATTTTCCTCCTCCCCCCGCAGATGACAATAAGGAGATGATTCCTAAGGTAACAATGGGTCAAGTTCCTCAGGTGCATATACCCAACAACATACACCATAGGCTAGATACACGATTCAATTTGGAGTTGGGAGGTCGACTCTGTGCACTTTTGATTAAGGTGGGAGTATGCCCTGTGATAATGTGAGACATCAGGGTAGATCCTATCACTAGTAAGTTTGGGCCATTTTTTGATGGCCATTTCGATGTGCTTGCAACATTATGTTGTTGGGATCACAACGAAACATGGACCCCCCAAACGTCATTTCATGTGACATATAAATTGCAACGAACCTAGGCTCTCATCGTCAGCATGAAAAATCTAGGGTATCATTGCCAAATCGACGAACATAGGATTTCATCCCAAGATAGACAAATCAAGGGTATCATTTTCAAATCGACAAACCAAGGATTTTGTTTCGAAAGCGACCAATCCATGCTACCATCTCTTGTGCAATGAATTATGGATTTCAACACTTGGGTGACGGACCTAGTATACTTGTGACGACATGTTCTATGGGGATAGATGCAATGAACTATCCATGGCATCGATGAAATATCCATAGCATTGACGAGATGAGATATCAGTCACATGGATGAACTATCCATAGCATAGACGAGATGAACTATCAATATAATTGACGAACTATCCATAGTTGCAATAAATTATCCATAGCATCAATGAGACGAGCTATGCACAGCATCGACAAATTATCCATAGATGCGGTGAACTATTCATAGCATTGAAGAGATGAATTTTCCATAGAATCAACGAACAATCCATAGCATCGATGAGACAATTCATCGCAAGACCGATGAGATATGAGTATTTAAAAAAAAATGATTGTGTAGAACCTCATTTTGTTCCTAGGTTAATTATCCCAATCAACATTGTTCTTACTATCCCTATTGATTCACCATCCTTAAACATGATCAGTTACCATGATCAGTTATAAAAATGGTTTCATAAAGAGATGAGTTAAAGGGAGTCAAGTGAGAGGGGAGGCCAAGAAAAAAAAGAGACCGAATATGTCATACACCAATAATAATATTTTCAATAAAAATGACATAATATCATAGCATTCAATTGCAAAAATTACAAAATATCATTACATCATAACATAATAATAAATTTCAAAATTGTGAAATGTACATTTAATTAGAAAATGTGGCATCATGTGTAGAATCACATAATGGAAACTTGTGCCGAAAGGAAAATCCATGCCCCGGAAGTAATAAATGGCAACTAGGGCCCAAATTACAAAATTCACATGGTGGAAAAAGACAAATGGAAGTATTCATTGTCCCTTTCCACCCTTTCTATTACCAGAGGCATCTCTAATGGTGATATTACACCTATTTGTGCTTCTGGAACCTCAAGGTTGTTGACATCAAGTGTTGTTGTGAATTTCTATGTACCCTTGCATATCAAAGAAGGAAATCATATATCTAAGCCAATTCTTCAATTTATTTGCATCAAGTCTGCTATTAAATATGATTTCTGCCTTGGCATTTATTTTGAAAGGATTGGATACACCCATTATCAATTGTTGGCCAATTGAAGTGTTGTTTCTAATAGGATTGACGCTCAAGGGATTTACCCATACACTTGGGATACAGTTTATATTCTCACTCACAAGAATGGATCATGCTTATTTTAGCCATCATTGAATTAACTAAAATATTTTTTTCTTTCACACAAAACATTGTGAGTCTATGAAATTACTTTATAGCTGATGAACCTATCATTCAATATATTGAATTCTTTTTGGCAATGATTTCCTCCTTGTTTCACATGGCCATTACATCATAATTCTCCTCGATATTCGATAACCTAGTAATTAAACCTCCAAAGTTTCTTCTCCAATAGTAGAGAATTGTTGTATTTCCAAACCATCAATATGTTTCTCACAACTTTCCAATGTTGTAGGTTTGAAAACCAATGCTTTGGTTCCAAAATTAATCAACATGAACTCTAAACTTGGTTAGTGACTCTTCCAAGGTTTGGTTCTTAAAATGCATTTCTTATTTTAATTTATGTGTGTGTGCAATAGGAATTACAAAGAAACATCCACAAATGACATGCAAGCATCAGTAGGAAAAACATAATGTTTTCATAAAAATAATAATGGATTCACTAAGGGGCCTTGGTTCATTGGTAAGGTCGATGGAGTAGTAAGCCATCCACCAGGTTTCCATTCTTGTTGTGTTTTTCCACACTCAAAGTGTATGAGTCCCAAAGAGATGAATCTAAGTTGAAGACTTGAACAATTTTGGCAAAATAGATACCCCTCAAACCTGGCACCTAATTCAAAGGAATTTTGTGTTATGCAATGCAACCCTCAAACTCAAGGTGTGTTTCTTGAACCATTTCCAACAAAAATAAATTTGTAATAATATCCATTATGAGACATATGTAAAACAAGTTTACATATTTGGTCAATGAGCCTTAAAGGGCTCCATGTCTTTCCCCCTCAATCACTTATGGGTATACTTCATATGAATAAAATCAATATCTTGACAAAATGATTGTCATTCCTTTTCCCCCCATCAAAGTTATTGTGCTTTCCCCGTATCTCTTAAAAATACCATGAAGGTATAGGATATCATTTCTAAGTCTCTCAATTGTTGTCATCATGGGGTCCGAACATGCATTGTTTTGATAAGGTACTATATCTTAAACATTTGACATGAATATATTTCAACAGATTGATAAATGACAAGTATGGTCATCTTCCTTTCTCAGGTACTTTGTCATCATAGAAATGGAAGCATTAGCACCAAACCACATATGGAAACAATTGTATTGACTATATGGGCAGAAAAAGAAAGCAGATTTATGTCAAATCATCAGAATTTGTCAAGAGGTCAGCAAGCAGATCTTCTATCAAATAACAAGCAGTAAGGAAACTAGGCACGACATGTATCTCCCACATTTCCATAAACATAAAAACTAGATTATGGTCAAAAGATTGAAAGAAATATGAGACTTACTTGATGAACAATAATGACATGATGATCATGAAGTTGTTGAATGATCATGTTACAAACAATAGTCTTTCTAGAACCTGTACCACCCGCAACACATGTAGAATTCATGTGCAAGTAACTTTAATAACAAATAATTAACATGTACATGAATATACATGATACATATATATAATTTTTTTACAATATTCACTTCACACATCTGTCCTAATTTCATCTGAAAATAATCAACTTAATCCATCTAGCATACAACATCGTCTATAGTTTTATACTTTAGGATTATTAATAAGCTCTAAGATATTTTATGTAAGGAAAATGTTTTAGAAATTTCAATTGTTGTAACTAATAATCATACAAATACCTAATAAATGTAGGAGTTCTCCTTGTGCAGAAGCAACAAATTTTGTCAGTAAGCCTCTTGTGACATTAATACCATTTATCGATCAGTATTATTGTATTTCCATACTAGTAGAACATTATTGTCTATATGTTCTAGGTATGAAAAATAATAATGTCAAGGACCATATAGTTGATTAAAAATAAGTTGACAGTTGAGTTCATTATAGTGAGTAATTTTTATAGCCAGTTGTACCAGTTGACAAATATTCATTTCAAATAATGATAGAGATTCTAGTTAGAATATGTCAGAACAACCATTAGAAGTTCATGAGAATTGAATCTGGTAACTGTATGGAAGAGGTGTGCACATTGCATCTCTGGTCAATTGTACAAAGTATGCAACCCTAAAAAATATAAAAGAATGGAATGAAACCATTGATAGAGAAAATACTAGTATAGCAATTGATCACCACATTCCAAGGCCAAGAAACAAGGATGAAACAACAATGCAATATAAAAATTTGAGAAAAGACTTCCTCTTTGCAAAACTAAACAAAAGTATTGTAGTGCCTATTTAGAAAGTATTCTCCAAAAATATTAACAAGATTTTCCAGCATTCCCCATTGTATACATGAAATATGTCTGCAAAAACTTGTATAGATATGCACCCTAGATATGGGGTATTTACACCAGTGAAAATCTGGGTATGCACTCTCGATATGGGTGTATTGATTATGGAATATACATGGTACACTCCATGACTAGTTGATAAAGTAATGACCATACCACTAAGTTAGTTTTTGTATCTAGTATATACCCAAATTGAGTCAGATCTAGTTATAGATTGCAAGATGGCCAATGGAAGTAAAGGAAATTGTATGATAGGATAGTCATCAATGGGGTATGAATAAGAGAAATCACATATTCAAGATAAGTAATGGAATAAGATATGATACCTAACTGATGAGTAAGGATCAGAGAACGTGTAGTGTAGAGATTTAATAGTATGTACACTACATACCTATAACAAACTTGTATCAAATTTATCATGAGTATTAAGCTCAGGATTCAATGAGAGTAGAGAGTTCAATACAAGTGAAATCAAATAAATAGGATAAATATGAACATCTTTCAACATAGATAAACTAATCCCTATGAATAGTAAGCAGTATGTGTGACTAACCTATGTTAGTTTCCATAAGTAATATCTAAACCAATAAGAACGATATAAGCTTTTGTCAATGTGTGAAATTAGTGCAATGTAATCTACATAATGAGAATCAACTTACTGTATATACCATCTTACCTTACCATTCCATTTCTCAGCTGAATACAATTTTTTTATACTACAATAGTATCACTACTAGTTATGGATAATAGTATACACTTACTAGTTCATCTTCTTGGAATATTGTTATTGCACTCAAATCACCATAAGTACTTACATAATGTTATACACCTTGTACACTACCTTCTAAGGAAACTATAATAAATACAGTAATCAAACATGTTGATCTTAGTGATGGGATAGATAAGGCTATTAGTGCTTATAACAAGCCATATGAGTCGTACTTATTCTGTAATCATTAAACCTTAACCAAGATAAGTAAGGATATGTAACATGTATTGTGAGTATGCCATACTAATACTAACCATAAACCTAGTTGTTGCAAGTTTATTCTCATTGGTTTGAATAAGGCATTGATTACACTTGATGAAGTTGTCATAGATTAAAGAGAATATGTGTTGCTAATTGTAAGCATGATATGGGCTTACTACTTGTTAAGTTGTATACCATGTTCTCAGGGTTATAATGGTCGTAGATCATTGCTTATAAGAGGTTACTAGTGATATGGAAATCGTATGTGTTGTTATTACTAAGCTCACTTGATACAAATGGTTTCATGGATTTGTAAGCTTGTGTGTTTTAGATATGCAAATAAGGTACCATATTAGAACATACTATCCCTAATATAGCTAATAGCTTAGTTTGTGATATACACTTCTTAGAGAATCTTATGATATTGGTATGAGTAACTACAACACACTGGACACATTGTTAGTGTTAACATAATTGAATTACACTTATCTCCTGCTTTCGTGAACGGGCTCACAAGATTCAATGTTACTAGTATGATTTAATGGTGATCATACCAGTAGTTCTAGTAGAGTTGAGTAGAGGTAATCCCATGAATAGAAAGAGTACAATATACAAAGAATACTCAAACTTTATACATATTCCAAACACGTTTCATTATATAACTACAAAAACAAAAATAAAGACATTCAACATACAATCGGTACATTCATTGGGTACTCCAACAAAAGAAATAAAATAAATAACTACATATAGTAGGTACTCCAACAAAATAAATAAAGACATACAACATGATTTACATCCTTGCATAGATACCTTTAGCATTGGGAAGTAAAAACATATGATCCTTGCATTGGCACTCTCTTCAAAAACACTCCTATTTGCATTTGTCAATAACCAGAATGCCAAAAATTATTAGATTCAAGAACCAAATCATATTTAGACTCCCAAGCCCGCCCATATTGATCTTATTGTTTCTTTGCAGTAACCTATACACATATCCTTTGTCAAAATTTCCCCTTTACAAAAGGTGAAAAAAGGAAACTTCATGCATTAAAATTTAGAATAAGAAACCAATGTTGAAATAATCCTCCTTATAAAAGTACTTATACATAGAATTTTCTCATAAGAACAAATTTTATTCAATTCTTTTCCCTAGATGTATTTTCTTCTCAAAGAGACTATAATGCATACCATGTCATGTTGAGCCTTTAATTTTGTCAAAGTATCAATAGGTTGGAGTCCACTAATTTTTGCATGAGTCATTGGTACAACATCTAGAGCATATGCAAATGCGTGAACTGCATACTGTAGTAAATAAAAATAGAATTATATTTAGTTTTTATTAAAAACCAAAAAACACTTTTAAGACATGTCAATAAATCCTAATAAAAATTAAAACCGAAAAGATTGAAAATAGTAAACACCATTGATATTTTTTTTTGGAAAAGTCATAGGAGAGGAATAGTCACACACACACACACACACATCTCATATTCATGTTCTTGAGCTTGAGCTTGATCGACCTTCTCACTAGAGACCTGGAGGAAATACTCAATAACCTCCTCCAAGGAACTGACATTTGCTTTCTCTTTCATTCCTGAATAAGCTCCTATTGTTTTCAATAATAATTTATTGGAGCCGTCTGATCTTGGATCAAACCTCCATCGATCTGAAGGAGCAACAATGAAGTCAACATTGACTATGTTGTTTCTATGTTGGATCGAGAGAGGTTTTCTCTAATAATAAATGGCTCCAATAAATTATTCTCTATTGAACAGGTCCAACCACTTGAAGGTGGAAGCTCTTATGGCCCCTCCTCCCCCCTCACATCACTCTCAATTCCCTAATACTCAATCTATATTCTACTAAAAAATATGCATTAAAAATATTCAAATTTGTAAAAAGTGATTGTAAATTTATAAATGAGGTTTATCATTCAAAGGAATATGTCATAAAAAAGAGTTTTTATAAATTAAATTTTACATTCAAAATATGTTCCAAATATACTAGCTATATAATGTACATCGATCTGCCTTATAAAAAATTTATATTATCATTTTCTTTTAGTCTTCTTTCTCATTCTCCAGTTCTTAAGTAATTCATCAGCCTCCATGTCTTTGTTTTATGGGTGCTCTTCAAACGTTGGTGTTGCTACATTCCTCTTACGTCAAGCATACATGGTCTCGTACCCACAACATGGAGGCTACTGTGAGGGGCCATCACCTATAAAAACAAAAAATATTAAATTTATATGGTCAGTTGTTAAATATCATTGTAGTAGTTCATTAATATTAAAAAAAAACTCTACAATGTAATTATTTACCCGGTCCACTAGTCGACACCATTGGAATGGTTTCCTTGTACTCCTAATCTTCAAGTGGAGGGGGCTCAACTATGACATTCCCTTCCATTGAAACGACAAAATTTATAAGGACAAAACCATAAATGTATAAGTAATAAAAATTAGAAGTATGAAATTTATAATTACGAAATTATTAAGTATATAATTAATATACAACCATTTTACCATCATGGGCCTCAGTAATAGTAACATCATGGGGTTTCACCCCACTGGGATGGGGCTGCTCGAGAGCACCATCTTCTAGATGCGATGCACTATCAACACATTGTTGTCCAGTACTAATGGTTTCATTGATAGTGTTTCTCCCCTAATTAAAACAAAGTAAGACATTAAAGTTATGGATGATATCAAACATTTAAGTATTTTATAAGTAATGAAAGGTTAATTTGGATTGACTTTTATTTACCTTATCTCACAAACTGAATCTTGGGGTATGCCCCATGATTTTCCTACGATCAACGACAGCTTCATAGTCGTACTTGTAACCAAATTGGAAGTCTTCCTCTGTGGTTTTAGTTCCAATGTCGTCGCACGGCATTGCATAAGAGTGTGTATTTTTAATGTTATTGGTTGTAATTAACTGAAAGTTGTAAGACAAAATAATTAATATTGTTAATATGTTTGGGTACTTACGATTTGTGACTGTAACCTCGAGTAGTCTTCCTAGCCTAGCATGTGATGGTCATGTTTTGCAATCCTTTCTTTTGTTTCCTTCGAAGTGTCAGGAAACCTATCATCAAAAGTTTTAAGTATGTTATATACCACACTTTTATTTAGATATAGATAAAATTAAATGTATTTAAATCAAAATATTGTAATTTACCTTGGGGTACTTGTTATTTTTTTTCTTGGTTTTCACAATTTATTTTCTTTTGCATCATCAATGATCTCCTTCCACTACCTCTATGGAATTGAGGGAGGACACTCATACCTAGGGTTTTTTTCCAAGTTTCTTCTATACACATCCCACGTATATTTTAAATATTTTCTCGTTGCAGAGGCGACCACTTTTTTATTGAAGGTGTCTACTTCAAATAAGCCTTCAAGATAATCGATAAGTTCTTTTTTGAGGTTGGAATTCCGGAAATTCCACCTCGTGTGTACGGTTTCCCCAAAAATCAGCAAGGCCTTGCTCTTCAGGTGCCTATAAAAATAGTCCTTTCCTATATGCAAAAATATATCATCATTAATTTAAAAATAATAATCTAGATGATTTATGTTTGAGATAGACAACATGAAATAGTTAAAATATGAAAAACTACCTGGGATTCTTATTTGTTTTAATGGAAGTCCATTATGGTTGACCAGAAATGTGCATGGAAGGGTCCCTGTGATGGTAACATGTCTAGCTCCAGTAAATGCAACCATATCAACCGCATCTTTGTCACCACCTTTATATCCTGGTTGTTTTGTGGTTTCCTGGTGTTGTGTGTCATGGCTCCCATCTAAAGGTGTGGAAGGTGGAGAAGTAAATAGTACTCTAACAAGTATATGAAACTCTGCTTTAGGACTTTGTGGCATCTCTGCAGCACCACTACTACCAACACTGGACTAAACAGACTCCAAAAATATCTATATAAGAAACAAAATGTTTTTTCGTTAGATAATGTAAAATTTAAAAAACAACTTTCATAATTGAACTTATGAGTACATAAAAAAAACTCACTTTAAATTATGATTATTACCTTATATTTATTAAGTTTTGTTATAACCAAATTGATAATTTCTATGACGTCAGGAGTTTGATCCGCACAATCTAACAAGCGAACAAGTTGTGTGTTCCCTCATATATGCAATTCAATTGTTTTTTTGTTGTCTCGGGTCGTGTGTTGTTTATAAACCCTATGTTATTGATGGAATCTTTAGTCCTTCCATCAATATAGATAGGAACTCCCTTATTTTTAGCGTTGTTTATTAGTTGTATATAATTTGCGGTGAGTGCATTTCTCTGAATATGTCACATCTACTGGACTAACCACATCCAATCGTTATAATTGTAACATGGTCCGACATAGTCCATCAATTCAGTTATTGTAATTTATTTTATAGTTATTTCATCCATGTAAAATAGCCCCAGGCCATGTAGGGAGGATGGTGCAATGTGATATGTCATATTTTTGGCAATGAAGTCAGTGTCTAATGGAGGCAGTTCTTTAGGTACCCATTTTTTCACCAGATTCTTATACCTGAGTGGAACCTCTATGTATCCTATGCTCTCATCATCATAAGAGCATGATCCTCCTTCGGAAATAAAAAATTCCATGTGTCTACGAAATTTTATTTTGACCTTTTCACCTATGCTCCTTGTTTGTGTATCATATCTACTATATGCATTTGCATTTCCCTCTATTTTTCCTAAGCTTCTCTCACTCAAGGAAGAAATATCTCACATGTATCTCTTTGGTTGTACCATCAGTCAATCGAATCATATATATAGTTAGCCAGGATTGTAAGAATATAGTGAGATATTTAAAATGATACAATGAAAACAACACCTCTCCTAATTGACTTAACCACATTGGAACTCTACTACACAATTAAAGAAGTTATTTTTTTTTCTATCAAAGGTCCATTATTTCAAACTTAGTTTTATGCTAATTTTGAGTGACAAGGTATGTAAGAGGGCCAAATTTTTTTGACACGGGCAGGTAATGGAGGAGATGGAAAGAGGAAGACGAAAAGGAGGAGGAAAGAGAAAGTATAGAAACAAAGGAGGAAGAGTAGAGATGAAAGTTTTGTCAAGGAATATGCAAAGTAAGTAGATAAGGTTGCTAGATATTCTATAGAAGAGATGATCAAGAAAGAAATAGAAGTGGCATAGGAGAAGATATTCTCAAAAGAAGGAGAAGATAAATTTATTGAGGAGGCAAGGAAAAAGGAAAGAGAAAGAAAAGAGAAGGCGTGAAGAGGAGAAGAAGAAGGGAATTGAATATGGGGGGGGGGGGACAAGAAAAGGATAAGGGGAAATGAGCATATTGGTGAGGATATTCAAACAATGAAGGCTAGCACTGAAGTGTTAGAAGGACGAACAAAGGGAGAAGTCAAGAACATCCTTTTAAATTTGAACATACGGGAAATAGTTAGAGGCTCCTCTCACATCATCCAAACCTCTCCCTCCCCCTATAAATACTCTAATGTACTTTCCATAGTTATACAAAGAGGTATTTTGATCACACTTGGTGCTAGTTCTTCACAAACCTTCAACCCTCTGCCATCATGGATCGATATTGTCCAACCCCTTGATTCATGTGACACTTTCTAGATAGGGAGGAAAATGAGAGGAAGAGAGCAAAGAAATATTCCTATGCTATCGTACTAGAGTCATTACCATCTATAATTATAGGTCTAGATAGTTCACCATAACCATCTTGGTGCCAAGGGTTCAAATACTATATTTAGAGATGGGGCCCTAGGATTGGAGGATTGGCCAAGCCAAGTCTGAGACTATTGAATTGCCACCTATTGATGACATTCAAATGGAAAAAATATATGGTAATATGGTGTATGCTAAATATGTTGAGCTTCTTATTCAAGTAAGAATTTCAAGAAGAAATATGATTCCACGATTGTTGAGAATCATTTTTTTTCTGGGAAAGTTAACCTTCAAATTTTCACTATCCAACTACAGATATTTAAGTGCAATGTTGATGATGGTATATCTCTTTCTTTGCAAAATTTTGGGATATTCTTTCTCTATATTGTCTCTAAGAATAAATTAATTCCCCAAAAGGTCCAATGACCTCATAAAAAGTGCCAAATGTCACCTCTCTTTTATCATTTTTTTTCAGGGTTATTTACTGTCTAAAAATTGCATAGGTTAATCTTCATTTGTTGTTAATGGTATATGCTTAAAGGACTTAATACATATTTCTAGATTGTTGCACTTTTTACACAGTTCATTCTTCTATTTTTGACCAGCATCTATGAATCTTACATTGGCTTTATTTTTATAATTTAGATCTAAGATAAACTTACATTGAAGGTTGTTTTAACTCTCTGGTTCAAACAAAATCAATGATATCACTGTAATTTGAACATATGATCAATGTAACTGACTTGTGTTTTTATAGGTAACATATTCAATATACTTTTATGGAATGTACAATGGCCCACTTGAAATGTCACAAATTTGATACTCATTATGGTTCACATTTGAGTTCTTCAAGCTATAGGGTCCTATTACAAAGCATACTAAGTCTACTTCTAGCATCCTCATTATTCTAACTAAAAATTTTCCTCCTCTCTAAATGATGGTGTTGGGAAAATGGGAGAATAAATGAAATGTTTTTATTCTTTCTTACATGAAGAGATATATATCAAGATACATTAGTGAATACCCTTGAACATCATTTACAAGTTCCATCGTTAATTCTTGAAATAACATTCTTTCTCATTGTATCTTGCAACATATCCATTGAAGGAATCTCCTTTAATCATTGCAAAATCAAAATTATCTATCCTTTTGGGGTATTATCATGTAGACAAAGTTTCCTACTATGTTTTAGATGATGGTGTTTCCATGATAACATTGAAGCCCTATTTGAAACCTCAAATTT
>ML806110.1:65144-104334 GCA_009831015.1 Picea engelmannii
ATTACATTAGTAATGTTATTTTATTTATGTCGGCTTTATTCCATTAGTTGTAATTATACCTCCTAGTCTCCTATATATACCAAGGAGACATTTTCATTTGGAGTCATCTTGTACTTGAAAATTTATGTGGGGTAAAAGGAGGTGTCCCCCTCGAAGAGGCTTATTATCTGAAATTATCTCTTTTTCAAGGCGTTGAGTACTTATTCTGAGGTTTTTCTATGCTATATTGATATTTGGTTCTTAACAGGAAAGAGTATATGCACACGGGTTAACGTCAAGACCTGTACCAGTAATTCAAATCCAATATAGTGTTGAGTTGTGTTTAAAATCTGATCTGAAATCAGACGACTTGTATTCATTGCGGAGGTTATAAAGCACGGTGGTGGACCTGAACTTTGCCGGAGCCAACATCCCAAGCAAATATAGTTTTTTTTTATTTGAAATCTGATGGGTTTGGAACTATAACATTATATTGTAAAGTTTAATTTAATATCCACCGTAGATCTGTAGATCTAACGTTTTTTGTAGGTATATGGGTTGATTTTATAAGTTTTATTGACATTATCTACATTAAGTGGTATCAAAGAAGGAAATTTTGATTCCTGTAAGTGTATGAAAGGGATAATTTATTTCTCACCTCTTCCATTGATAGAAGCAGAAGAAATTCAGGATCGTAATAATTCTCAAAAGAATCTATTACATTCTGAAATAGCATTTCAGTTTCGAAGAGGACATGGCATAGGAGGTCATGGAGGTAGACCAGTTGCAAATGCATAGGTGATGGAGGAAATGAGAACTCTTTGTGTAGAAGTTGAAGCCATAAGAAATGCTGGGAGAAGAGATCTTGAAGTAGGTGATGTCAATCAAGTTGAGAAAGAGGATAATACAGAAGAAGAATAAGTGACAGAAGAAAAACTTGGAATCAAATTATTAAAAGTAGTTATGGGAGTTATTTCAATGTCCAGAACAAAGATAGGTTCATACAGTTGAGGTTTAAACCCAAAGGAATTGGTTGATTGGATCAATGTGCTAAACAAAAACTTTGATTATGATGAGGTTACTAATGAAAAGAAGGTGAAATTGACAGTCACAAAGATGAAGGGCCATGCTTTGTTATGGTGGGATGGTGTTCAAACAAAGAGAAAAAGGAATAACAAACAACCAAACAAAAGTTGGGATAGAATGGTTGCAAATTTAAAAGGTAAATTTTACCTAAAGACTATCAACTTTCCTTGTACAGACAAATGCAAAATCTGAGACAGAGATTGCTAATTGTTAGAGAGTACATTGAAGAGTTTTACAAGGTGAATATTAGAGTTGGTTATACTAAGGACAACTCAGAGAAGGTAACAAGGTATATGAATGGTATCAGATTATAAATACAAGATGAATTGAGTCTCTTATCACCAAATACAGTGGAGGGGGCATACCAATGTGCCTTAAAGGTGGAAGAGAAACTTAATAGAAGACATAATTCAGGAAAAGGGAAAGGTCAAGCTTACAAAGGTAAGGGACAACAATATGGGAAGAATAAGTTTTCATCTCAGAAGGAAGAAGTTGATACATCAAATCAACAAGAACAATCCTCAAGACAAAGAGGAATAGACTCCAGAAGAATAATATATTTTCAAAGAGGCCGAGGAAGAGGTTGGGGATATGAGGTCATATGTTATACATGTGGTAAGACAGACCATGTGTCATGGGATTGTCCAGAGAATGTTGCAAGACAAGGAGATGTCTAGATTGCACAAGCTGAAAATGAACCAAGAGTACTAGAGAATAATGATGAAGTTGTAGAGGCAAGAGAAACCTTATTGATGAGGAGAACTTTATTGAAATCAAAAAAGGAATTACATGAAACATCACAAAGGAAAAATATGTTCAAAACAATATGAAAATCAAAAGGTAAGTGTTGTAAATTAATTATTGATAATGGTAGTACTCATAATTTGGTTTTTGTGTCCCCGAGGTGTAGGATAGTCGGTGACAGAGTGTGTTGTTAAGCCACTCTGTGATGTTAAACTCACTGGTTCGAAACCTGCAGGGACAAAAAATCCAACCATGTTAAGGGTTGGTGTGGCTCAGGACGGGTGCGATTCCCGGGTGATTTTGATGGCTTAGATGCCCCTGAGTCACAGTTTCTCAAGCCACAGGTTAATCGCGTAGCCAACAGGTCCCGCACAAATTAACAAACAAAAAAAATAATAATTTGGTTTTTGTGGAAATGGATGAGAAGTTATGACTGCAAAAAGAGATGCATCTTACACCATATAAAGTTTCTTAGATACAAAAAGGGCATCAAGTATTGGTGAATTAACAATGCAGAGTTGATTTCCATATTGGAAAATATAAGGATCATATTTTATGCGATGTCATTCTGAAGGATGTTTTTTGTGTGTTGTTCGGAAGACCATGGCAATATGACACAAATGGGGTGTACAATGGAAGAGAGAATAAATTTACATTTGAGAAGGAAGGAAGAAGACATACTCTTATTCCTCTTAAGGATAAAAGACCATAAGAGAAGACAAATACACAAGTATTGTTGATCACAGAAAAGGAATTTCTAAAGCGTGTGCAAGATGAAGAGGTAAGTTTTGTTGTTGTTAGAAAACCTATTGTTGTTTTAACCAACACAAGAATATATGACTTGCCTATTGAAGTTCAGAAATTGTTAGAGGAGTATGTGGATATTGTAGTTGATGATTTTCCTAATGAACTGCCAACTATTAGAAGTATTATTCATCATATAGATATGATTCCTGGAGCTATTTTTCCAAACAAAGCAGCGTACAAAATGACTCCAACAGAAAATGAAGAGATAAGAAAACAAGTGCAAGAACATTTGAACAAGGGATTGGTCAGAGAAAGCTTGAGTCCATGTGTTGTACCTACAGTACTGAGTCTGAAGAAAGGATATTCGAGAATGTGCAAATATTCTAGAGCAATAAATAAAATCACCATCAGGTATCGTTTTCCTTTACCCAAAATGGATGATTTGATGGATTGTTTAAGTGGTGCCAAATATTTTTCAAATACATATTTAAAAAGTGGATATCATCAAATTAGAATGAGTGAAGGTGATGAATGGAGAATTGCCTTCAAGACAAACAATGGACTATATGAGTGGTTGATTATGTTTTTTGGTTTAACTAATGCACCCATTACTTTCAAGAGACTTAAGGAATTCACAGGGAAATTTGTCATTGTTTATTTAGATGATATTCTTGTTTTTAGTAAAACTAGAGAAGAACATGTTAGGCACTTGAATTTGGTTCTAAAGAAACTACATCAAGAGAAATTCTTAATAAATTTGAAGAAATGTTTCTTTATGAAAACATAATTTGTTTATTTAGGATTTGTGATTTCACAAGAAGGATTAAAGATGGATCCAGAGAAAGTGAAAGCAATTAAAGAGTGGCCATCTCCAAGAAACATATTTGAAGTTAGAATTTTTCATGGGTTGTCAAGTTTCTATAGAAAATTTATAAGAAACTTTAGTGGTATTTGTGCTCCAATCCTAGAAACTGTGAAGAAAGAAAAACAACCATTTATATGGACAGGGGCAACAAAACAAGGATTCAAATTGCTAAAGGAAAAGATTACTAAGAGACCTATCTTAGCTCTCCCAGATTTCAACAAAATATTTACAGTTATATGTGATGCTAGTGGGACAACAGTTGGAGGTGTTTTGAGTCAAGATGATAGGGAAATTGCATATTTCAATGAGAAACTGAATGAGACAAAACATAAATACTCCACTTATGATATAGAATTCTATGTAGTGATCCAAGCTTTGAAGAAATGGAGGCATTACTTCATGCCTAAAGAGTTTGTTTTATATTCTGACAATCATGCTTTGCAGTTCATAACTAAGAAATATAAATTAAATCAAAAACATGCTAAATGGGTAGACTTCGTGCAGAGTTTTACTTTTGTATTAAAACATATTAGTGGAAGGTATAACAAGGTTGCAGATGCTTTGAGCAGAAGATGTTTATTTTTTCAGTAGTTCCAAGTGAGTGTTCTTGGATTAGAGCATCTCAAATATATGTACCCTCAATATGCGGATTTTAAGGAAGCATATGAAGCATGCCAGAATCCATTTTTGAGAGATAGAAGTCCATGGATGGATTTCATGCTGCAAGAAGAATTGTTGTTCAAAGGAAGTAAATTTTGCATTCCAAAATGTTCAATGAGAGAGAATTTGTTGCAGGAACAACACAGTGGAGGAATTGTTGGTCATTTTGGAAATGAAAAAACTTATGTTGAGTTGAGTCATTTTTATCATTGGCCAGGAATGAGGACTGATGTTTAGAAATTTGTGGGAAGATACAAAATTTGTCAGCATGAAAAAGGTAGACACCAGAACACAGTCTTATATCAACCACTGCCAATTCCAAAAAGACCTTGGGATGATTTAAGTATGGATTTTTTGGGGGGATTTCCAAGAACTCAGAGAGGCAATGATTCAATTTTTGTTGTGGCAGGTAGATTTTCTAAAATGGCACATTTTATAGTCTGTTATAAAACTAGTGATGCAACTCATATTGCAACTATGTTTTTTAAAGAAGTAGTAAGACTACATGGTCTTCCTATTAGTATTGTTTCGGACAAAGATACTAAGTTTGTTGGACACTTCTGGAGGACATTGTGGAAGAAATTGGGAACACGTATTAACTTTAGTTCATCCTACCATACTCAAACAGATGGTCAAACTGAAGTTACAAACAAAAGTTTAGGTAATATATTGAGAATTTTGGTAAGTGAACATCCTAATCAGTGGGATTTAGTTTTACCACAAGCTCAATTTGCTTATAATGACTCAACCAACAGAAGTACATGGTTAATTCCTTTTAATATTGTCTATGGAGTGAACCCAAGAGGAGTATTTGAGCTTAGATATTTGGGACATATGGAGAAGAGAAGCACAAATGCAGAAGATTTTGCTTCATATATGCAAATGTTGCATGAAAAAGTTAAAGAATAGTTACATAAAAATAGTTTCAAGTACAAACAGAAAGCAGATTTGAATAGAAGGAAAGTTGTTTTTGAAGAAGGAGATTTAGTATTGGCACATTTGAGGAAAGAAATATTTCCTAGAGGCACATATAACAAACTTGAGGTTAAAAAGATTGGGCCTTGCAAGATTTTGAGAAATATTTCAGCCAATGCTTATGAGATTGAATTTCCAAAAGACATGGGAATCTCTCCCATATTTAATGTAGCAGATTTGCATTCTTATGTGGAACCTAAAGCATAACAGTCAACAAATAATTTGGACATAGACATAGGACAACAAATTAAGTGGCATAAACAAATACCTACAGCGAAGAAGTTGCATATGGAAAGAATTTTGGATACCAGAGTGTTGAAGAAGACAAGAGGACAAGAGTAATATGACTACTTAATGAAGTGGAAGGATCATCCACTTGAAGATGCTACTTGGGTAACTTTTCACTCATACATAAAAGTGGCAGTACTATATAAGAACTCATGAACATGAGTTCATGAGCTTTTCTGACCTAAGGGGTTTGATGCAGGAGCATGAGCTCAAAGAACAAAATCATCATTAGATTTGAAGTCAAAGTCAAGTTTACCAAAGAGGGTTGGTGTTATAGAAAGATTTTCCTCACCCTATGCAATCTTACACATAGGGCCTTTTTCCATTTCCCTATGTAGACTTTTCATCCCTTTTTTCAAAATCCCAGAGCTAAAAAATATATTTTTTCCACATGCACGCACATTGCCTACTATACAAAACGCATATATGCAGGTTGCACCACTACAGCCCATGTATGGGATTTGTGCCCAAAAATGAAAAATGGTGTCAGGTTTCCATGTCATGATAGGAGATCTATGATCCTTAGCCTTCCATATACTGGAAGCGTTCCGACTCGTCCCTTCAGTTCCATTTGAAGGATATAAATGGGCCAATTCCGAGCTATGGGAAAGAGGAGAAAGAATTTAACTTTGAGAGAAAAGTTACTCTGGAGAAATTATTTACTTCATATTGAGTCTACATCCCTTTGTCCTTTAAGTCTGAATACAGTGTTCGGCCCCCAAGATCTTCCCTTATTGATTGATAACTTCATTG
Source organism: Picea engelmannii (assembly GCA_009831015.1). Lineage (NCBI taxonomy): Eukaryota > Viridiplantae > Streptophyta > Pinopsida > Pinales > Pinaceae > Picea > Picea engelmannii. Next base: position 71,242 of record ML806110.1, read on the forward strand.
TCTCTCTTCTATGAGATTGCCTTTGGTGGAGGATTGAAGTGGTGGAGGCCCAACTGGAAGGAACTTTGTTCTCGGTTCTGAACATATCGACACAGAAGTCTATAAAATTTTCACTTATGTTGATCATATATTAATAGAAATACTATTTTCCCTTCCAATTGATATCTTGTGAATATTTGAATTATTATTCCATGGGCGTATTTGTCATGTTTATTAATGGATTATGCTATTGAATGTGCTAACATAATATATTATCACCATATGCTTGCTTTGCTTGGTTGTTGAGGACTAGTTGCAGGTATATTTCTTTGGGTCAAGTGCTCAACGGTGGACTTCATCGAACGTCTGGATGAGGTAGGCCTTTTATATTGTCTTGCTAGCATATTTGTTTATATAGAATACTTGAGAATAGAGTTGATTTATGCAGTCATTTTCGTCTGTTGTGGTTTACCCCTAGCCATAGAGATATTTTCCTCGTAACAGAATTGGCAACCATACTGAGGATTGAATCTTCTTTCTTGGGGTTTGGAGTTTTTTTCTCCTTAGATTTCTCTCGTTCCTATTGTGTTTCTTGTCGTATCATTGTTTGACAACCTCTATTCACTCTGAATCTGATTTTTTCATCCTTCTCCCTTGCCTAGCTTTGTTTTTTAAACATATACATGGCCTTTTGCTTGATAGTCATGTATATATGTGTGATGTCCTTATGCAAGCAGTGTACATACACGATGTTTCCCTGAAAAGTCACGTACAATAGCCTTCTTTTCTTGTTTGTTGGGTTTGGTGGTTGTTGGGTAGGTTTTGATGATTGTTGAGTCTTCTTGGGTCTCTGTAGTGACTGTTAAGTGTCTTTGGGATGACATGAAACCTGTGTTTGGTTGAATTTCTGGGCGGAGTCTTTCTCATCATCTTATCATTTTGATTGTCCTTGTACATTGGGTTGGGTTTCTTGCTACTTGGTATCCTACTTGAGTTATTTGTTTCTATACACAGTAGAGTTTATATATCAATTTGTTGTTCGGTCCATGCATTTTCATTTTCCTTATATTGAAAATACAAAAATATTATGCATTTTGCATTGCTTGGATTTTTGATCTTTTGAGTCTTTGTCATTAGCTTAGTGAATATAAAGAAAGATTGCATCTTTACTTCGGAATTGTAGAGTTAAAATTGAAAATTGCATTTGTTTTAAGAAGCATATCATTCATTGAAAATTGAAGTTAGGACTTTGCATTGTATTCATATTTACTTTTCTTGCTGAGTCATAACATCACAAGTTTCACTACCATACATTTTTTAGTAAGAACGGCCATTAAAATTAATGCTATAATTTAAAATTGATTAGTCACGATTTTATTTTCTAAGGTGCACAAACTAGCTTAGGATTTAGTGCCTTGGAATAGGATTTTGTGAGTAAACATCTCCAAGGTAATTAAATCAACATATGTGTCTGACAAAGGGAGTGGAGAAATCCACTGTATAATTGGTATATCAGGAGGCTCCGCTCACACCGGAGTTAATCACGAGGTCACGGAAGGTTGGTTGAAGGGATATCCCCCCGATACCTTCTTAGCGTCAGAGATATTTCTGGGGATCTATTTGTATATGGGAATCTTGATAGTGCCTTTACCTTCGTGAGAGACAATACTTTCAAGGTTTCAGGCTTTGCTACCCTACCCATATGGTGGACCTGACTTATGACTTCTCGCATGTGCATCGGTTATACATTGGTTTCTTAGTTGCTTGACTTAGGTGCCACATAGGTTACTTCCATGGGTTATTCTCCAGGTACCATGGGTCAGATAAGGATCGGATAACACACAACCTTTATGGAGGATTATCTCTCTGGGGGGATTTGACCGAATTCTTGTTAAGCCCACGAGGGCCCTTATAATTGATTTTTTTACCTCTGATCTTTAGCAGGGAGTATCAGGCCCCTCTTGTGAGAGACATACCTTCTTTAGGGAGGGATGCCCCTTTCAGCCACTTTACCCCGTTTTTGTGCATTTTGGTCATTTGATTTTTGTTGTGCTCTTTGATTACTAGTTGGCCCTAGGATTTATTTTTTTTATATTGAGTCTTAAGTCATCGTGGACTCAGACCAACATCCCTTCTGGTCCTATCTCTTGTTACAGTTACCACTGGAATTCAATTCTTTTCCTTTTAAAATACGTAGAGTTATTAGACGTGGTACACACACCTCCACTATTCAGACTTGTGATTCTACAAGGATGAGTACTGAAATGAGTCATCAGAACACTGGGAGCCCTTCGAATCCCACACCTACTATAGTTAATGGAACCCCTTCAATTCCTGCAACCACAATGGTTGTAGTGTCGGAGACACCTATCATTACTATTGCATGTCCTATAGTGAATGTTCAATCTCTTGCCTCAAACCCATTTGGGTATCTTGTTCACTCATCAGGCTATAATGTTCAGTCCATACCTATGGCCTCTAGTCCTTTTTCCTATGGTATGTAAAATTTTACTTCACAGCTTTCAAACTCCATCCCACTTGTTGGCCCTGTTAGCATCAGAAGTCACTCCTGGATTGCTTGCAGGAGCAGAGCCCAACGCCCATCAGTTTTATGTCACAATAGTTTTTAATGGGTGATCAAATGGGTGGAGACTTGGGGAGATATCACTCTAACTCAGGGACTGGGTCTGGTGTGTAAGGAACAAAGGAGGTCTTGATCTAACTTTGGTCAGTGGGTTGATTAAAAGATGAACAGGTGGATGACTTGGTAAGAAGAGTGAGCAAACTACCTCGGGAAACAGGCTTTTCAACAGTTTGCAGAAGAAAGACTCTGAATGCAAGATCCTCTTGGTTCAGGGTTTCAAGAAAATGAAAGGGGGACTTGACTGGATTCTCCAATTCCAAGTCATTCAGCGCTAAGAAAATTACAAAGACTGATTAGAGACAATGCAACTGTTACAGTGATCCAATCTACATCATCCTATAACAGTTACAACTCGACTGGATTCTCCAATTCCGAGCTGCTCTAACACAGTGTAAACAAAGACGTGAAAGAAACTGACATTCATAAGGAAAGAAGTCTCAAGAGTCCATGCATAACCAGAATAACAGTGCTTCATTAAAGTTTTACAACTAGGAGCCTTGCTCAACCATCGATGCTTACAAAAATGGCGAAAATGCCTACATATACTCAAAACACCAACAACATTAAAAACAAGACGCTGCATTAAAAACATTGCGTCTACATGTCTTCTGACAGTCTGCGCATGCAGACTTTGGCCGATCGTGCACCCAAGACAGATGCTATCAGATTTCAGACTGTCCTGTTGCAGATGAATCGACCAGCTTTAGTCCTTTGCTGGAATTTCTTTTTATGGAGGAGATGATGCTCAACCACCAACAACAACCACAATAACTGCTTTCTTGGGACTGGGGACAACCTCGGTCAACCCTACCTTCTGGGACGTGGAGGTCTCCTAATGGTGCCACCTGGATCAGCTGAACGGTCTCTCTTTGGATGTTGCTTCGCTGGACTGCTGTGAGGGACCCCTATGGCGGATGCGAAAAAGGGTATGATGGGAGCGATGGCGTCAACACGGTGGAGGCGATGGAGAGGAAACGAGAACTGTGACATAAGTTGAGGAATGCCACGCGGTCTGAAAAGGAAAGAGGAGGAAGGTGTGTGGAGTGCGAGGGGACACATGGCAGGAGACGAGAGGGCGATGAGCTAAGGAGGGGCCATGTGGATGGAAAGAGGGAAGTTGCACAGATGATGGGGGAAGAAGGTGGCAGTAGGTGGAGAACATGTGGCAATGGGGAGGACGACTCAGACAACGACACGATAGGAAGGGGGGCCCGCTAGAGTGAAATTCCATTTCGGACCCCCCCCTTCCATTAAAGGCAGAACCGATGGGGGGGTTCAGAATTCAATACAAACCGTAGATCCAAGTGCTGAGACTTGGGCCGTCTAGATGCGCTCATACATTATCTCCGATTCTGAACCCCCCCCCCTCTCGTTAAAGCCAGAATGACGGAGGGGGTGTGGAATTGGACCTTGTCCGTGAATTTGAGTGCCTGGATCACGACCATCCAAATCTGTGCCCTCTTTAAATTAAATGTGCCTGAGCCTCACTGATGGATGAACGGCTAAGATGACCTCGGCGCTTTCATCAGGAAAACCCCAAATGGCCCCACTCATGGCTCAGTTATTGCGCAGTGTGTCCTTCAGATGGACAGTCCAGACTCTTTCGGGATTTCTAGCACCGGGGTTCACGATGCAACGCTTCTCAAAATCCCGATTGACCAAACCACGAAAGCACGGATGTACGCCACGTGCCCTCCATAGGAACGGTCGAGATGGCATTTGATGTTAAAAGAGGGTTGCCTCCATTATCAGGCTCGCTTGACGTGACTGGGTGCTAGGACCATAAGCTTATCGTCAAAGGAACTTATCGGTGTTTTGGGGTTTGGGGTTTCGAGATGTAGAAAGACGTGAAACTCTCACCCTTCGAACTCCCGAATGCCAAAATTCCGATGTGACTAGATCTCGCGCCATGCGTCCTTTGGACGGACGACTGATATCCTTCCTTACATGCAATATAGATGCTACCTATCGCGCTAATCCCGGCGCAACTCCGCTAACCACGATTTCCCGCCGTCCGTCGATCTGCTTTAATAGATGAATCTGGGCCATTGACAACGTAATTTCGCCCGCTCACTTGATTTTTAGCCTAAAATGGGGCTTTACGTGCTACGCTTGGGTGTTCTTCGTGCAACCTGCAGACCTGGATGCTCTCACGCCCAAGACAAGAAATGTCGCTAACATTAGGCTCCATGGGGGATAGAGTCGTCCCTGTGATGCTCTAAGAACTCATTCCGCAGCTTCAGTGCCTTGTTGTTGGGCTATGGAGTCAGGCTCAAAACATCCCACTGCTGAAGATACAGGCCGAAAAATAAAAGCAACAAAATAAAGATACATGCTCGAAAGGAGATTATTTATATACAATCCTAAACTAATAAAACACTTTACATGGGGCTAGGTGAAAGAAGACTTCCACCATATCCATTCAAGCAGCTTCCTGGGTAGAAGCTCATTCTTTCTGTCGATGATCACCAGCAGATGGTGTAACTGTGACAACAGAATGACTACACTCTTCAACTTCTCCTCACAGGTTGAAGTTGATATGGAATAGGGTGGCTCCAAGGCATAAAGGACATGCCACTCCATGTACTCGCTGACAGGATCATAGAATGAGTGGCAAACCCTATGAAAAGGGTAGCAACAGGCCTGCTCTGCTCCATAACTACTCCTACAGGGCTGAACTTCATGAGTCTGGATAGGTGAATGGGCGGGCTCCGGGCAGGAAGTCACCTGTTCCACTGGTTCTTTCTGCTCTTCTTCTTGGCTCTCCCCCAGGTCTGATTCATATTCATCATAAATAGGGACCATGGGGTGGTTCTTCTTACTGACTGTCTCTTTAGTATCTTTATAGTAATCAAACGTAGGATAATCTTGCTGCTCATCATCACTATAATATACATCAAAAAGGGGTTGTCCTTCATTGATATGATCCTCCTCCAAAACAGTGATCCCGTAAAAAATTTCCATTTTAGGGATAGTGGGACCTGTTGCTTTTGGCTGCTCATACATAATCTTCTTCTCTTTAACCCCAGGTGAAAATATATCATGAGAATCCTCCTGGAGGAAAAAAGAAGAATCCTCTTCCACAACCAACCCTTCTTTAAAAATAAGAAGGTCTACGTCATCATGAGCAGAGCTGCTAGGAACATCTGATTCAGCCCAATATCCAGGTGAGTCATCTACCATGGACCACATTTGCTCTATAAACTCACAATTTACACAAGAGGCATGTTGATCGCTATGAACATCTAAAAGAACAGGGGCATCTAATATGATGTCAGATGCTTCCGTTCTCGAGCTAACACAACTAGTATCATTCAACACCTCTATACTTTCATGGAAAATGCTTTCCTCCACGGTAAAAGATTCATCATGGACATGGTCTTCAGGACCAACAGAGGATCCAAGAAGCAAAGAAAACTCCTCACAATAGTTCTCAAATAAACAATCAGCTGGAAAATAATCTTTACAAAATGAATTGAAAGCTGTATGAAAACCTGTTAAAGAGTGGATGCTCATAGTGGGAAGAGATCGACACCACTCAAGAGAAGCTCCCTTCAATGAATATCTGAAGATCTTAATCCGGACATCCTCATGCGTGATATTGAGTCGGTGAATAGCTTCATGGAAGTCCAGTAAATGCTCAGCTGGTTCCTCCGAACTTGTTGCATGAAATTTAGGGAGGAAATTTTCCCAGATGTCTCTATGAGGAAGTGCATTAGGAAAACCAACTATCTGGGAAAAATCACAGAAAGCAAACCTTTGAGCTAAGATTTTCTCCATATCGAACCAGGGGAGTCGTTGATTGATCCTTGAATCATGGAGTCGCCAGGTGAAAGATTTACAACTTTGACTGTGCCTGGTCCTTGTTCACCATCAAAGGATAGATATTAACATTGTCGTTACCCCAGGAAACTTCTCAGGTAGAGAAAGCAACTGCTGAAACCTTCTTGAGAAAGCTCCTCTGGGTCAGCTTTCAGGTGTGCTGACAGTAGCCACAGCTGAAACAGTGATGTGGAAACCATGGAGTCGCCACAGTGGATTTTCCAGGTGCACAGTAGCAATCTTGAAGGGCTCTGATGTCTGAAGCACCTTTAGAATTAGAGGCTCAATGTCGTTCTGCTCAGGGAAAATTTTCAACTTTGTCCCCGGCAATGGCGCCAGAAATGTTAGCTTCAGAAGTCACTCCTGGATTGCTTGCAGGGGCAGAGCCCAACGCCCATCAGTTTTATGTCACGATAATTTTTAATGGGTGATCAAATGGGTAGAGACTCAGGGAGATATCACTCTAACTTAGGGACTGGGTCTAGTGTGTAAGGAACAAAGGAGGTCTTGATCTAACTTCAGTCAGTGGGTTGATTAAAAGATGAACAACTGGATGACTTTGTAAGAAGAGTGAGAAAACTACCTCGGGCAAAAGGCTTTTCAGCAGTTTGCAGAAGAAAGACTCTGAATGCAAGATCCTCTTGGTTCAGGGTTTCAAGAAACTAAAAGGGGGACTCGACTGGATTCTCCAATTCCAAGTCGTTCAGCACTAAGAAAATTACAAGGACCGATTAGAGACAATGCAACTATTATAGTGATCCAATCTACATCATCCTATAACAGTTACAACTCGATTGGATTCTCCAATTCCGAGCTGCTCTAACACAGTGTAAACAAAGACGTGAAAGAAACTGACATTCATAAGGCAAGAAGTCTCAAGAGTCCATGCATAACTAGAATAACAGTGCTTCATTAAAGTTTTACAACCAGGAGCCTTGCTCAACCATCGATGCTTACAAAAATGGTGAAAATGCCTACATATACTCAAAACAACAACAGTAGCAAAAACAAGACGTTGCATTAAAAAAATTGCGTCTGCATGTCTTCTGACAGTCTGCGCATGTAGACTCTGGCCGATCGTGCACCCAAGATAGACGCTATCATATTTCAGACTGTCCTGTTGTAGATGAATCGACCAGCTTTAGTCCTTTGCTGGACTTTCCTTTTATGGCGGAGATGATGCTCAACCACCAGCAACAACAACAATAACTGCTTTCTTGGGACTGGGGACAGCCTCGATCAACCCTACCTTTTGGGACGTGGAGGTCTCCTAATGGTGCCATCTGGATCAGCTAAACAGTCTCTCTTTGGATGCTGCTTTGCTGGACTACTGCGAGGGACCCTTATGGCATATGGAAAAAAGGGTATGATGGGAGCGATGGCGTCAACACGGTGGAGGCGATGGAGATAAAACAAGAACTGTGACATAAGATGAGGAATGCCACACAGTGTAAAAAGGAAAGAGGAGGAAGGTGTGTGGAGTGCGAGGGGACACATGGCAGGAGACGAGAGGGCAATGAGCTGAGGAGGGGCCATGTGGATGGAAAGAGGGAAGTTGCACAGATGATGGGGAAAGAAGGTGGTGGTAGGTGGAGAACAGGTGGCAACAGGGAGGACAACTCAGACAGTGACACGACAAGAAGGGGGGCTCACTAGAGTGAAATTCCATTCCGGACCCCCCCCCTCCATTAAAGGCGGAACCGATGGGGGGGTCCGAAATTTAATACAGACCGTAGATCCAAGCACCGAGACTTGGGCCATCTAGATGCGCTCATACATTATCTCTGATTCCGGACCCCCCCCCCCTCTCGTTAAAGCTAGAATGACGGAGGGGGTGCGGAATTGGACCTTGTCCATGAATTTGAGTGCCTGGATCACGACCGTCCAGATCTGCATCCTCTTTAAATTAAATGTGCTCGAGCCTCGCTGATGGATGAACGGATGAGATGACCTCAGTGATTTCATCAGGAAAACCCCGAATGGCCCCACTAGTGGCTCATCTATTGCGCCGTGTGTCCTTCAGATGGATGGTCCAGACTCTTTCGGGATTTCTGGCACCGAGGGTTCATGATGCAATGCTTCTCAAAATCCCGATTGACCAAACCACGAAAGGACGGATGTACACCGTGTGTCCTCCAGAGGAATGGTCGAGATGGAATTTGATGTTAAAAGAGGGCTGCCTCCATTATCAGGCTCGCTTGACGTGACCGGGTGCTAGGACCATAGGCTTAGCTTCAAAGGCGCTTATTGGCGTTTCGGGGTTCGGGGTTTCGAGATGTAGAAAGACGTGAAACTCTCACCCTTCGAACTCCCGAATGCCGAAATGTCGACGTGACTAGATCTCGCGCCACGCTTCCTTTGGACAGACGACTGATATCCTTCCTTGCATGAAATATAGACTCTACCTATTGCGCTAATCCCAGCGCAACTCCGCTAACCGCGATTTCCTGTCATCCGTTGATCTAATTTAATAGATGAATCTGGGCCGTTGACAACATAATTTCGCCCGCTCACTTGATTTTTATCCGTTAAATGGGGCTTTACGTGCTACGCTTGGGCGTTCTTCGTGCAACCTGCAGACCTGGATGCTCTCAGGCCCAAGACAAGAAATGTCACTAACAGGCCCTAATGCTAGCATTGGACTTGGGGGCACTACACCTCCTTATACTCCATTTTAGTTTGGTGGTTCTAAAATCCCTCAAACAACTCCTAATATGGGAGGCATTCCTTCTCTTAACCTCAGGTCTAACCCTCTTGCTTCTGGGTGGAGCAACCAACCTAGAAGACAAGCTTCTGCTCAAGTTCCTTCTATAGCCTTACCTCCTCAGTGTCGATTCTGATCAACACATTTGGCATAATGAATCCACCTCTATCCTCCAGATTCCCACCCGAAGGAGGTCAGTTTCACGCCTTGGGAAACCCTCAACCCAGATCCAATCCGGTTGGGGGAAATTTTTATAACCCCCATAAGAACATTCCTACTGGAATGATGCCCAACTAACCTCTTATGAATCATCCTGGAGAAGGGTATTACAATCCTGGACAGGGACATGGTTCTTACCAGAACCCTGGATGGGCTGCAATTCCTCAAGCACAATATTTCCAAGGAGCTTGGGGCCAGATGTCGCAACCCCATCTCCCTTTTCTGGCCACGCTTAATCTGCCAGAATTATCTAAGTTGATGAACAACCTTGTGTGTCATGATCCTACATGGCCTCCTGTCCCCACCAAGATTCCTTCAGACATTCTGAAATTCGAAGGTAAGAATGGAGAGGATCTTGGTGATCACGTTACTACCTTTCACCTATGGTTCTCCTTGAATTCCCTTAACGACAATTCTATTTAGTTAATATTATTTCAATGCACCCTCATTGGGGTCACTGTGAAATGGTATATCAATCTACCTAGGGGGGCATGTGGTACCTTTAGTCATATGGTGTTGGTCTTCCTTAACCACTTCCAATTGTCAGTTCGTTACGATGTTGGCCTAGAACTTCTTGTCAACTTTACGCTAGGACACAACCACCCATATATCGGATCATATCCAGGAGCGGTGTAGACAGAAGAGGTTGATTAAGACCCCTATAACCCCAAACTTTCTTTTAGAATGGTTCCTTAAGTATTTGCATCCTCCTATCTCGAAGGATGTTGCTACATCTGGGGTTACCACTGAGGAAGAAGCGATCTTCAAAGATCAGCAGTTAGATCTTCTATATGCTCAGTCTGGGATGTTATACCACATTCTTCTAGATGCATCAAGGTCAAACTATGACCCTAGAGAAAATCCCAGACCTCATGTTGATGGCATTATAGGCTCCACCAATGTAAAATCCATAGACTCGCTGAAAATCCATTTGAAAGAGTTATCTCTAAACCAGTCTTCAGGAGAGCCAACTTCATCTGTGTCTTCCAATCCCACTCATTCGACGGATGTACATTCTATGCAATCATCGACTGGCCTGAATGGTAACCAGAAACCAAGCAAGAATAAGAAGAAAGGACGTAATAATAATCGTAAGGGTAGGAAAAATAATAAATCCAAGGACAATGTTAATAATGAGAAGACAAATAATAATGTTGGAGAGGGCAAGAAAGAAAGACGTAAGGTGAAATTTCCTTGTAATATTTGTACAGATGATCACCTTACTCATTTATTCCCCAAACTTGCAAAATTTGCGAGGATATTATCTCTACCACCCGTCGTGCTGAAAAATCCTTTCCCACATAATCAACACATGGCCTCGAGCTCCTCAAATGCCGGAAATGCAGCCGGTGGGATTCAAAACCTGTCGTCGCAATACGGTGAGCATTTTTGTATCAATATGGTCGATGCTAAAGTTCATGTACCCACTAGATCTTGAGATTATAGTTCTCAAAGGCTATACCTAGTCTAGAATCTCCTCCTCCTCCTCCAGAGATGACTTTACAGATCGAAAAACCAGAGCCACTGCCTCGTATTCTGAAAGGAGTACTCAAGTGCTCTACCCACAATCCAAATGCTAGATCCACTCAAAACTACTCTATTTTTGAGGACTTGGTTCAAACCCCTTGTGCAATGCCAACTTTGGAGGTACTCCAGATGTGTTATTCATAGAGGAATGCCTTGCTATATACCTTAGGATATCTAGAACCCAATGGCTCAAAAGTTATCAATTTTGACGTCATAGATGTGAAGCCTCACTTGCCTTACGATGTGGCATTCCAAATCCACATGGGGTACTCAAAGTATACCATCAAACGTGCAGTTGTTGATGAAGGCACCACTACATGTGTGATGTCCTTGATTTGTTGGACAACTCTTGGTTCCCCGACTCTTTCTAAATCATCAAACATGTTGACCACTTTTGACGGTCATTTCTTCCGCCCTCACGGTATTCTTCTTGCCTTTACGGTCCATTTGGGTGGGAAGATGGTAGAGGTGGAAGTTGAGGTAGTTGATGCACCTCTTGATTATAACTTGTTGCTAGGACGCAATTGGACCTATGTTATGATTGTCGTCGTGTCGTCTCTCTTCTATACTCTTTGTTTTCCTCATGATGGGAAGATCATGACAATTGACCAATTATCCTTTGCGTACGCTGGTCCCAATGCATCTGTTGGACCGTCGATCCATGTGATCGAAATTTCTCAGCCGACAACTGAGAATATTAGTGTTGGAATGTATTCTTCCCTTATGGGTACTTTTGACTTCATGGCACTGATTCACCATGTTTACGCCAAGTCCAGTAGGCTTGTTTCGACAGTGAGGTCCATTCCTTTCTGCACTTCTTATTTTAGCGATCCTGGGACCCTATCCTCCTCGACTTCATATTGTGAAGGTTAGTTGCATGATGGAATGGCCATGCCACTATCGGCAACGAAGATTGTGTATCAATTTTTTCTTGACTCTTCCGTCGATCCCGATCCTATTACCTCACCGAAGGATGAGGAGGATCTTTTTCTTAGGCCCATGTATGTCACCTCATTGTCTTGTTCACATGACTTCCTCGATGAGACTTTACCCTCAGATGAAGCTCTCATCGAAGGAATGAATGGTTTCGACAGACCCTGGGATGATATGCATCATCTCTCTTATTTCTCCCAGAGCTTGAAAGGATCAAACAAGATTAATTTTGATCTACTTTAATGAGACAATCGGTCACGCCATAGTTCCACTTGATACGCATGGCATGATTGATATCTCTCGTACCCCTGGAAAGATTGAAAACATGCATATCAGTGTGAATTTTTCACCAAAAGAAATCCTGATCTACACCGAACTCTTCAATGAATTCTGAGGTGTTTTTTCTTGGTCATATGAAGAGATTCCAGGAATCAACCCTCATATTGTCGAGCATGATATTAGAACGTGTCTGGATACTAAACCTGTTCGAAAAAGTATTAGAGTTGTTAATCCCCGGAAGGCCCTTGCTATTAAGGTAGAGGTGGAGAAGCTACTTAATGTTGGCTTCATCTACCCGATTCCCTTGACTGAATGGGTATCCAATCCCATTTCGGTGAATAAGAAGCAAGGAACTATTTTTGTATGCATGGAATTTCATGACCTGAACAAAGCTTGTCTAAAAGACAACTTCCTGTCACCTTTCATCGATCAGATTCTTGACAAGTGTGCGGGAAGAAAAGTGTTTTCTTTTATGGACATATTTTTAGGGTATAACCAAATTCAAATTAAACCCGAGGATCAACACAAGACGACATTTATTTTTCCTTGGGATAATTTCATATACTAGAAGATTCCTTTCGGCCATAAAAACGTCAGAGAAACCTTCCAACATGCTATGACCTTCGCATTCAATTATCTTAATCATATAGTCGAAGCTTAGCTTGACCATCTTGCTTCTCACTCTCATAAGAGAGAAAATCACTCTACGCGCTTCGGCTTGTTTTTGAAATATGACGTTACTATAGAATCTGATTGAACCCTCATAAGTGCATATTTTGCGTTAGGTCTCGTCGTATTTTGGGATTTCTAGTTTCTGAGACCGGGATCATGGTAGATCCATTAAAGGTTTAGGAAATACTTTGATTGCCTCCCCCGCGTACTATTCGAAAAATTTAAGGTTTACAAGAGAAAGATAACTTTTTACATCGTTTTATAGTAAACTATGCCAATATCACTAAGGGTTTCATGTGTCTTTTGAAGAAGGACACCCCTTTTATCTAGGATGAGTGAGCCCATGAGTCCTTCGATTCTTTGAAGAAAGCCTTGGTATCAACACCTCTGCTGAAGTCTCCTAACTACATTAGGGATTACTTGCTTTATATCACCACGTATGAGGAGATGATTGGTATGGTTTTGGTTCAGGAGGATGATGAGCTCTGCAAGAACGCCATCTACTATTTTATTCGAAACTTAGTCGGTCCTGATCTTAATTATTCTCACGTTGAAAATATAGCTTTGGTTTTTGTTCACGCAGTAAAAAATTTACACCATTATATATTTCTTTGCAATACTAATTTGGTGGCCGATGTCAATCCATTTCAATATGTCCTTACCATGTGTATCATAGGGGGAAAACATAATAAATGGATTGTCATTTTACAAGAATTTGATCTCGATTTCACTTCTGTGAAATCCAAGAAATCACTAGTCGTCGCAGAGTTAATAGTTGGCTTTCCACGATTAAATGAGGATGCTATCCATGTTGATTCATTTGTGGATGAACACATTTTCCTTGTCTCGGTGTTCAACCCCTGGTATGGAGACATTGTTCTCTATCTTCAAACTTTGAAGTTCCCTCAGCATCTCTCGCGAGATGACTGATGGTGTGTACGATACCAAGCTAAGAATTATAATATCGTTGGTGACACTTTGTATTGTCGAGGAATAGACAATATCCTGCATTGTTTCTTAACTCATGGGGAAGTCGAGTCACTCCTAAATGATTTCCACAGTGGGGTTTGTGGTGTTCATCTATCCCGGCTTGCGACAACCTAGAAAATTTTGTGAGACAATTATTTCTGGCCATCTATCTTCAAAGATTGTATTGTAGCGGTTTATAAGTGTCACCCCTGCAAGGAGTTAGGTTTGAACATAATGAGACTTCGTTTGATTACTGGTCATTAAGGTATATTGTTAAGAAACACAAGACAACCTACTGATAATGAAAGTAGGTATCAAGGCACCAAGTATATTCTTACAAGTGTGAATAAAGGTGTTGAGGTCGAACAATTGAATATTCCATTGTTTAGGAGACATTGATGTATTCCCAAATGTCGATGGCGAGAGAACCTACCACTTATGACTGCAAGCCTCTAGTACTCATAGGACTCTAGGCCTAGGAAGGAGACCCGTTGAAAGAAGAGAATTAAGGAATCTCTCATTATTAAGCATGAGGTACAAGGAAATAGCTTGATCATTTGGAGGAATTCGGACGAAGAACATGTTCATGAACGAACGACCCTGTGTGTCTTTCACATGCACCAAATGCAAGAAGTGCATGAAAAATATCCTCTAAATAGAAGCCAATAATGAAGACTGCCAAAAAAGGCGAGGAAACCACCAATAGGGCTAATGGAATCCAAAACAATGCATGAATTCCAATGTGTGAATAGATTTATTGATGTCAAACACAAGGGAAACCCCCTAGTCAGCGACCAATGATGAGATGCCAATTGTTGGGTTCAAGGTTACCTACCCATAATGAAATTAAGACCAAGGTGCATGATAGGACTACAAATTCATGTGACTCTTAGATACACTAAGGGTATGGCCGACATGCAAAGTTAGGACTTCTAAGAAATGGTCGAAACATGCTTATAGACATCCTTTAAACAAGAGAATGACATATATGGAGGACTCCAGAAGCATAGACTTGATAATGAAACTTTGTGATGTAGGAGGAACCAATCAAAATCTCCATAGGGACTAGAAGAGTAACCAGTTGGAGGAGTAAACTCTAAGTAATGGGCTGATGCAGGAGCATGAGCTCAAAGAACAAAATCATCATTAGATTTGAAGTCAAATTCAAGTTTACCAAAGAGAGTTGGTTCTCTTAATTGTTTTTTCTGTTTTAATTAAATTTATAAGTCAAATTGAATAATACAACAAGGATCAAGAATCCTTATTTGTAACAGAGATATAAATTGTTTTGATTTTTAGGCTAGATTGTAGGATCTAGGGTTGAATAAGGTGATCAATCCAATTTTAGTGGATCTGAAAAACCGAATTTGTTTGTACTTTTTCCCATGGAGGCTATTGCATTCAGTTGGGATCAATTGGGATTGGAATAAGGATGAAATTGGAAAATGTATGATTGTCAAATAAAGATATTAAAAGGTTGATGCAGGAGCATCGCCAGCACATCAAGCGAGCCAGCGCGGAGCGGAAGACAGCTGGACAGCGCCAGTACAAATTTTGAAAACACCTTGATATTGTTGCGCAAACATTAATGTGTGGATTTAATGAAGCGCACTTGTGTATTGTAATGGACCTTGAGTGGATAGCTCTCGTCCTTAGGTAGATAGTCGACATTTAATATAGTTAATGTAGTTAGATAGGAATTTAATTCTAGATTTGATAGATTAGAGCACAAGAGGGAAACGGGATATAGACACCCTCCTTGTACATTGTAAGATTATTATGAAGCAGCATTGTTGAAGAGAGCATGCAGAGAATTGTATGAAGAACAACCATGTACAGACATTGGAACTAATAGAAGAAAGCTTTGATTCAAATTCATGGTTTGTGTTGTTTCTCTGTGTATGGATGCTATGCTCATGAATGTTTGCTTCCTGTCATACATTTGCTTTTATATGTTGTGTATGTGATTTCATGGTTGAGTTGAAGTCTGAGAGGAAATGTGAATGAGTTTCAATTGTTTCTCTATTTGAGCCAGAAGATTCCTACAAGGAGTGCAGTCGAATTGTCTGCAAGGAGTGCGTTGACAGAAGGGTTCATTTAGAGAAAGATTTTGTCCTCATTTCATCGAAGGTGCAGTTAGGCACAGAGCCGTGCAAGGAGTGCGCAGGCTAAGGGAAAGCCTCAGGGTTGCGAAGATGAGTAAGGGGACTGAAAGACTGCTGCTGCAGGAGTGCGCAGAGTCGAGAGTCTTCAACACTTAGATAGTTTTTGAAGGGTTGTCGCAAGGAGTGCGTGCAAGAAACTCTCAGAGGACTTGCGAGTCGTGGAAAAGATCAGAAGGAATAGGCCTTTGCATTCACTAAAGAGTAAGTGCAGGGAAGTTGCGTGGGAAGTCTGAGAGAAGCATAGCAGGGTTTGCGAGTAGGCGGACGAGTCTCATGGAGAGACACTTCTTCCTTTCACAGAATCATCGAAGGGAGAATGGATAGTTGAAATCTTCTGGGTGAGATTTCACGAGCTTCCAAGGACAGTTGGATCTCGTAGAGGTGTAAAAAGGCTATAGTATAAGTGTAGAAAGGTTCAAAGTCGCGAGGGAGCGAGATCGCGAGTTTCGACATCTCGGGCATTGGGATTTGACATAGAAGTTATTTGACCCCACGAGTAGCGAATTCGTGAGTGGCAAGATCGCGAGTTTCGGCATCTCGGGAATCGGAAGTCGACGTGGAAGTTATTGACCTCGCGAGTAGCAAAGATGCGAGTGGCGAGATCGCGAGTTTCGACGTCTCGGGTATCGGGGGTTGGAAAACCGCGTGCTTGGTATCGAGAGGAGCGAAGTCGCGATAGAGCCGAAGTCCCGATAGAGGAAAGGGGAAGTCAGCGTTGACTTGACACATCGGGTCTCGGAGATTCGAGAACCTAGTGCCAACCTTTGAACTCGCGAAGTCATGAGTTACGATTCCCCGATAAGTCAAGGAAGGGGGATCGCGAGAAGAAATCTGTGGGTAGGTTTCCTGATAGGGAAATAGAAGAACCTTGGAGTTCTTCAGGCCGTGAACAAAAGAAGGTCCTGAGGAAGCAGATGCGCTCCGAGGAGTGCATCTGCGTCAGGTGTGGTATCAGAGCGGGAATTGTTCTTTGCTTTTTGTAGTAGAGAAAGAAAAGTCACCATGCCGCCAAGCAAAGAAAGACAATCACCTGATCCAGAAGATAGGGAGGTGAGGAGAAGAGGCAGGCAGGTAGTAAATCCAGAAATGGAGAGACAGATGAGAGATCTCCGAGCTAGACTCGAAGACATGGAGATAGCGCAGAGAAGCACAGCTAGTGCAGGGGATCTTATTCATTCCGACAGCGAGATTGAGGCTGAGCACGAGGAGGATATTGCAGCCGAAGATGCATCAACTGAGTGGTTGATCAAAGCCATTGCCAGGATGGGTGCAAAGGCCAAGATGGACATTCCAGTTTACGAGGGAAATCTGGATGCAGAAGAGCTACTAGATTGGATAAGAGCTCTTGACACCTACTTCGATTATGAAGATATCGAAGAGGATAAGAAAGTCAAGCATGCTGTTACGCACTTGAAAGGACATGCAACATTGTGGTGGGACTAGCTATAAGCTGACAGACGCTGCAAAGGTAAGTAGAAGATTAAGAGTTGGGACCGGATGATTGCGAAGATGAAGGAAAAATTCATCCCGAGAGATTACCAAATTACTCTATTTCGGAGGATGCAGAACCTGAGACAGAAGCTGATGACGGTGAAAGAATACACTGAGGAATTCTATAGACTGAACATCAGAGCAGGTCATCGGGAGAGTGATGATGAGAAAGTTGCCAGGTATCTGAATGGTCTGAGATACGAAATTTAGGATGAATTGAGCATGGTAACCATCCGAATTGTAGAGGATGCTTATCAGATGGCTCTGAAGGATGAAGAAAAGCTGAGCTGTAAGCAAGGTCAGTGAGGGCGAGACAGAAGCCAACACAGAGGCAAGGCAGTTGCCCAGGACAAATACCAGAAGCCCAAGGAGGAATGGAAGAAACCTCAGGGTAAAGTTGAAAGAGGTGGAACCTCACAGCGAGGACAACCATATGTTGAACAGAGAGGGTAGCATACAGAGCAGAGCGGAGGATATGCTGATGGCAATACTTTTCATCATACTAGAGGTAGAGGAATAGGCCGAGGTGGAGTCATCACATGCTTTACATGTGGGAAAAATGGGCACAAGTCTTACGAGTGTCCAGAGAAAAAGAAGGATCTTAGAGAAGCTCACATCACCGAAGCACAGAGGCGGGATGTTGAGGCAGAATACGTTGAAGGCGGAAGATCGCTTATGATGTGAAAATTCCTTTTGACACCTGAGAAGGAGGTGGAGAGCTCGGTTCAGAGGACTAGACTATTCAGAACAGCTTGAAAGACCAAGGACAGGGTATGCAGGGTCATTGTTGACAGTGGTAGCACGGATAATCTCGTATCCACAGAGATGGTAGAGAAGCTGGAGTTGGAGACGACTGATCATCCAAGCCCATACAAAGTTTCGTGGCTACAGAAAGGACACCAGGTAACTGTTACTAAACAATGCTTGGTCGAATTCAAAATTGGAGGGTATAATGATAAGATCTTATGTGATGTTATTCCCATGGATGTTTGCCATCTATTGCTGGGTAGACCATGGAAATATGACAGAAATGTGATTCATGATGGGAGAATGAACACATACACCCTGGAGAAAAATGGGAGAACCCATATGTTGCTTTCGATAAAGGATAAGGAGGTGAAGCCGGAGGTAAGCAACACAGTACTTCTCATGAGTGGGAAGGAACTTCTTACAGAGGTTAAGAAGAAGGAAGATCCATAATTATTTGTGGTCAGAAAACCGAGGATTGTTCTGACTAGCACAAGAGTGGACAATTTACCAGATGAAGTTCAGGAACTGCTGGAAGAGTTCACTGACATCATAGTGGATGAATTGCCTCGTTCGTTTCCACCGATGAGGAGTGTGAGCCATCATATTGACCTCATACCAGGAGCTAGTTTGCCGAACAAAGCCGCGTATAGGTTGATGCCGCAAGAAAATGAAGAGGTCAAGAAGTAGGTCCAGGATTTATTGGACAAAGGATTGGTCAGGGAGAGCTTGAGTCCATGTGCCGTTCCAACGGTACTCAGTCCAAAGAAGGATGGAGGTTGGAGAATGTGTACCGACTCAAGGGCGATCAACAAGATAACCATCAGGTATAGGTTTCCACTATCGAGGATGGATGATCTGATGGATTGCCTAAGTGGGGAAAAGTACTTTTCAAATATAGATTTGAAAAGCGGATATCACCACATTCGCATGAGGGAAGGCAATGAGTGGAAGACAGCCTTCAAGACAAACGAAGGATTGTACGAATGGCCAGTCATGTCGTTTGGCTTGACGAATGCACCAAGTACTTTTATGAGGCTGATGAATGAAGTCCTGAGGGAGTTCATTGGGAAGTTCGTCATTGTGTATTTGGATGATATACTGATTTATAGTAAGTCAGTGGCAGAGCATTTGAAGCATTTGGCTATAGTGATGAGGAAGCTACAACAGGAGAAGTTGTTGATTAATGTGAAGAAGTCCTCATTTATGAAGACATGGCTCATTTACTTGGGTTTTGTTATTTCGGAAAATGAGTTGAGGATGGATCCAGATAAGGTGGAAGTGATCAAGAATTGGCCATCACCGAGAAATATTTTCGAGGTGAGAAGTTTTCATGGTTTGGCTAGTTTCTACCGAAAGTTCATCAGAAATTTCAGTGGGATTAGCGCAGCGATGATGGATACAGTGAAGAAGCGGCATAAGTCTTTTCACTGGACAACAGAGGCTGAAAAGAGCTTCAATCTGTTGAAGCGAAAGATCACGGAAAAACCAGTGTTGGTGTTGCCGGATTTTCTAAAGACATTTCAGGTGAAATGTGATGCAAGCGGATTTTCCATAGGAGCGGTCTTGAGTTAGGAGGACAGACCAGTTGCATATTTCAGTGAGAAGATAGATGACGCGAAACTGAAATAATCCACATATGACAAGGAATTTTATGCTATCATCCAAACACTGAAGAAGTGGAGGCATTACTTGATCCCAAAGGAATTTGTATTGTACAGTGATAATCATGCACTACAGTTTGTGACTCAACAGGAGAAGTTGAATCAGAAACATGCAAAATGGGTAGAGTATATGCAGAATTTCACATTTGTGATTAAGCACATTTTGGGTACTTCTAACAAAGTGGTTGATGCTTTGAGCAGGAAATGTTTGCTAATGCAGGAGTTCCGAGTCAAAACGTTGGGTTTTGAAAATCTTAGGGATATGTACGCAGGTGATGCAGACTTTGGAGAAGTGTATGAAGCAACTGAGAATCCAGTTCTCAGAGATAGAAGCCCGTGGATAGATTATATGATCCAGCAGGGATTGTTTTTCATGGGCAATCAATTTTGCATTCCAAAATGCTCCATGAGGGAGAATCTGTTGAAGGAGAAACACAGTGGTGGATTGGCAGGACATTTTGGTCATGATAAAACATTCGCAAAGCTGAGCGAGTCTTACTTTTGGCCAGGGATGCGGTCAGAAGTTAAGAAATTTGTTGAAAGATGTAGAGTTTGCCAACATTCAAAGGGGAGAAAGCAGAATGTGGGACTATATCAGCCATTTCCCATACCAGAGAGGCCATGGGAAGCGATCAACATGGATTTTGTATTAGGGTTGCCAAGGACACAAAGAGGTGTTGATACAATCTTTGTGGTCATCGACAAATTTTCGAAAATGACACACTTCATTCCATGCCAGAAGACCAACGATGCGACTCATATCGCAAATTTGTTTTTCAAAGAGGTCATTCGACTTCATGGGTTGCCGAAAAGCATAGTTTCGGACAGAGACACAAAATTCATAGGCCATTTTTGGAGGACCTTATGGAAGAAGTTAGGAACTAATTTGATGTTTAGTTTTGCTTATCATCCTCAGACGGATGGACAAACGGAAGTGGTCAACAGGATTTTAGGATACTTATTGAGAATCTTGGTGACAAAGCACCACAGCAATTGGGACCACATATTGCCACAGGCTGAGTTTGCATACAACGATTCAGTGAACAGGAGCACAGGAAAAAGTCCATTTCAGATTGTGTATGGTACACAGTCGAGAGGAGTTTCTGAGTTGAGGGATTCAGGACAGATTTCTACTAGCAGCGCTAGTGCAGAAAAATTCGTTGAGGTGATGAAAGAACTTCACAGTCAGGTGAAGGAGCGACTGCTGAAATCAAGCCAGGAGTACAAGTGTAGAGTAGATCAGCATCGGAGAAAACTTCAGTTTGAAGTTGGTGATCTAGTTCTAGCACACTTGAGGAAGGAAAGGTTCCCAGGAGGAACATACAACAAACTCAAGATGAAGAAAATAGGGCCATGCAAGGTCTTGAGGAAATTCGGAGAAAATGCTTACGAAATCGAGTTGCCGGATGGCATCGAAATATCTTCGATATTCAATATCGGAGACTTATACCCATATAAGGTTGGAGAAGCGGAAACTGGAACCGAGGAACCAGTGATCCAGTGGGTGAAACAATTACCAGTAGTAGAAAATCCGCGGATGGAGTGCATACTGGACGAGAGAGTGGGCAAAACGACCAGAAGAAAAGAATACTATGAGTATCTGGTCAAGTGGAAGAATCACCCAGTGCAAGATGCCAGCTGGGAAAGCGAAGAAGTCATACAGAAGCATGGACAGACCATGCAGGAGCTCATGGATAGGATCCCATGAAAGTTTTCAAGCCGAGGAGTATGATGCAGGAGCATCGCCAGCACATCAAGTGAGCCAGCGCGGAGCGAAAGACAGCTGGACAACACCAGTACAAATTTTGAAAACACCTTGATATTGTTGCACAAACATTAATGTGTGGATTTAATGAAGCACACTTGTGTATCGTAATGGACCTTCAGTGGATAGCTCTCGTCCTTAGGTAGATAGTCGACATTTAATATAGTTAATGCAGTTAGATAGGAATTTAATTCTAGATTTGATAGATTAGAGCGCAAGAGGGAAACGAGATATAGACACCCTCCTTGTACATTGTAAGATTATTATGAAGCAACATTGTTGAAGAGAGCATGCAGAGAATTGTATGAAGAACAACCATGTACAGACATTTGAATTAATAGAAGAAAGCGTTGATTCAAATTCATGGTTTGTGTTGTTTCTCTGTGTATGGATGCTATGCTCGTGAATGTTTGCTTCCTGTCATACATTTGCTTTTATATGCTGTGTATGTGATTTCATGGTTGAGTTGAAGTCTGAGAGGAAATGTGAATGAGTTTCAATTATTTCTCTATTTGAGCCAGAATATTACTGCAAGGAGTGCAGTCGAATTGTCTGCAAGGAGTGCGTTGACAGAAGGGTTCATTTAGAGAAAGATTTTGTCCTCATTTCATCGAAGGTGCAGTTAGGCACAAAGCCGTGCAAGGAGTGCACAGGCTAACGGAAAGCCTCAGGGTTGCGAAGCTGAGTAAGGGGACTGAAAGACTTCTACTGCAGGAGTGCGCAGAGTCGAGAGTCTTCAACACTTAGATAGTTGTTGAAGGGTTTCCGCAAGGAGTGCGTGCAAGAAACTCTCAGAGGACTTGCGAGTCATGGAAAAGCTCAGAAGGAATAGGCCTTTGAATTCACTAAAGAGTAAGTGCAGGGAAGTTGTGTGGGAAGTCTGAGAGAAGCGTAGCAGGGCTTGCGAGTAGGCGGATGAGTCTAGTGGAGAGACACTTCTTCCTTTCGCAGAATCATCGAAGGGAGAATGGATAGTTGAAATCTTCTGGGGGAGATTTCACGAGCTTCCGAGGACAGTTGGATCTCGCAGAGGTGTAAAAAGGCTATAGTATAAGTGTAGAAAGGTTCGAAGTTGCGAGGGAGTGAGATCGGGAGTTTCGTCATCTCAGGCATCGGAAGCCGACGTGGAAGTTATTTACCTCGCGAGTAGCGAAGACGCGAGTGGCGAGATCGCGAGTTTCGGCTTCTCGGCTATCGGGGGTTGGAAAACTGCTTGCTTGGTATCGCGAGGAGCGAAGTCGCGATAGAGGAAAGGGGAAGTCAGCGTTGACTTGATAGATCAGGTCTCGAAGATTCGAGAACCCAGTGCCAACCTTTGAACTCGCGAAGTCACGAGTTCCGATTCCCCGATAATTCAAGGAAGGGGGATCGCGAGAAGAAATCTGTGGGTAGGTTTCTCGATAGGGAAATAGAAGAACCTTGGAGTTCTTCGGGCCGTGAACGAAAGAAGGTCCTGAGGAAGCGGATGCACTCCGAGGAGTGCAACTATGTCAAAGGTTAGACCGAAATTCTTCATCCCCAAAGTTCATTTTTTGTATATGATCAATTGATTGCTTCATGAATCATATATAACTCTGCAAAATTTCCATCAAATTCGTCGAGAATGAGACTGGAAGTGCGTTATGAGATTTCAGTATGAAATAAAAGCTCTGTTTCAATTAGAATTTCTATGTTTAGTATAGTAAAACCATGAGTAATTATATGTTTGAAATCGTGTGGTTTAAGAATCGATCTAGGGCTAATATCTACGATCATAATCCATTTTGGCGAGAGTATATGCACACGAGTTATTGTCGAGACCTGTACGGGTAATTCAAATCCAATATAGTTTTGAGTTGTGTTTAAAATCCAATCTGGAATCAGACGACCTATTTTCATTGCAGAGGTTATAAAGCGCGGTGGTGGACTCGACCTTTGGCGGAGCCAAAATCCTAAACAAATATAGTTTGTTTTTATTTGAAATCCATTGGGTTTGGAACTATAACATTGTATTGTAAAGTTTAAGTTAATCTGCACCGTAGATCTATAGATCTAATAGTTGTTGTAGGTATATGGGTTGATTTTAAAAGTTTTATTGGCATTCTCTTCATTAAGTGGTATCAAAGCAAGAAATTTAGATTAATGTAAGTGTATGAAAGGGTGAATGTATTTCTCACCTATTCCATTGATAGAAGAAGGAGAAATTTGGGATTGTAATAATTATCAAAAGAATCTATTACATTCTGAAATGGCATTTTAGTTTCGAAGAGGACATGGCATAGGAGGTCGTGGAGGCAGACCAGTTTCAAATGCAGAGGAGATGGAGGAAATGATAACTCTTTGTGAAGATGTTGAAGTCATAAGAAATGTTGGAAGAAGAGATCCTGAAGTAGGTGATGTCAGTGAAGCTGAGAAAGAGGACAATATAGAAGAAGAAGAAGTGACAGAAGAAAACCTTAGATTCAAATTATTAAAATCAGTTATGGGAGTTAGTTCAAAGTACAAAACAGAGATAGTTTCATACCGTGGAGGTTTAAACCCAAAATAATTGGTTGATTGGATCAATGTCCTAGACAAACACTTTGATTATTATGAGGTTCCTGATGAAAAGAAGGTGAAATTTGTAGTCACAAAGATGAAGGGCCATGCTTTGTTATGGTGGGATGGTGTTCAAACAGAGAGAAAATGGAATAAAAAACAACCAATCAAAATTTTGGATAGAATGGTTGCAAATTTAAAATGTAAATTTTTACCTAAAGACTATCAACTTTCCTTGTACAAACATATGCAAAATCGAAGACAAAGATTGCTAACTGTTAGAGAGTACACTAAAAAGTTTTACAAGGTGAATATTAGAGTTGGTTATACTAAGGATAGCTCAGAGAAGGTAACAAGGTATATGAATGGTCTTATATTAGAAATACAAGATGAATTGAGTCTCTTATCACCAAATACAGTGGAGGGAGCATACCAATGTGCCTTAAAGGTGGAGTAGAAACTGAATAGAAGACATAATTCAGAAAAAGGGAAACATCAAGCATACAAAGGTAAGGGAAAAATGTTGGACACACCTACCACACTTATAGGGGGGGTGAATGAGTGTGGGGAATTTTTTTCCCAAAAATTCCCTCTTTACATAAAACTCCTTAGTTAACATTCAACATTTATTAATTACCCATTGTTGTCATTTATAATCAGTTAGATGTGAACATATATCAGTAGCATATATTAGCAACACATATCATCAATAATTCATCACCACAAGGAAAATAAAAAACACAAGATGTATGTACAAATTTTCTTTTTATTATGGACAACAATCTGGGGGTTTATCAGCAACAATTGAATAGAGTACAACTCTACAAGAGCACCAGGTCTATAATGCAAGACTCAACTTACACCCTCAGCACCAACTGAGATGAGCCAACAATCCTCAACAGATGTCAATCTATCAAAAGGTACACAACATGTCAGTAGTGCAGCCCGCGTTTGTATGCACTCTAGCTCACTACACCACGCGTGTGTATGTGATCTAGCTCACTACACCACGCGTGTGTACGCGTCCAGTGTATACAACAACTTGTGTATACCTTCTGAGTTTTTAGGGTTTTTCCTTCAAGATCAAATCAGCTTCTTTGCAATCAATATATCATTATCTTCTATCTCTGACTGTTCAATCTGACCACCAACCAACATATCCAAGCTCTCTAATGGTTTGCTCATGCTTCATAATAAATCGATATGAATGTTATCTCAATCATGTATAAACAACTAGTATACCATAGCAATCAAGTCGCCACTGAATCACAAGAGTACTGCTCACTCCATCAACCAAGTCATCCAAACTAAACCATATCATAGAAGCCATACCAATAATGTCTTAAGAATTCAAAACAAATCAAACAATAGTATCCATCAAGACAATAATGTAACCATACCAATGTCTCAGTGATAGATATGATCCCATAGAATGCAGATCTAGAACCTGCCTCATCATTCAAGATCTTGGCACCATCTCAAACACAAGTCATCATCATTCCATCCACTGTACGTGCCCTGTCCTCATACAACCCGCGTGTGTACGCGCCCTGACCCATTACAACCCGTGTATACCTTAGAAACTAGGTTTTTTGAAGCTCTGAGAATTTTGTCGTCAAGATCTCTGACATTTCTGAAACCTTGATGCATCCATGAGATCCTCCTCTCACTCTCTTCCTCAGAATAGATCTTCAATCATGCTCAAGAGATCCACACCAAATATTTTTTTACAAGAAGCTCTTCATCAATACTCCACAAGATAATCTCATAAGAAGATCTTCATTGATCCACAAAAAGGATGATCTGCAAGAGACCATAGCTATCTTATTTATACTTTCATCCTCTAGGTCACTTAACCCATTTTTAGGTCACTTAACCCATTTCTAGGTCACTTAACCTATTTTTCTTATTTTAGGGTCAACCACTCTCCATAAATAGAAAGTTCTCCAATACTTTATCATTTAAATAATCTTTCTTGATTTTGTCACTTTTCTTTATTATTTAAATAATCCATCTTGACTTTGTCTCTTTACTTTATAATTTAAATAATGATTTCTTCTTTTAGGGCACTTTGACTACTTTGACCATTTGGGGCCTCAAGCCAACACATGGGGGTCCTTCAACTTCGTAGGGCCATAAATCTCAAACCGTGAGGAGTTATGTGAAATTCCACATACCACCGGAAATGGCATGACAAACACTATCCATATAGGATAGTTTCACCAACAACTTCGTTAATATTCATCTCATTATTACACATACAAGCATGGTCTTCCAACCATTCTTCTAGGATAACTCAATCCGCAAAGTGTCTTCCCGTGAAGGCTTTCACCATAAAGGGACCACTTTGGAGTTCATCCATTTGTGCACCTTATCAATCATGATAATATAATAATGAGTCATCCATACATCAATCCACCATTGCATCATATACATCAACTATGTATCATGTATCAATGATAACTCATTGATCCATCTTCATCATATCAATGACAACTCATCAAGGACAATACATATACATTTTCTCATCAATCAATCAAGCCTATCAATCAATCCATCACTCGACATCAATCAGTCAAACCGTTGGCATCAATCAATCACTTGACATCAATTAATGACATCAATCAATCAAACCATTTGCATCAATGACAACATGATCCAACAATATCCCCCTTTGGCATTGACGACAATACCAACATTGATGTCAACAACACTTACCATTTATTGATGTCAAACATGTAGACAAGTCATGCTCTACATCAATAGTCATCAATCATATCAATATGACTATCTCTCCCCATTAGTAAACATCAATCATATCAGCAATAGTCAATGTGACTATTTCTCCCAATCAATATCAATCACATCAATGTGACTATCTCTTCCAATCAATATCAATCACATCAATGTGACTATCTCTCCCCCTTTGACATCAATGGAAAAGGGCCATTCTCCTCTTGGGGTTGCTCCCCCTGTCTTGTTGCCGCTGAATAATCTTTCCCCTTTTGAACAAGGGATATCAATCTGATGTAATGTTGAAAATACATTTTTCATACTCCCTCTATGACCATCACTCCTCCTGGAATTATGCCTCTGTGCTCTTTCTTCAAATATAGGGCTCTTTTCTAGGTATGCATCTGATAAATATCTCCTCCTAGAATCATGTGAAGAAGAATGACTCCCCCTATCTCCTTTGTAATATAATAAACATTCAATTGCTATTGCTCAACCATCTCATAGATTAAATTCTCTTTCAATGAAAATCCTTGGACCTGTCCATGCATCAAACTCATGTGCCATACCATACATCATGAAGCAAAAGACATGTCAAAAAATATTAACCAAATACATCATGTGCCAAAATGTGTGTGCAACATGCACAACACCTATGTACATCAACCATGTACATCAACATCATGCAATGTGCCAAAATATATCATCCATGGAATGTATCAATCATATGCCTCTATCAATATGCCAACATGTGCATCTACCAATATTCCAGCCATGTGCATCTACCAATATTCCAACCATGTGTCATATCACTCATGATATGTCTCCATCATGAACCAAGTACCATAACCATGTATCAAACAAATACCAATTGTTGTGCTAATCAAGTAATACCAATAGCATAGTATCATCAAGCATATGCCATATATGACTATACCAAAACATGTACACCACCATGCACCAATACCACAAAATGATGAATCCCATATATGTATGCCCAATCCTCCATAAAACATGTGCCAATAAACCCTCTAGTAGGTGCCTCTACCAGTGTACTAGAAATATACCAATCATAAATCAACTATAGATCATCAATGATGTATAACATCATCATCAACTCAACTCACCAACTACATGTCTCAATATGTAGCTCAACCGCATGCAAAATGCATGAACTATGAAATCCAAATATATTCTTCAATTAATCCATACTCATGGGTTAGTGCCATGCACACAATATTTATTTTACATCGTCGCCTTACATGATCTAACATAGAACCATGAACCTGCAACAAACAGTGTCAGAACCTACAATAAACAATGTCAGACCCTGCAACATAGAGTTATATCATCACATCAAGATGCAACTAATGTGCATTTCCTTTTTCCCAAGGCTTTACCACATATACGTAGTCTGTTGCACAACAGAGCGCGTATGTGCGCGACCTATTCAAGGTCAGCCAACATATATACGTGACTGTCACCACTGTCACCCATGTATGCCTCAGTAGATGACTTACTTGAGATTCCCTTCAGTCTTTCATCCTGTTCTGGTAGTTCTGTCTTCTTCACCCACTTCTGTATATGTTCTTTCTTCTCAAAACTTGATCTCTGAGCATCCGTCTTTTCAAAGATGTCTACCTTTCTTACTTCATTCCTTCTTCTAGCCATGCTATGTGAAGTCCTCATCATGGAATTTCTTCTAGTGTTTCAACACTCTTGGGATTTGTGGCCAAACCCACTACATCTATAGCATCTCATGGTGTTACAGTGAACATCAATATGTCCTACTTGATCACATCTCCAACACCTCATGGTGTTATAAAATCTTCCATTACATCTCCTTTCATAAGATCTACATTCAAAATCTTTGTGACCATATCCATTACATGAATAACAATGCCCATGAAAAATTCTTTCATACCTTTTCTTTGGTGTCCCAAGAATATATTCTTCATGTCTTCCTTGCTTTGTTCTTTTGAAATTTTCCTTGCCTTGTGTAGATGGTTGTTTTTCAACATTGTCTTCCTTCTTTGATGGACTTACGTAATGCTTCTTTGAGGTGCTTTCTTCAGCATGTGTAGCTTCTTCTTTGTATCCAATTCCTGATTTATCACACGCTGATCTTTGACTTTCCAAGATCTCATCCAAGATTCGTGAGCTATTCAAGAATTTGTTTGACTTTTCTACCTTCTTTCTAAGGTCAACAATTTCAGCTTCTAACTTACAACATGACTCTTCCTTTTCATTTATTTGACTCTTCAATAGTTCCTCTATTCTTTTGGCTTCTTCAATTTGGGTCTTGAGATGGACAATGGTTTCAAAACTTTTTCTAATCTCATCATCTACATTCATATCTTCTTTTCCATTCTTTAGTCTTGTGATCTCTTCTTCCTTTTCTTCTAATTGAGTCTTATTGCTCTCTTCTTGTTCCTTGATCATTTCTTTTAACTTCAATATGTGCCTTAGAATCCTCCTAATAAAATTCTTAGTGTTATCTGAAATATAGTTATAGTCTATATAATAATGATCACTTCTATATCTATATAAACCCTCTTCAACTTCCTTTTGAAGTTTTAATAGATTTTGTTCTATTCTTTTCATGGGATAATTACCATCAAACTTTACACAAACTATTTCTATATCTTCTTCTTCACTTGTAGAGACAAATTCATCATCATCATTGCAATCAAAAATTTTTTAGGGTTCTTTACCTTCATTTGAAATATCTCCATGATCTTCCTTTTTGCCAACATCAACACATAGTTCTTTGCCTTCATTTGAAATGTCTTCAAAATCACATATAGAAATAATGCATTCAAGAAATTTTGGATATTCTTTACCTTTAGTGATCTTGATGGAGTGATCTTCAATATCTTCCTTCTCCTTCTTTCTTTGATATGTCTCCTCTAGATTTAGCCATAGATCCTTGGCAGAAGTTCATTGTCCCATGCTCTCTTTGATAGGGCTTGAGAGTCCACTAAGAATGGTCTTGAGAGCCCACTACGAATGGTCTTGAGAGCCAATGCATCATTCTTCTTTCCTTCCCTTTGAGCTGCAAACTTTGAGTTGTTCTTTAATGAAACTGATCCACCAATGGCTGCCTTCCAAATTGATTTTCCCATTGTCTTCAAATACACTCTCATCTCTATTCTCCAGGTAGAGTAGTTTTCCTCATCAAGGATTGTAACTTCATCATCCATTTGTGTGTCTATGGATCTCCTTCAATCTTGTTAAGGCTTGTAGTGAAGTCTCGCTCTCATACCAATTGTTGGACACACCTACCACACTTAGAGGGGGGGGGGTGAATGAGTGTGGGGCTCTTTTTCCCAAAACTCCCCTCTTTACATAAAACTCCTTAGTTAACATTCAACATTTATTCATTACCCATTGTTGTCATTTATAACCAGTTAGATGTGAACATATATCAGTAGCATATATCAACAACACATATCATCAATAATTCATCACCACAAGGAACATAAAGAACACAAGATGTATGTACAATTTTTCTTTTTATTATGGACAACAATCCGGGGGTTTATAAGCAACAACTGAATAGAGTACAACTATACAAGACAACCAACTCTATAATGCAAGACTCAACTTACACCCTCAGCACCAACTGAGATGAGGCTACAATCCTCAACAGATGTCAATCTGTTAACAGGTACATGACCTGTCAGTAGTGCATCCCATGTTTGTACGCACTCTGGATCACTACAACACATGTATGTACGCGTCCAGTGTATACATCAGCCTGCGTATACCTTCTGAGTTGTTAGGGTTTGTCCTTCAAGATCAATTCAGATTCTCTACAATCAATATATCATTCTCTTTTGTCTTTGACTATTCAATCTGACCACCAACCAACATATCCAAGCTCTCTAATGGCTTGATCATGCTTCACAATAAATCGATATGAATGTTATCTCAATCATGTATAAACAACTAGTATACCATAGCAATCAAGTCACCATTGAATCACAAGAGTATTTCTCACTCCATCAACCAAGTCATCCAAACTGAACCATATCATACAACCCATACCAAGAATTCCTTAAGAATTCAAAACACATCAAACAATAGTATCAATCAAGACAATAATGTAACCATACCAGTGTCTTAGTGATAGATCTAATCCCATAGAATGTAGATCTGGAACCCACCTCATCATTAAAGAGATTGGAACCAGCTCAAACACAAGTCTTCATCATTCCATCCACTGTACGTGCCTTGTCCTCATATAGCCCGCGTGTGTACGTGCCATGTCCCATTGCATCCTGTGTATACCTTAGAAACTAGGGTTTATGAAGCTCCGAGAATTTTTTCGTCAAGATCTCCGACATTGCCGAAACCTTGATGTTTCCATGAGATCCTCCTCTCGCTCTCTTCCTCAGAATAGATCTTCAATCATGCTCAAGAGATCCACACCAAATATGCTTTTACAATAAGCTCTTCATCAATACTCCACAAGATAACCTCACAAGAAGCTCTTCATTGATCCACAAAAAGGATGATCTACAAGAGACCATAGCTATCTTATTTATACTTTCATCCTCTAGGTCACTTAACCCATTTTTAGGTCACTTAACCCATTTCTAGGTCACTTAACCTATTTTTCTTATTTTAGGGTCAACCACTCTCCATAAATAGAAAGGTCTCCAATACTTTATCATTTAAATAATCTTTCTTGATTTTGTCACTTTTCTTTATTATTTAAATAATCCATCTTGACTTTGTCTCTTTACTTTATAATTTAATAAATGATTTCTTCTTTTAGGGCACTTTGACTAATTTGACCATTGGGGCCTCAAGCCAACACATGGGGGTCCTTCAACTTCGTAGGGCCATAAATCTCAAACCGTGAGGAGTTATGTGAAATTCCACATACCACCGGAAATGGCATGACAACCACTATCCATATAGGATAGTTTAACCAACAAATTCATTAATATTCATCTCATTATTACACATACAAGCATGGTCTTCCAACCATTCTTCTAGGATAACTCAATCCACAAAGTGTCTTCCCGTGAAGGCTTTCACCATAAGGGGACCACTTTGGAGTTCATCCATTTGTGCACCTTATCAATCATGATAATATAATAATGAGTCATCTATACATCAATCCACCATTGCATCATATACATCAACTATGCATCATGTATCAATGATAACTCATTGATCCATCTTCATCATATCAATGACAACTCATCAAGGAAAATACATATACATTTGTTCATCAATCAATCAAGCCTATAAATAAATCCATCACTTGACATCAATCAGTCAAACCATTGGCATCAATCAATCACTTGACATCAATTAATGACATCAATCAATCAAACCATTGGCATCAATGACAACATGATCCAACAATCTACCCCTTTGGAATTGATGGCAATACCAACATTGATGTCAACAACAATTACCATTTATTGATGTCAAACATGTAGACAAGGCATGCTCTACATAAATAGTCATCAATCATATCAATATGACTATCTCTCCCCATTAGTAAACATCAATCATATCAGCAATAGTCAATGTGACTATCTCTCCCAATCAATATCAATCACATCAATGTGACTATCTCTTCCAATCAATATAAATCACATCAATGTGACTATCTCTCCCCCTTTGACATCAATGGAAAAGGGCCATTCTCCTCTTGGGGCTACTCCCCTTGTATTGTTGTCGTTGAATAATCTCTACCCTTTTGAACAAGGGATATCAATCTGATGTAATGCTGAAAATACATTTCTCATACTCCCTCTATGACCATCGCTCCTCCTAGAATTATGCCTATGTGCTCTTTCTTCAAATATAGGTCTCTTTTCGAGGTATGCATCTGATAAATATCTCCTCCTAGAATCATGGGAAGAAGAATGACTCCCCCTATGGGTATGTCTCCCCCTATCTCCTCTATAATATGATCAACATGCATTTTTTGTTGCTCAACCAGATCATAGATTAAATTTCTCTTTCAATGATGATCCTTGTACCTGTCCATGCATCAAACTCATGTTCCATACCATACATCATGAAGCAAAATATATGTCAAAAAATATTAACCAAATACATCATGTGCCAAACTGTGTGCTCATCATGCACAATACCTATGTACATCAACCATGTACATCAACATCATGCAATGTGCCAAAATATATCATCCATGGAATGTATCAATCATATGCCTCTATCAATATGCCAACATGTGCATCTACCAATATGCCAACCATGTGTCATATCACTCATGA
>ML806110.1:112114-140947 GCA_009831015.1 Picea engelmannii
ATTTCTTTTAACTTCAAGATGTGCCTTAGACTCCTCCTAAGAAACTTCTTAGTGTTAACCGAAAGATAGTTATAGTCTATATAATAATGATCACTTCTATATCTATATAAACCCTCTTCAACTTCCTTTTGAAGTTTTAATAGATTTTGTTCTATTATTTTCATGGGATAATTACCATCAAACTTTACACAAACTGTTTCTATATCTTATTCTTCACTTGTAGAGAAAAATTCATCATCATCATTGCATTCAAGGTTTTTTGAGGGTTCTTTACCTTCATTTAAAATATCTCCATGATCTTCCTTTTTGCCAACATCAACACATAGTTCTTTGCCTTCATTTGAAATATCTCCACGATCTTCATTTTTGCCAACATCAACACATAGTTCTTTTCCTTCATTTGAAATGTCTTCAAAATCACATATAGAAATAATGCATTCAAGATATTTTGGATATTCTTTACCTTTAGTGATATTGATGGAGTGATCTTCAATATCTTCCTTCTACTTCTTTCTTTGATATGTCTCCTCTAGCTTTAGCCATAGATCCTTGGCAGAAGTGCATTGTCCCATGCTCTCCTTGATAGGGCTTGATAGTCCACTAAGAATGGTCTTGAGAGCCAATGCATCATTCTTCTTTCCTTCCCTTTGAGCTGCAAACTTTGACTTGTTCTTCAATGAAACTGATCCACCAATGGCTTCCTTCCAAATTGTTTCTCCCATTGTCTTTAAATACACTCTCATCTCTATTCTCCAAGTAGAGTAGTTTTCCTCATCAAGGATCAAAACTTCATCATCCATTTGTGTGTCTATGGATCTCCTTCAATTTTGTTAAAGCTT
Organism: Picea engelmannii; assembly: GCA_009831015.1. Classification (NCBI taxonomy): domain Eukaryota; kingdom Viridiplantae; phylum Streptophyta; class Pinopsida; order Pinales; family Pinaceae; genus Picea; species Picea engelmannii. The sequence continues at coordinate 112,954 of ML806110.1, forward strand.
CTAGTGAAGGCCCACTCTGATACCAATTGTTAGACACACCTACCACACTTAGAGGGGGGGTTGAATGAGTGTGGGGCTCTTTTTCCCAAAACTTCCCTCTTTACATAAAAATCCTTAGTTAACATTCAACATTTATTCATTACCCATTGTTTTCATTTATAACCAATTAGATGTGAACATATATCAACAACACATATCATCAATAAGTCATCACCACAAGGAACACAAAGAACACAAGATGTATGTACAATTTTTATTTTTATTATGGACAACAATGTCGGGGTTTATCAACAACAACTGAATAGAGTACAACTCTACAAGAGCACCAGCTCTATAATACAAGACTCAACTTACACCCTCAGCACCAACTGAGATGAGGCAACAATCCTCAACAGATGTCAATCTGTCAATAGGTACGCGACTTGTCAGTAGTGTAGCCCGCATGTGTATGTGCTCTGGTTCACTACAGCACGCATATGTACGCGTCCAGTGTATACAACAAACTACTTATACCTTATGAGTTGTTAGGGTTTGTCCTTCAAGATCAACTCAGATTCTCTGCAATCAATACATGATTCTCTTTTGTCTCTGACTGTTCAATCTAACCACCAGCCAACATATCCAAGCTCTCTAATGGCTTTCTCATGCTTCACAATAAATCGGTATGAATGTTATCTCAATCATGTATAAACAACTAGTATACCATAGTAATCAAGTCACCACTGAATCAAAAGAGTATTGCTCACTCCATCAACCAAGTCATCCAAACTAAACCATATCATAGAAACCATACCAAGAATGCCTTAAGCATTCAAAACACATCAAATAATAGTATCCATCAAGAAAATAATGTAACCATACCAGTGTCTTAGTGATAGATCTAATCCCATAGAATGAAGATATGGAACCTGCCTCATCATTCAAGAGCTTGGCACCATCTCAAACACAATTCTTCATCATTCCATCCATTGTACGTGCCTTGTCCTCATACAGTGCGCGTGTGTACGCGCCCTGGCCCATTACAACCCACGTATACCTCAGAAACTAGGGTTTCTGAAGCTCCGAGAATTTTTTCATCAAGATCTTCGACATTGTCGAAACCTTGATGTGTCCATGAGATCTTCATCTCTCTCTCTTCCTCATAATAGATCTTCAATCATTCTCAAGAGATCCACACCAAAGATGCTTTTAGAAGAATCTCTTCATCAATACTCCACAAGATAATCTCACAAGAAGATATTCATTGATCCACAAAAAGGATGATTTGTAATCTACCATAGCTATCTTATTTATAATTTCATCCTCTAGGTCACTTAACCCATTTTTAGGTCACTTAACCCATTTCTAGGTCACTTCACCTATTTTGCTTATTTTAGGGTCAACCACTTTCCATAAATAGAAAGTTCTCCAATACTTTATCATTTAAATAATCTTTCTTGATTTTGTCACTTTTCTTTATTATTTAAATAATCCATCTTGACTTTGTCACTTTACTTTATCATTTAAATAATTATTTATTCTTTTAGGGCACTTTGACTTCTTTGACCATTTGGGGCTTCAAGCCAACACACGGGGGTCCTTCAACTTCGTAGGGCCATAACTCTCAAACAGTGAGGAGTTATGTGACATTCAACATACCACCGGAAATGGCATGACAAACACTATCCATATAGGATAGTTTCACCAACAACTTCATTTATCTTCATCTCATTATTCCACATACAAGCATGGGTCCTCCAACCATTCTTCTAGGATAATTCAATCCGCAAACCGTCTTCCCATGAGGGCTTTCACCATAAGGGGGCCACTTTGGAGTTCATCCATTTGTGCACCTTATCAATCATGATATGATAATAATGATTCATCTATAAATCAATCCACCATTGCATCACATACATAAACTATGCATCATGTATCAATGATAACTCATTGGTCCATCTTCATCATATCAATGACAACTCATCAAGGACAATACATAGAAATTTGTTCATAAATCAATCAAGCATATCAATTAATACATCACTTGACATCAATCTGTCAAACCATTGGCATCAATAAATCACTTGACATCAATTAATGACATCAATCAATCAAACCATTGGCATCAATGAAAACATGACCCAACAACAACAAGATGGGAAGAATAATTTTTCAGCTCAGAAGGAAGAAGTTGATACATCAAATCAACAAGAACAATCCTCAAGAGGAAGAGGAAGAGACTCCAGAGGAATAATATCTTTTCAGAGAGGCTGAGGAAGAGGCCGAGGATACGAGGTCAGATGTTATACATGTGGTAATATAGGCCATATGTCATGGGATTGTCCAGATAATGTTGCAAGACAAGCAATTGTCTAGATTGCACAAGACGAAAAATGAACCAAGAGTACTAGAGGATAATGTTGAAGTTCTGGAGGCAGGATAAGCCTTATTGATGAGGAGAACTTTATTGAAATCAAACAAGGAATTACATGAACCATCACAAAGGAAAAATATGTTCAGAACAATATGCAAATCAAAAGGTAAGTGCCACAAATTAATTATTGATAATGGTAGTACTCATAATTTGATTTTTGTGGAAATGGTTGATAAGTTATGACTACATAAAGAGATGCATCCTACACCATATAAAGTTTCTTGGATACAAAAACGACATAAAGTATTGGTGAATGAACAATGCAGAGTTGATTCCCAGATTGGAAATTATAAGGATCAAATTTTATGTGATGTCATTCTGATGGATGTTTGTCATGTGTTGTTGGGAAGACCATGGCAATATGACAGAAATGTGGTGTACAATGCCAAAGAGAATAAATTTACATTTGTGAAGGAAGGAAGGAGGAATACTCTTATTCCTCTTAAGGATGAAAGACCAGAAGAGCAGACAAGTCCATGCGTATTGTTGGTCACATAAAATGAATTTCTGAAGCATGTGCAAGATGAAGAGGTATGTTTTGTTGTTGTTGGAAAACCTAGGGTTGTTTTGACCAACACAAGAATATATGACTTGCCTACTAAAGTTCATAAATTGTTAGAGATGTATGTGGATATTGTATTTTATGATTTTCCTAATGAACTACCACATGTTAGAAGTATTATTCATCATATAGATATGATTCCTGGAGCTATTTGTCCAAACAAAGCAGCTTACAGAATGACTCCAACATAAAATGAAGAGATAAGAAAAAAAGTGCAAGAACTATTGAACAATGGATTGGTCAGATAAATATTGAGTCCATGTGTTGTACCTAAAGTATTGAGTCTGAATAAAGGAGAGTGGAGAATGTGCAAAGATTCTAGAGCCATAAATAAAATCACCATCGGGTATCGTTTTCCTTTACCCAGAATGGATGATTTGATGGATTGTTTAAGTGGTGCCAAATATTTTTCAAATATATATTTAAAAGGTGGATATCATCAAATTAGAATGAGTGAAGGTGATGAATGGAAAACAACCTTCGAGACAAACAATGGACTATATGAGTGGATGGTTATGCCTTTTGGTTTAACTAATGCACCCAGTACTTTCATGAGACTTATGAATGAAGTACTTAAGGAATTCGTAGGGAAATTTGTCATTTTTATTTAGATGATATTCTTGTTTTTAGTAAAACCAGAGAAGAACATGTTAGGCACTTGAATTTGGTTCTAAAGAAACTACATCAAGAGAAACTCTTAATAAATTTGAAGAAATGTTTCCTTATGAAAACATAATTGTTTTATTTAGGATTTGTGATTTCACAAGAAGGATTAAAGATGGATCCAGAGAAAGTGAAAGAAATTAAAGAGTGGCCATCTCCAAGAAACATATTTGAAGTTAGAAGTTTTCAAGGGTTGTCAAGTTTCTAAAGGAAATTTATAAGAAACTTTAGTGGTATTTGTGCTCCAATCCTAGAAACTATGAAGAAAGAAAAAAAAACTATTTATATGTATAGAGGAAACAAAAAAAGGATTCAAAATGCTAAAGGAAAATATTACTGAGAGACCTATCTTAGCTCTCCCAAATTTCAACAAAATATTTACAGTTATATGTGATGCCAGTGGGACAAAAGTTGGAGGTGTTTTGAGTCAAGATGAGAGGGAAATTTCATATTTCAGTGAGAAATTGAATGAGGCAAAACATAAATACTCCACTTATGATATAGAATTATATGCAGTGGTCCAAGCTTTGAAGAAATGGAGGCATTACTTCATGCCTAAAGAGTTTTTTTTATATTCTGACAATCATGCTTTGTAGTTCATAACTAAGAAAGATAAATTACATCAGAAACATGTTAAATGGGTAGACTTCGTGTAGAATTTTACTTTTGTATTAAAACATATTAGTGGAAGCTATAACAAGGTTGCAGATGCTTTGAGCAGAAGATGTTTATTTTTGCAAGAGTTCCAGGTGAGTGTTATTGGATTAGAACATCTCAAAGATATGTACCCTCAAGATGCGGATTTTAAGGAATCATATGAAGCATGTTAGAATCCACTTTTGAGAGATAGAAGCCCATGGATGGGTTTCACACTGCAAGAAGAATTGTTTTTCAAAGAAAGTAAATTTTGCAGTCCAAAATGTTCAATGAGAGAGAATTTGTTGCAGGAACAACACAATGGAGGAATTGTTGTTCATTTTGGAAATGACAAAACTTATGCTTAGTTGAGTAATTTTATCATTGGCCAGGAATGAGGACTGATGTTCAGAAATTTGTGGGAAGATACAAAATTTGTCAGCATGAAAAAGGTAGACACTAGAACATAGGCTTATATCAGCCACTGTCAATTCCAAAAATAACTTGGGATGATATGAGTATGGATTTTGTTTTGGGTTTGCCAAGAAATTAGAGAGGAAATGATTCAATTTTTGTTGTTGTAGATAGATTTTCTAAAATGGAACATTTTATAACCTGTTATAAAACTAGTGATGCAACTCATATTGAAACTCTATTTTTTAAATAAGTAGTAAGACTACATGGTCTTCCTCTTAGTATTGTTTCAGACATAGATACTAATTTTTTGGACACTTCTAGAGGACATTGTGGAAGAAATTGGGAACAAGTATTAACTTTAGTTCATACTACCATCCTCAAACAGATGGTCAAACTGAAGTTACAAACATAAGTTTGGGTAATATATTGAGAAGTTTGGTAAGTGGACATCTTAATTAGTAGGATTTAGCTTTACCACAAGCTTAATTTGCTTATAATGACTCAACCAACAAAAGTACAGTGTTAAGTCATTTTAAGATTGTCTATGGAGTGAACCCAAGAGGAGTATTTGAGCTCAGATATTTGGGACATATGGAGAAGAGAAGTGCAAATGCAGAAGATTTTGCTTCATATATGCAAATGTTGCATGAAAATTTAAAGAACAGTTACATAAAAATAGTTTCAAGTACAAACAGAAAGAAGATTTGAGTAGAAGGGAACATGTTTTTGAAGAAGGAGACTTAGTATTGGCACATTTGAGGAAAGAAATATTTCCTAGAGGAACATATAACAAACTGAAGGTTAAAAAGATTGGGCCTTGCAAGATTTTGAGAAATTTTTCAGCCAATGCTTATGAGATTGAATTTCCAGAGGACATGGCAATATCTCCCATATTTAATGTAGCAGATTTGTATTCTTATGTGGAACCTAAAGAATAAAAGTCAACAAATGATTTGGACAGAGACATAAGACAACAAATTAAGTGGAAGAAACAATTTCCTACAGAGAAGAAGTTGTAGATGGAAATAATTTTGGATACCAGAATGTTGAAGAAGACAAGAGGACAAGAGTACTATGAGTACTTAGTAAAGTGGAAGGATCATCCACTAGAATATGCTACTTGGGTAACTATTTCACTCATACAGAAAAGTGGTAGTACTATAGAAGAACTCATGAACAAGAGTTCATGAATTTTTCTGACCCAAGGGGTCTGATGCAAGAGCATGAGCTCAAAGAAAAAAATCATCATTGGATTTGAAATCAAAGTCAAGTTTACGAAAGAGAGTTGGTTCTCTTAATTGTTTCTTCTATTTTAATTAAATTTATAAGTCAAATCGAATAATACAACAAGGATTTCAAATCCTTCTTTGTAATAGAGATAGAAGTTGTTTTGATTTTTAGGCTAGATTGTAGGATCTAGGGTTGAATAAGGTGCTCAATCCAATTTTAGTGGATTTGAGAAACCGAATTTGTTTGTATTTAATCCCATCAAGGCTATTGCATTCAGTTGGGATCAGTAGGGATTGGAATAAGGATGAAATTGGAAAATTTCTAATTGTCAAATAAAGATATTAAAAGGTTAGACCGAAATTATTCATCCCCAAAGTTCAATGTGTGTATATGATCAATTTATTGCTTCGTGAATCATATATAAATCTTAAAAATTTCCATCTAATTTGTTGAGAATGAGACTGTAAGTGCGTTATGATATTTCAGTCCGAAATATAAGCTTTGTTCCAATTAGAATTTATTTGTTTAGTACAATAAAACAAGGAGTAATTATATGTTTGAAATCGTGTGGTTTAAGAATCGATCTAGGGCTAATATCGAAGATCATAATCCATTTCGGCGAGAGTATATGCACATAGGTTAACGTTGAGACCTATACCTATAATTCAAATCCAATATAATGTTGATTTGTGTTTAAAATCTGATCTGGAATCCGACATCATGTATTCATTGCGGAGGTTATAAAGCGCGGTCGTGGACCCGACCTTTGGTGGAGCCGAAATCCTAAAAAAATATAGTTTGTTTTTATTTGAAATCCGATGGTATTGGAACTATAACATTATATTGTAAAGTTAAGTTAATCTTCACTGTAGATCTGTAGATCTAACGGTCATTGTAGGTCTGTGGGTTGATTTTATAATTTTTATTGACATTCTCTACATTATGAGCTCAGCTTCCTAAGGTCATGCTAAAACCAAACTTTGGATGACAAGTGGACTAAAAATTCTATGCTCTGTTCAAAGGCGACACAGTTGCTGCCAACATGAGATAATTTTCTTTTCTCGCTCGTCTTTTTTTGTTTTTTCATAGACAAATGAATGATATGATATAGAGGAGGAAACGAGTGTCGTGAGTAAGAAACTAGTTCCAACAGTGGAACATACCTATGGTCAATGAAAGGAGGTGCATGCATGACATGGACACTCGAGGGAATGTTTCATCTTCGGGTATAGGGTATCAAGCTGCAAAGGATATAAACAAGGCTTTTCTTGGTTAATGATGAAAACTGCTGAGGAAATAGGATTATAGTGAGAAAGTGGGAACCAACAATAGGCTCAATAATACAAGCAGGATAATGGAGTTCAATTACAACTTAATGACAAAGAATGTCCTTTTTCAAAAATTTAGTCCCCTAGGCCTGAAAAAGTATAAAATAATACCCAGGAGAACTCTTCTAGACACTAGTGACTAGAGTATTCCTTTTTCAAAATTAGTCTACTTGGTGTGAAAAAGGGTTAAAATTAAACCAAATAGACGTCCTTTCAAATCCACTTAACGAGTGTGAAAGAGACAAGTTCACTTGGAAATATTTTCACTTTTTAATGGAGTCAGAAAATAGCTTAACTAAGACTCGGTGGAAGTCCCATAGGTATAGGTCAGAATGCTTATAAGTGAGAATATGAGGTTCAAACGCAAAGTCATATTGCAACTATAAGGGACTCTCAGTCTTATGGAAAAAAATATGCATGGGCACCGAATAGAAAAAAGGTTCTAACTAGGGAACCCATCTTTGGTAAGCCTCTACCATTCACTAAAGACACTTCTAGTAGAAAACATAATGTTTTGTGTCGTTGATAAATGGGTTTGTGCCTAAGGCATATGAATCGTAGTCATAGGATAATGCAAGTGTGAAAAACAGAGTGGCGACCTATCCTATATGCTTGGTAAAAGAAAGTCCCTGTCAAATTCATGAACGAGTGACATGATGCTACAAACCGCAAGAATCCATGGATAAAACCCCCAAAACCAACTTCTTCCACTGCACTACTAGTCCACTAAATCAAAATATTAGCAAAAACTATGAAAAGTGGGTAAAACATTTCTACAAATAGTAAAAATAACCAATTTTACCATACCATTTCACATTTTTACCCAAATAGTGCATTTTGGACCAAATTTCCCACGATATTCAAGTGTCGATTGCGGGATCTACGAGTGATGAAATTGAAAACCATCCAGACCAAGTAAGTACTATTTCCTTCCTCTTCATTTCTAGTGGATTAGAATTTTAAATTAGGCCTCATTTTTTGAGTTTTTTAAGGCGCAATTTAGGAATTACGGTGTACGCGGGTTGTATATCATCGGGCCATGTATATGGATGCATGTACGCGGCAAAGTAAAATCCAACCCATTTATATGAAACCCTACACATGACTATTACCACAACAACCCACTTACAAGTCCGCAAATTGGTTTTTTAAAGAAATTTGACTCAAAAAAAGGAATTCTTCTTGCAGGATGGTACTCGAATGGAAAGAAAGACAGCATGAGGAAGTTGATGCTACAGTGGAAAGAGATCCAGGGGCCCAATTAGTATTAAAAAATTGTCGGATTTACAACTTTTTGGCTCTGAAATGGATGAGGTCTCAAGTGAGGCTGCTCCAAATGCTGGTGAACTTTTGGGATTAGGATACAGAGGTCTTCAACCTCGATGGGAAACCATTGAGAATTGAAGTCGAGGTTATCTACTTTCTTACAATATTTTCACGTTAGGGTGAGGTGGTAAACCTAAAAGTCAGGGGATTTGGGAGCATGAACATAGAGAACTACATTTTCACTCACTGTGTTGTAGGCATAGAAAAGGTAGGGAGCCAAATCCCCATTAGGGCAATCAACAACCTGAGTTTAAAGATCATTGTTCTCGTGATTACATGGATCACGGAGTTGGCCTCATTGCACCAGGAATCAAGGCCATTGATGTTCTACTCCGTGGAGTTCTTACGACCCACATTGTATGATTGGTGCACCTCACTACTGGCTAACATGAAGAGCCAATTGACAGACTGCAAACAAGGTAGGAAGAGGAACTCCGAGTTTGCATCTATCTTGTATAGTTTTTTCTTCGAGCGGGTTTTAGGACTAAGCCCTAGATTCAAGATTGTTCCACATAGACCATGTGATCCAACCATGTCATGATGGACCAAGGTGATGAGGCAATTGGGAGGTGGTAGGGTGCAAAACCCCTACAACGATGAGTTCTTCTTCTGGTGGCGTCAATAGGTGATAGCCCTAGACGACTACCCTTATGCAGGGATCGACTACATAGGATATCCAAACATGAAATTTCCACTAGGATCTTTCTATGGTGATATAGGTATGAAACAATTTTCAAGTATATTTCATTTTTTTGTGTTCTTCAAAAAAACAAAAACGCAAATATTTTTGGATGGTGTCAAGTATTTCAACAAAAATGCTTTGCTGTGAAAATGTAAGTAGATGGATTCCCACGACACCGGCAGAGGAACTGGGGGGAATAGACAACAGGAGGAGATGCACAGAGAGTGATTCAAAATGTGCAGGGAAACCTGTCTCGTTTGACACATAGGATTCCCATGGCTCAGGTAGAGGATCTTCCAAAGGTGATGCAGTGAAAGGTGGTGGGTGTGCCTCGTGCATGGGTGCGACTCTTTCGGTGTCTCACAAATTTCATAGTATTGTATCATGACACACATCTGACACCACATGCGTATATTTTATGGCTATTGTATCAATCGGATTTATATGTATTTTGAGGGTGTGAGCCCCATTTTGTACTATAGCACCATATTTTTGGAGAGATGAAAAATATAAAAAAAAAAACTTGGTCTTCGGCTTTACTTATGTTACAATGTGTACATTGATAAATGCGCTTTCTTTACTTTAGTTATGTGACAAATTCCAATCTAAAACATAATTATCATATGCATTGAATACATAATTAGAACTCCTAGGTATGTGCTTATAAGTAATAAAATTAAAATGTCATTCCAAAAATGTACCCATAGGAATCATCGGAGTAGAGTAGGAACTCTCACATGGTAACTGTCATTCAACTGACATACTACTAACTGGGAGTCCAAACGAACCTCTAAAGACCGAACACGATGTGAAATGGCATCACGTAAAAGCTCTATAATGACGCTATATTCAGCCACATTATTCATTGATGTCCCTACACAAACGCCACATGAAGACACCAGTTGACCCTCGGGTGAGTAAACAACCCAAGCGGCGAAAGCCAAGTTTCGTGTATGACGACAGGCACCATATGTGAATCCTAAGTAAACTAAATTCTTTGTTGACATATTCCAACCAAGGTAAAACATGATAAGCAAGCCTAATGACACAAAGGAAAAGATATATACACTAAGATACACTAGTATACATAGAATTACGCCCAATATTGGGGGCTCAAGTGTAATATCTTTTCAAGTAGAGCCCATTTTTGGGCTTCGCCAACATATTAGCTTCATAATATTCTAATTCATAGGCTCCTTTTTCTAAGACACGTCGCACGATATAAGAATCGTGCCACATGGGGTCGAACTTGCCTTCCCCTGATGGTTCTTTGGCTTGGTCATACAAGAGTACCAAGTCACCCTCGATGTACTGTCGAGGATAGAAAACATTATCATAATGGACCTTGACACATCGTTTATTCACTTCGATAGCCGTAGAGGCATCTCGACACTACTCATCTAGGCTCTTTAGGTGTACGAGGTGTTCTTCAAGATTGAAAGTGTCAGGTAGGATATTAACTGCCATTCTAAGGGAAGGGATTCCACATTCAATAGGAAGGATCAACTCCACACCGTGTACTAATTGAAAAGGATAAAAACTGGTGGAAGTCTTAACTGAGGTTCGGTATGCTCAAAGCGTAGGGTAAAGCATGAGATGCCAGTCAGACTCGCTCTAGCTGATATTTTTGTACAAAATGGTCTTGAGAGACTTGTTCACGGCCTCTACTTGTCCATTTTCCTGGGGATAATAAGGGGAATAATGACCATGTTTAAACCCCAGTTTCAATGTTAACTCGTTCATCATTTCGTTTTGAAAATGATTGCCATGATCAGTGACAATATCACTCTGGATTCCGAACCGGGCTATAATTTGATTGAACAAAAAAAATGTTGCAGTCTTACCATCGAATTTAATTGTAGGCATGGCCTCTGCCCATTTAGTAAAGTAGTCTATGACCACAATAATATGTCGATGCGCCCTAGATGAAGTTGGGTTTCACTCTACAAAATCCACCCCCCACTTTGTGAAGGGACCGACGGTGATGATCAGGTGAAGAGGGGCTAGATGTGAGTGCATCTTCCTAGTGAACACCTCACAAGGATGACACTTCTTGACTGCTTCGATACAATATTTAAAAATTGACGAACAAAAAATAACCAGCTCGCAAAATATTTTGGGTAGTCGCAAGCCTAGATAGAAGACCACCACAAGCCCCACTGTGAAATTCATTAAGAATGGACTCAGTTGTTGAACACACCACCCACACTAAGAGGGGGGGGTGAATTAGTGTGTGGACTATTCTAACTTTTTCTTCTCACAGGTTAGCAGTTAAAACATATTTGAACAGATTAAGAACAATCAAATCATAATTACAATGGACACAGAGACATGAGATGTTTGTATTAGCTTTTGTATAATTGATATGAATATAGTAATATGAATATATGTGAAAAAGGATTTTCCCAGCATCAACTAATTTATTTCAGCACCAACTTAAGTAAGGAGCACCAACTCCTCGGAGAGCACCAACTCTCAGGCAAGAATCAACTTGCTGCAAGACCCAGCTTGCTGATAGAACCTAGTCTATCCAAATAGAGTTTATCCAACTCGAGTAGAAGTGATCCATTATAGAATCAACTATATCTCATGATCAGATGTATATCATAAAACACTCATCACCACATTTCGTCTTCTCTCTGAAATTTGCACCTTCTTCACTTTATCTTTCCTCTGATATATTCACACCATCTTCGCTTCTACATCTCTCTCTTATATTTGCATGGACCTCGGGTCTAGATCCGCCTATTCACTTCACAATCCATGCTTCATACACAAGCATCGTTTCAAGTGAACCAATCATGGTTTTATTTATAGTGGCTTATGCTCAAAACTTGTTTAATTTATTGAGTCGACCTGTGCAATAACCAACTTGTTCATTAACAATGTTGGGACCACCAGAGATCATCATTTCGGGTCTTCAACATTACACCTAGCATCCCCTTTCCTTTTACAAATCGATCACAGTCATGGATCGATTTCCTTCGTCTCTATGCTAACAGATATCGGTGCTTCCTTCAAACCATGTTCCTATGATCAATGGTGTAGAACCACATGCTTAACAATTTAAGTGACGCATTACATTCTTCCCTTTAAATTTATTTACCATATGACCAATGGAGTTATTTAGACATTAGGTGAGACGCGCGTTTGAGTGCTTACCAATTCAATGACCACGATTCATTCTCTCGATGACATGGCCGATTTTCGGGACTTCATGTCTTCGTGACTTCAAACCTTTCAAATATATCGAATACAATATCATCGAATAGATCAGACGGTTCACATTATATCTCAGAACCAAATCAATGGTTAGCGTTAATCCTTACACTCATCCTTCATTTCTTAAGCCAACGGCTAGGACTTAATCAAGCAATGAGATGTATGGCCACCTTTTACTCCACAACTTTGTCTATTATTCTTATGCTATCCTTCCACTGTATTTTGATCAATGGTTGATAGTACACCCGACATCAGATCGACGGTCGAGATCTCCTTCGAGTCTTCGGACTCTGGATATTTCGAGTCTCAAACCCTTCTTTTCTCCATATGTCAATCTTCCAGATCTAACAAACGACTGACACATGTCCCTCTCAGATTAACGATCGAGATCTCCTCGGGTCTTCGAACTTCGGAGATTTCAAATCTCAACCCATTCTTTCCTTCATACGTAAATCTTCTGGAGCTGACAAACGGATGACGCGTGTCCCTCTCGGATTAACGGTCGAGATCTCCTCGGGTCTCCGGACTTCAGAGATTTCAAATCTCAACTGATCCTTTCCTCTGGAGTGATCACTTGTTATGTAAGTCATAAACAGTGGAGACCACTTGTTGTTGGTTAACGTTTCCACTTAGACTATCCTTCCACTGTAGCAGATCGACAATCAAGAATTCTCTTGAAGTGATCTTCCAAATCGGGCAACTTGTGTCCACTTCAGGACTCTAGCATTCGAGAATTCAGGACTTTGGGCAAGTGTTGGTGGTATATCTCCTGAAGAAAAAATCTCGGAGTGACGTAAGTTGCTTACGTCACTTATTGTCATGTCACGAGCCGAGTAGCTGCCACATACCAGAAATGTCGATTCATCTTGACACTTGTTGTTCTCTGACTGTGCTATGTGTCCTTGCTGACATAGACTACTGATGTGGTATGTCACATATTATTTTTTACGTTGATGTAGATCTCCCAATGTGACACATGTTCATATCCTTGATCTAACGGTTAGGATAGTATCTGAAGGGTATCTCAGATCGACGACTGAGAGTGACTTCGAACCTTTGTCCTTCGGGACTTCGGGACTTTTGACATTCATCCGTGGTAAAACTCCTGAAGCAATTCTCTCAGAGTGACGTAACTTTCTTACGTCACTTATTGACATGGCATGAGTCAATTTCCTCTTGACAGTTATCATCATCTGATTATGCCATGTGTCTTTGCCGACATGGTCTTCCACGCATCCTTGCTGACGAGGTTCGCTAACGTGGATCTCCCACACATCCTTGCTGATGTGGTTTGTTGACGTGGATCTCCCACACATCCTTGTTGATGTGGTTTGCTGATCAACAACCCTGATCCACCAGTCCTCGTTATGTCCTCCAAATCCGACTGTCCTTATTCACTTCAGATTTTCGAGATTCGGGTATTTCAAATCTCAAATGGACGAAGCGTAAGTTCCTCACATCTTTAGAATTGAAGTGAAGGATGTTCATTCGATCAGGATCTTAGATCGACCACTCGATCTGACTACAGTGCTACTCTTGTAGCTTATCCTATCCTTCCACTTTAACATGATCCGACGGCTAACGGGAATCGGGTTTAATCTGACAGCTGACAAGAATTAGGGTTTGATCCGACGGTCGACGGGTATTCAGATATTCTAACTCATAGCCTCTTTACCTCACTTATCCTATCCTTCCACTCAAAAGTGATCCAACTATTGTGAAGTTTCTTAAAATAGATCGACGATCAAGAATGATTGCGTGACCATAATCTGTGAGTTTTTTAACTCATCAAGCAACTCCACAATGGGAAGATGTGCGCTATTGGTGAGTTAACCACAATCGTTGATCTTTGAAGCTATAAGATCGGACGATCCTAACTAATTGCGGGATTGAAACTAGCACAACATTTAATTCTCCTTTCAATCTCCGCAATTCATCCCTGTTGTAGATTTGGTGATTGTGTATCCGACGGTCATGATTTAATCTGACTTAAACTCATTGTTTGTTGGATCAACCATAGTCATATATATTTGAATCTATGAGATCTGACGATCCAGACAGATTGCGAGATTGTAACTGACGAGTAGTTTAATTCTTCTTTCGCTCCCAACAATTCATCCCTGCCATTGATCTGGCTTGCAGATCAATGGTCACAATCCTCCAACGATCCTCAAGCCCACAATCACTCATATGACCGTCATCCATTATATGAGATGATCACCACCGTCAATTTCCTTGATCGAACAATTGTTGAGACTTCTCACCTTTTCTTGTGCAATGGTCGACTTCTCAATATTTCCATCGATCCCGACGATACTTTTGCAATGTGCTTCTTACTTCTGAGCTTTGATCTTCATTCAATAACCCTCCTGAGATTTTATCATAGTATTGTTGTTCCTATCGTGATCAACAATAATCACAAATTTCTTCATATTGTTCGCTTCTTATGTTCGCTCCTCCTCCTGAGCTTGCGCTTGCGATCTCTGCATACTGTTTGGCATCTTCTGCTGACTGATATACTATTGACATCAATGACAATCTCATCTCTGGTAGTTCATCATTAACAACAAATCATCACATCGATTATTGAAATTAATGACAATATTTCCAACATCAGCTTCCTTGTGAGTTAAGAAACGATGCAAGATATTATCTACACCTCGACAATACAAAGTGTCATCGATGATAAGGTAGTTTTTAGCTTGATACGATATACATTATCAATTGTCTCTCGAAAGATGCTGAGAGAACTTCAAGGTTTGAAGATAGATCAAAATGTCTCCATACCAGGGGTCAGATGATGAGATAAGGAAAATGTGGTCATCCCCAAATGAATTGACATGAATAAATTCCTCATCTAACCGAGGGAAGTCCGATATTAACTCAGCAAAAACTAGCGATTTCTTGTATTTTTCCGAAGAAAAGTCGAGATCAAACTCCTACAAGATGACAATCCATTTGTTATATTTTCCCCCTATGATGAGCCTAGTAAGGAAGTATTAAAATGGATTGACATTAGAAACTATGATAGTTTTGCAAAGAAATATATAATATTGTAATCTTTGAACCGTGTGTACGATAGACAAGGCTAGCTTCTCAACATTAGAGTACTTGAGTTCAAGTTCGATTATGGGATAAACCACATAGACGAAATGATTGCAGGAAAATCACTCTATGGCATGGGATAAACCACAACAGACGAAATGATTGCAGAAATAAACTCTAATCTCAAGTATGCTATATAAAAAAACATTCTAACAAGGCAAGATAAATATCCTACCTTGTCCCGACATTCGATGAAGACCACCATTGAGCACTCAACTCAAAGTTATAAACCTGCAACGTGTCCTCAACAACCAAGATACGCAATCATATAGTGATAATATATACAATTAGCACATATAATAGCATAATCCATCAATATTCATAACAAATATACCCATGGAATAACAATTCAAATACTTGCAAGACATTAATTGGACGAGAAAAGAGTATTTCTATTAAAATATGATCAACAAAAGTGTATGAGTGACAAACTTCTGTGTCGGCACGTCTCGAAACCGAGAAACTAAGTCCCTTCCAGCTGGGCATCCACCACTTCAATCCTCCACCAAAGGAAATCTCATATAAGAGAGTCAATGAGGTTATCCATCAAAGAGGGAAGAGCTTGGGGGTTGAACAATCTGTTCAGACTTAAAAGGACAAAGGGATGAAGACTCAATAAGAAGTGAATAATTTCTCCAAAGTAAAATTGCTCTCAAAAGTTAAATTCTTCTTCTTTCCACAACTTCAATATGGCTCATTTATAGCCTTCAAATGGAACTGAAGGGTCGATTCAAAACGTTTCCATTATATGGAAGGTCAAGAATTATGGATCTCATGACATGACATGACACAATTTTTTAATTTTGGGCACAAAACCCGATGTACGTGAGTTGTAATGGTGCAACCTGCATATATGCATGGTGTATAGTCGTTACGGTGTGTATATGTGGAAATATATGATTTTTAGCTTTGGGAATTGAAAAAGGGGACTTCAAGTTTGCATAGGGAAATGGAAAAGACCTTCTAAGCAAGTTGCATGGGGTGATGCAAATCCTTCTATAACAACTAATAAATAACCTTTTAAGTTATAACTTGAAGAAGTGAAAAAAAAAATATATATATATTGCATAAGATGGAAAATTCAAGTACATTGAATAAGGAGAAGATGATTAATCTTTAAAAACAAGGGAACAAAATTGGAACACTAACTGTCCTCGCTGAAAAGAGGTAGTGATTAATTAATAAATAAATAGACAAAAGTCAATAAAAAAAATATGGACTAATAAATATCCTTTTAAGATAGAATTTGAAGAAGTGAAAAAAAATTAAATGATGATGATGATGTTGATGATTAACGTTCAATGAGATCGAATTGGTTTATCAGACCTCAAGAAGGTAAGAGATTACTTGCAATTCTTTAGAATTTTATTTTTGTGCTCGAAAAGCATTAAGAGAAGTTTTCCAAGATCACGATAGTTTTGTTGAGTTAAAAGATTAGGAAGGTTGGTAGTGTAACAAATATTTTGAAATTGAGATCTAATATGGGTATAGGTTGGAAAATCTAAGAGAAATTGTTTTTCATCTTCAACTCTCTTAGTGTCACAAAGGTGACATACTCTTTGTCCCATGGCATTTTAGGAATTGACCAATGTCTGGTTTCACTATGGAGCTCATGAGAATTTGTTCTTATTTTAACAACGTTTATTTTTTTCTTTACACTTGTCAAAACAAAGAGATAATTTTGATCTTCTAGATTAGGGTTGATTACCTCCTTATAATACCTTAATTTTATGTTTTCCTCTAACTCTTTATCACACCACATTTTCTCCTTAAATTTTGATTTTATAATATTTTTAATAGTATCCTTATTCTGCAAAATGGTCTCTTCCATGATTCCCCAATGGCTTAGCAAGATTCCCCATAATTTTCCCTTATGGTCTCTTCCATTATTCCCCATGATTCACATTTTACCCTCTTTGATAATAGACCTTTAACCCTAACTCTAAACTTTTCCATGCATAGGAGCACCATTGAATAAAATTCTAATAATCAAAGGCAACTTTGTTTTGAAAAAAATAAAGTTGATATTTTCTGAAATGACGTAAATAGTCAATTACATCTCCTAAGTTATCAGGACAACATAGGACAACATTGAAGACCTCTATCATAATTTTACAACTTCCCTTTCCACTTATATTAACAAGTTCTCTTATGAGGTTTGTTGTAAAAAGAAGAATACAACAACCAACCCTTGGTATGATAAAGAAAGTAACATTGCTAGGAAAGTCATTAGGGATGCTTCTAATGAGTCCTTCAAACTCAATAAGATCAATACGTACAAATCCATAATTAATAGAAAAAAAAAGTTACTATATAAATAAAAGGAAAGAGTGGATTTTGCACCTATCTAAGCTTGATCCTAAGAAGTTGAGGAATTCTAATTCACAATACTAAAGAAAATAATATGATTCCCTTAGGGAACTATAATTCCTACCTTAAAAGTCTTTACAAGTTCACAAATTCCATGGACACCATTCTTATTGTTCCTACAGAGGATGAAGCTTTTTCTTTGGATGACATAGAGTTCAGGGTTAAGTGGCTTGCAAATGGGAAAGCTAAGGACATTGAAGGATACCAAGTTGAAATGTTTAAAATTGGAGGGTCTATCCTCATCCCTCACATACACAAGCTCTTCAATATAGCAATCAAGCATGGTTTCCATAAACACTGGACACGATGCCTCATTGTACATATTTTTAAAAATGGGGATAGAAACATTCCCTATAATTATAGGACCATTATGATTAGCCCAATTTTAGCCAAGCTATACATAACTATTTTGGAAAAAAAGATTAGCCTTTGGCTAGAAAGTCATGGTAAAAGAGCTAAAGGTCAAGCCATGTTTAGGAGATATCATTCAACTGTGGACCATCTTGTTACCCTTAGGATCATTGTAGAGAAACCAATCTTATATCACATAATCCACGACACTACTACCTAGACCATGAATACAAGTCATCTGGTTGGATTTTGGCCACTTCATTACTCCATTGCAAATTATAAGGTATTGAGAACTACAGAGCTTGACTAGCTCAGTACCAAACAAATTCTCACTTAGGTAGATTCAGAGCTTCTTTTGTAGCTATTAACTAAAACAATATCCTCATCTAGCCATAAAGGATTATGGTTGGAATCATTGCTTAAAAGAATAGCTTGGTTAGTTGCAGTTTTAGCATTAAAGTCTCCTAGCATGAGGATATTAGGTCTTTCTTTCTCAAACTGTAAATATCTTGTTCTAAAGTATTATAGGGACAATTCCTATCTAGATTGTTTTTCTTATAAAAAGAAGAATTAATAGGTGCAAAATAGAAAATTGCTATACACATCCTCTTAGCATTGATGTCTGAAATTTCTATCCAAATGTATTGATTGAGAGGGTTAATCTTATGAAGTTGAATGTGAGGAAAAATGTCATTTCTAATATAACATGCTATGCCTCCTATCCCTCTATGGTATGATTTTTTGTTCCATGCAGACCACAAGACAAATCCTTATATGTTAGGGACCTTAGACTCTTCATGCTCTCATGTTTCAAATAGACAAATAATATCAATATCACTCGAGATCCAACTTAACATAGAACCTTTGCACCAGAGAAAGCCATGATAGTTCCAAAAAAGGATCTCGAGTGTCTCAAAATCCTATTTATTATTATCCTTCTAGTCTCTATTCCTAACAATAGTTTTTTGGTTTCTAATTATTGCCCATTTTCCTTCTTTTTTGGCTTCTTTTACCTTTTGAACTTCCTTCCTTAATTCATCTTGGTCTTTGGGAATGAGGTCTTCATTTATAAATATTCCTGACCTTTTAATGTTGGACATTTACTGAATATGTTATATTTATGGTCAATACAACTTACTTTGACACATATCAACCTATATTTATGTTCGATTTTTTTCCTAGCCTCTTTGCTTCTATGAGGTAAGTTGTTTCAATTTGTGATTCATTTTTTGGTTTTTGTTTTACTATTACTAGCATATCATCCTCTTGTTGTTCTTTTATACCAAAATATATGAGGTTCAAGGATCTTTTATTACGCTCATGATCCAATTCAATTATCTTATTCATTTCCTCTTTGATGGGTTTTATATCCAAATTGTTTTCCAGACTACTTAGGGCCAAATTGTTGGTTAGTTTTCTTCTAGCTCTTTAATCCTATCTCTCAAGTTACGATTTTCTTCAACCTCTCCTTCTTGGGTTGATTGTTTTTGTTTTTTCGTTTCTTATATGCTGGCCTCCATTGTTTGAAATCGACTCTTAAGCCCTACCAATCTATCCTCTATTTTTGTTTGAATCATATCTTCGAAGAGTCTAAATTTTTTATCATGCATTTCCCCTAACTCTATTTGGAGTTTTACTTCTCTTTCTTTACTCCTTTTTTCTAATGATTCTAACTCTATTTGGAGTTTTGTTTTTCTTTCTTCTCTCCTTTTTTCTAATGATTCTATATATTCGTAAAGACTTTATAGGGTGACTTTAGGGGGCCTCCCCCTCACAAGATGAGGTTTTGGAAGTAGTGGAGTGCTAATATTGAAAAGAAGAAAAAAAAAGTAACTACTATTATTTTAGATTGAATTTAAAAACGAAAAAGAATTTTTTAATTAATAATAATAATCTCTAAAATCATTTTTTACTTATTAAACTTTTAAAAATTTATTATAAAAGAAAATATTATAATAAATAAATATTTTTTAATTGATAATAATAATAATAATTTCTCAAACAAATTTTTACTTATTAAATTTTTAAAAATTTAATAAAAATTATTTATTTATTTTTATATTTTATTTAAAAAAAATAAAATAAAAAATTATTAATTTTAAATCTTTTTAATTTTCACATGTTTGAAGAAGAACTGCAGAGCCACAATGTATAATCTCAGTTCACAGAGATCGCAAAGTTCAAATAAAGATTTACATCACTCACCGTAAAGTTCAAAGACTGTAACAGAGTTCAAAACGAGTGAAAAAACAAAATCCAAAGAAGTTAAAAAATGAGGTCCATTGGATCTCGAAAAAAAGTTATTAATCTTAAAAAACAACAATTAATAAATAAACTAATAACCATTAAGATTCAAGACTCACTAATTATATATTTTTTATTAATATTTAAAAATATATTATAATAAATCAGTCTGGATAAAGTTTAATAAATAAATAAGAATTCAACGAAAAAAACGAGGACTAATTATATAGAAACCTTATTAACATTAAAGAAATAAACAAAAGCAAAAACAAGAAAACCTTATTAACATTAAAAAATAAAGAAAAATATTGTAACGAATAAACCGAGGAGGAACCTCATTGACATAACAATACACAAATTTCTTGTGAGGAATCAAATGAGAATAACCACTAATCATATAGAAACCTTATTAACATTAAAAATAAACAAAAGTCCTGGAACAAATCAACCGAGAAGAACCACTAATTATATAGAAACATTATTAACATTAAAAAATAATACCATTAAGAAATATTTACATATTGAAACATAAATTTCGCCTCCATGTGATCGAAAGCACCGCCACGCAATCCATATAAAAAAATTAACAAACATTTGATATGAGCAAATTGTTATATTTTTAAGTATTGTTTACGTTTTTAAATAAAACTTATATTTTAAAGCATTATTTAAGTTTTTAAAATAAAGCTTATATTTTAAAGTATTTTTTAAGCTTTTAAAATAAAATTTATATTTTTAAATACATAAAAATATAACTTAAAAATACATTTTTAAGTATTATTTAAGTTTTCCATAAGAATAAAACTTATTTCTTTTTAACTTGGACTTTTAACTTCGACAGTGACGCACAATTTTTAATGTTTGATATTATTTATACTTGTTTGCCTTTTTAATTGGAATTTGGCAACATAAATAAGCATGATCACAATTTATTGTTTAAATTGTATCTCTGAATGTAGAAATGGATTCTGAAGTACTCCGATTATACAGATTTAACCACTCAAATATGTAGATCCAACAATATCTCACTATATTTCAAACAAATATGCCTAGAAAAGAGAAATAACTTAGCACATTTTGACTTGTTAGACATTTTGAGTACACAACCCAAGCGGCGGAAACCAAGTTTCGTGTATGACGATTGACACTGTCTACGAATCCTAAGTAAACTGAAGACTCCGTTGACATCTGCCAACCAAGGGAAAACACGATAAGCAAGCCGAATGACACAAAGGAAAATATATATACATTAAGATACAATAATATACAAAGAGTTACACCCAAGATTGGGGACTCAAGTGTAATATCTTTTCAAGTAGAGCCCATTTTTTGGCTCCGCCAACATATTCCCTTCATAATCTTCTAATTCATAAGCTCATTTTTCTAAGACACATCACACGATATAAGGACCGTACCACATGGGGTTGAACTTGCCTGCCCCCAATGGTTCTTTGGCTTGGTCATACAAGAGGACCAAGTCACCTCAGCGTACTGTCGAGGACAAACAAACTTATTATACTGGACCTTGACACATCATTTATTCGTTTCGATAGTTGTAGAGGCATCTCGACGTTGCTCATCTAGGCTCTCTAGGTGTATGAGGCATTCTTCGAGATCAGAATTTTCAGGTAGGATCTTAACTTCCAGTCTAATGGAAGGGATTTCTCTTCAATAGGAATGATCGACTCCACATCGTGTACTAACTGAAAAGGAGAAAAACCGGTGGAAATCTTAACTGAGGTTCGGTATGCCCAAAGCACAGGGTAAAGCATGAGATGCCAATCAAACTTGCTTTGGTTGACATTTTTCTACAAAATGGTCTTGAGAGACTTGTTCACGGCCTCTACTTGTCCATTTTCCTGGGGATACTAAGGGGAATAATGACCATGTTTAAACCCCAGTTTCGATGCTAACTCTTTCATCATTTCATTCTGAAAGTGACTGCCATGATCAGTGACAATCTCACTCGGGATTTTGAACCGGACTATAATTTGATTGAACATGAAAAATGTTGTAGTCTTACCATCAGATTTAATTGTAGGCATGGCCTTCGCCCATTTAGTAAAGTATTCTATGACCACGATAATATGTTGTTGCCCCATAGCTGAAGCTGGGTTGCAGTCTACAAAATCCACCCCCCACCTGGTGAAGGGACCGACGACAATGATCAGGTGAAGAGGGGTTAGATGCGAGTGCATCTTCCTAGTGAACACCTTGCAAGGGTGACACTTCTTGACCGCTTTGATACAATATTTAAAAATAGATGGACAAAAATAACCAGCTCGCAAAATATTTTGGGCTATCACAAGCCCAGATAGATGACCACCACAAGCCCCACTGTGACAGTCATTAAGAACAAAAACAACTTCCTTGTGAGTCAAGCAATGACGCAGGATATTATCTATGCCTTAGCGATACAAAGTGTCACCAACGATAAGGTATCTTTTATCTAGATACAATATACGTCATCGATCGTCTTTCAAAGTATAAGTAATAAAATTAAAATGTCATTCCAAAAGTCGTACCCGTAGGAATCGTCGGAGTAGAGTAGGATATTGCACATGGTAACTGTTGCTCAATTGACATACTACTAATTGAGAGTCTAGGAGAACATCTAAAGACTGAACACCATGTGAAATGGCATCGTGTAAAATCTATATAACAACGTTATATTCAACCACATTATTCATTGATGGCCCTACACAAACCTCCCCTGAAGACACCAGTTCACCCTCAGGTGAGTAAACGACCTAAGCAGTGAAAACCAAGTTTCATGTATGACAACTAGCATCGTCTGCAAATCCTAAGTAAACTGAAGACTCTGTTAACATCTTCCAACCAAGGGAAAACACGATAAGCAAGTGGAATGACACAAAGGAAAATATATATACACTAAGATACACTAGTATACAAAGAGTTACACCAAATATTGGGGGCTCAAGTGTGATATCTTTTCAAGTAGAGCCCATTTCTGGGCTCTGCCAACATATTCCCTTCATAATCTTCTAATTCATAAGCTCCTTTTTCTAAGACACGTCACAGGATATAAGGACTGTGCCACATGGGTTTGAACTTTCCTACCCCCAATGAAATTTTGTAGATCAATGTTGCTCACCCAAAAGTTGTAGTCCTCGGATAGATCTTTCTAACGAGGTATGGAACGCGTCAAACGAAGATCGTATGCCAAAGTTACCTCCCCGAGAAGTTGATGTACCAACTTACCCAAACGGGGCCCATAGTCTTGGCGTATCATCTGCTAGGGTTATGTCTTTGGATGTTTAGGGTTTTCCATTGTTTCTCAATAATAATAGGCCTTCGAGCCTCATTGTAACACAGTTCAGAGGCCAGTAGCCGTGACATCTCTTCTCAGAGATAAGCTACCAGCGTCCTAGCTAGTTTATTTCCATTCTGTCTGTAAGCATATTTCAGTCATTTGTTATTAATGAAATGAAGTCTTATTTCCGCTGCATCTCTGCGTTTATGTGTATTTCTATATTTCATTGTGTTCCTACATAAATCCATATCAGTGGTATCAGAGTGGTCCGCTCATTATCAACCCTTCTTTGCATGTCCCCAATGAGGTCGGGGTATAAGGAGTTAGGGCTCGATCTGGTTGAACCTTTGCAAGATCAGCCTCGCAAACCCCGACGACCGCCCATGGGGGAAGAAAAGAAATATGAGGGAGCAGGAGATCCTATAAAAATGTTGCTCGAGGAGGTTCTCGAGAAACAAAGGAACGCGATGATGGACAACTTTGCCCAGATTCTTCAACGGATTCCCACTGGCGGCGCATCGACATCCAATAACCACTCTGGAGGCGCCACTCCTTTTAAGGTACAAGTAAACTTTGACATTCCTATATTTCAGGGCCAAATAGATGCAGATGTCGTAGGTAGATGGTTGAATCTGTTAGAAAGATATTTCTCGGTTCATTAAATTTTCTGACCGAGAAAAAATTATTTTTGCACTCCTCAAATCCGCCCCCCATGTCAAGGACTGGTGGGAAACCTACTCGGAGAAACAGGGAGAGGGAGAACCCTCTCTGTTCTCGGCCGCACCCACTTGGAATTCTTTCCGATATGCCATCAAGGAACAATATTATCCCGTGGGGAGCTATGAGGACAAATACATACAATGGACTATGTGCGGCAGCAAAGGGACCAAGATGTGCATGAGATGACAAATCTGTTTCATACCCTATGCACAAAGTTGGGTATCAAAGATTCAGAGAAACATTTGGTGTTAAAGTACCACAGTTGTATGCACAGATACATTCAGGAGGAAATGGAGTTCCTCGACATCTCCTCACTTGGTGTGGCATACCGATATGCTGCCAAGATTGAGCAGAAGTTCAAACAGAAGAAGCGAGACTTTGGGTCTGCAAATTAGAAGCAAGGGAAAGGTACCCCCAAACCGCAGAACAAAGGACCAAGCCAAGGCGGGGCAGCCCAGGACAACCCGCCAAAGACACAAGCAAAGAACAACACCACGAAGCCAAAAAAGGACACGGGGAAGTGGTGTGAGTTCCATAAGAGCTTCACTCATAACACAAGTGAGTGTCGGGCCAAGCAGTCATTGGTGGCCGAGTTGAAGGCTTCTGAATCGGATGCCTGCTCCGACTCTGAATCAGAACCTGACAAGGGGATTAATAGGGGGAAGTATATTATCGATGCAGATCCCAACGCCACTGTTGCCACCACGAAGATCCATGAGGAGGAACCAGAAGATCCAGAGGAGGCAGAGCTTCTCTTCCATTCCAAGATGTGGGTAAAGGGTTCCCCATTGCAGTTCATTGTCGACAGCGGGAGCCAAAAGAACCTCATCTCGGTAGAGGTCGTGAAGCGGCTGGGCCTGCCGACCACAGCACACCCACAACCATACACCATCGGGTGGTTGCACCAAGGATGGGACCTCCACGTCAGTCAACAATGTGGCCTTCCCTACAGCATCAAGCCCTTCATGGATGAGGTATTATGTGACATTGCTCCTCTTGATGTTTCTGATGTATTGCTAGGCCAACCATACTTGTGGAAGCGACATGCTGTGTATGAGTCCAGGCCTCGAGCTATTATTATCACTTTGGGCAATAAGCTATACAGGATACCGAAGATAGCACCGCCTACCACCATCTCTTTGGTTACTGCAAATCAATGTAGTAAGCTCATTTTCAAAACCAGGAAATTTGTTTTCCTGATGATCTGCTCTCAAGGAAAGAGGAAGACTGTGGCCATGACCTCTAGACAGGGCCCCGTTGGACGAAAACAACATATGGATAATGTCATCGAGGAGTACGAGGACATCTTCACCTCCCCCGCAGGGGTGCCTCTACACTGCCAGGTCAAACACCCCATCGATCTGACCCCAGGTGCGTCGCTGCCCAATGGACCCATCTATCGGTGCTCTGTTATGGAGAATGACGAAATCAAGAGGCAGATTCAGGAGCTGTTGCAGAAAGGTCACATCCGACCGAATTCATCACCCTGTGGGAGCCTGATCGTGTTGGTGTAGAAGAAGGATGGGACTTGGAGACTCTGCATTGACTATGGGCCACTGAACAAGATCACTGTCCGAAATAGGTACCCGATCCCACGGATTGATGACCTTCTGGACCAACTCAAGGGGGCGAAATATTTCAGCAAGATCGACTTGAAGTCTGGGTATCACCACGTACCAATCGAACCCTTTGATGTGTGGAAGACTGCATTCAAATCCAAGGAGGGCCTTTTCGAATGGTTGGTCATGCCTTTCGGGTTGACGAATTCCCCTACAACCTTCATGAGGCTAATGGACGACATCCTGCGGCCATTCACCAACTCATTTGTAGTGGTGTACTTGGATGACATTTTGATCTTTACCAGACTTGGGAAGAGCACCTCCACCACATCCGACAGGTCCTCCAAACACTGCAGCAACACAAGTTGTGTGACAATTTGGAGAAATGCACTTTTGGCATGACCCAGGTTCAGTATTTGGGATACATTATTGATGAGCAAGGGGTGCATGTGGATCCAGCAAAGATCCAAGTCATTCGGGATTGGCCAGCCCCAAACACCCTAACAGAGCTCTGCAACTTTTTAGGTCTTGCCAATTTCTACTGCAGGTTTGTGTTGGGATTCTCTCATATCACTTGGCCCTTGAGTCAAGTCACCAAGGGAGGAGCTAAAGCAAAATTCTTTTGGTCTGAATCTCAAAAAAAGGCATTTGGGGAGTTGAAGCATCGCCTCTGCTCTGCACTAGTGCTCACATTACCAGACTTGCAACAACCATTTGAGATCGAGATAGATGCCTCTAACTATGCTATTGGGGCATTCCTTACTCAACATTGTCATCCGGTGGCATATCATAGTGAGACACTTTCCGATACAGTCCGGAAGTATCCCACTTATGACAAAGAAATGCATTCCATTGTGCAAGCTTGTCGACAATGGAAGCATTACATTTTAGGAAAGGAAAATGTCATCCACACAGACCACCGACCCCTTCAGTTCATACAGACACAAGGGAAGTTGCAGAATGATCACCATCAGAAGTGGTCCACGTACCTGCAACAATTTCATTTGAACATTAAGTACAAAAAAGGCAGCACCGGTGATGTTGCAGACTGCCTTAGTCGACCACCCATCGTGGCGCTAACCATTGTGCTCAACTCTTGTGGGCACGAGACTTCTAATTGGCCGCTTCTCTACACAAGTGATCCATAATTCGGCCACACATACAATACACTCTTGGAGGGTAAGCAAGTTTCCAATTTTCACCTCCAGGATTCCCTACTTTGTCACCTAGGACACCTTTGTGTTCCTTCAAGCGAGCGTGCCAAGATGATTTGGGAGGCGCACTACAATCGGGTCGCTGGGCATTTTGGGGTCGAGAAAACCGTGGCAGTACTGCAAAAGTATTTCTATTGGCCGAACCTTCGACAAGATGTCGGGAAGTACATCAAGTCCTGCACTGCTTGCACCATTTCCAAACCGACCATCAAGAAACAAGGCCTCTATACTCTGCTTCCTACCCCCAGTCGACCTTGGGAATCCATCTCTATGGATTACATGTCGGGCCTTCCTTCTACTAAGCATGGCAATGACTGTGTTTTTGTGGTCGTTGACCGATTCTCAAAGATGTCCATTATGATGGCCTGCAAGAAGAATATCACAGCAGAATCCACTGCTAAATTCTTCTTTGAACGAGTGTGGGTACACTTTGGGATCCCACAGTCTATCATCTCAGATCGGGATAATAGGTTCCTCAGTACATTTTGGTCCAACCTCTGGTCGATGCTGGACACCAAGATCACCAAGTCCACATCTTTCCATCCGCAAACTGATGGCCAGACAGAGGTCGTCAATCGAATGATCGTACACATTCTGCGCATGTACAATTCAAAGCATCCACGCACATGGGATGAGAGCCTCCCCTATGTACAACACAGCTACAACCAGGCTCTCCAT
>ML806110.1:151050-175081 GCA_009831015.1 Picea engelmannii
GCCCATAATAAGCTTTCCATCCCCCAATAATCATTTTCTCAATGCTATAATTCCAATTAAGCTTGTGGTGAATATCAATTCCAAGATATTTGTATGAAGTCACTTCCTCCAAGTTGTTGTTGTCATATACCAAGGTATCATTAAAAAACACTAATTATATATATTTTTATTAATATTTAAAAAAATATTATAATTAATCAACCTGGATAAAGTTTAATAAATAAATAAACAAAATTCCAATAAGAATTCAATGAAGAAAATGAGGACTAATTATATAGAAACCTTATTAACATTAAATAAATAAAAAAACTCCGGTTGAGAAATCAACAAGCAAAAACAAGAAAACCTTATTAACATTAAAAAACAAGTGATGCATGGCAGCGTAGTCCCTGCTAGGTTGGTATGGGAGTAAATGTGACCTAGTACAGGCAGGTGGCTAGAAAGTTGAAATACATGTGGTATGCGTGCAGAACATAGTATTCCCAAATTAGTTCTTCTTGAAAAAATATCAAAAGTTATCAATGTTTGAATGGTTGTTGGACACAAAAAATTTAGCATTACCGAATTGGTTATTTTTAAAACTAGGACATAGAAAGTGATAAAAAATAAATAAATTATACATACGAAATATGTATTTATATAAAGTAGATATTTGGTAAATAAATTATACATACGAACAATGTATTTGTATAAAGTAGATATTTAGTAAATAAATTATACATACAAAATATCCATTTGTATAAAGTAGATTTTTAGTTTTATAGATACGAAATTTGTAGCCCTCATTGCATACGTAGGAAATTTTTGTATCGCGGGTTCTCGGGCTAGCACGCTGAAAATTGGGTGTCTGATGTGCTGTGGTCTACAAATAGCACCGACTATTCTGCGATATAAAAAATGAGAGGAGTAGTTGTAGACTATAGAAATTTACCGGAAATTAATAATGTTTGTTATGTAATAGAATAGTAATAACATCTATTGCACCAAATTACTTTGCTTTAAAACTAAGGCTTTTTTTTCGGAAAAAAGAGATATAGCATTGTCGAATTAGTTTTGTTTGCACATGTTTTATAGAGCATAGACGGACTGCTCATTCCATAATTAGCGAGTTTTTGGATCGCGGGTTGTCGGGCTGGTGGTTTAAAAAATGGGCCTCTATTGTTCCGTGTTCTACAAAAACCATTGACAGTTCCGCAATATACAAATTGAGAAGCGGGCTTGCAAACTATAGAAACTTATTATAAAATAAATAATGGTTGTTACATATATCAGGAAATTACATCAACATTTAAACCATCAACCCAAAAATTAGCATACAATAGGAGACAAGAATTGTAGCATATCCGAATTAGTTTTCTTTGGAACAAACAAGAAGGTTCCTGGAAACCCAAAGTTTAGTATACAATAAGGACATTTTCGAATCAGTTTTCTTTGAAATTTAACAAAAATTAATAATGTATGTTACATGTTTGTGGAAATTTAAATGTGTTTGTCATATAGACTGGGATTGGGGCTCTCGCGGACCATAAAAAGAAATAAGTACAAGAATTAGGAACATCGAAAGAAGTGTGCGATGGTAGAGAGGAAGACCTGAAAAGAAGAAATTGGAACTTATGAGTCTTTGGTTATAGTTTTCTATCTAAAGAGGACATAAGTGGATTGATAAAGAAAAGAAGATGACAAAATAGACTTAAACTGGAATGATAAACAAAACAAGATGGCAGTATAGACTTACTATGAAGCCGATGCGTTTTTGTTGCTCTCATCGATGGGAAGTGGAATCATGTTGATAAGTTGTTTCCCTTCTTGGACGAGGCTTTCCATTCTGAGTTGGAACCATTCTTCGATGTAGCTTTTCATGGGGGTTGTCTTGATTTCATCTCGGATCTCTATGTCGTAAAGGTCGTTTTCTAATTTCCTTATATCCATAGAAATACTATGCAGACTCTGTTCAATTTCTTCATTGCGTGAGGCATAGTCTAGTACCCAATGCTCGTTCTCATCTAGACGATGTTCAAGTATGCCATAAAACTTTTCGAAAGACAACCCCTTTAAAATATCAACTTGTTCCTGGAACGCTTCTTTGGTGACTGACAAGGATTTGAGAATTAAGTTTGGATCTTGACCTCATTGGTAGTTCCGGCTAAGTCCATCTGGAGTAGGCTTGTGAACAAATTTTTCTTTTCTGATATGACTTGTTTACATGATTTGACAATGAGGTGCAGGTTCTCAATTTTTTTTTGCCAGCATGCTTTTACTTTTTTGGTGCGCTTTGGGGAGGGGAGTTTCTCCTGTCTTTTTTTTAGTTCCGATGTGTTCAGGGAATAGTTGGAAAAAGGGTCCAGCACCTGATGACAGAAAAGTTGTTCATTTTTTAAATTCGCCTCCAAATGGTCAAGAAAATCATTGGCCTTCTTTCCGAAGAAAACTAAATTTTGCGATGTTTCCCAGGCTTCAGTAACTAGCTGCATTCTTTTGTTGATGTTGTTCTCTACAAGGGCTCTGGAGCATGCAAGGAGGGTAGAGGATACTTTCATCTTCGTTGCAGTGGTAGAAGGCACGATTTTTTCCAAAGGAATGGAAAATTCTGGTGTTGCAATGAAAACCTGTTCAAATTCGTTGAGGCGGTGTTCCAGATTGGCATAATCCGTCTCCATTCCTCCAATGGAATCGTGAAGAGCATCACCGGTTACTTGGTGAAACAAACAGATTTTGGACGGGGTCATTTTGCTAAAGTCAATCTCTGTTTGAGATTTTCCTTTCCTGTTTGTTAGATCTCTCTTTTCAATGACCATACTTTTAGATTGGCTGTCAAAAATAACACTCTGGATTATGAAGGATTCATCTATGTCAAAAAATTCGGTGTTAGATATGTCCACCAAGGACGACCCAATTTTTTACATCTGCTCATATTCAATTTCAATTTGCAATTTTCCACTGTCAATTTCGGGTTCCTTCGCGTGGCCTGCATTGTTTTTTCTCTTCTTCGTCAGTGGAACTTTGTGAGAACTATCAATATTTATGCGAGGAGGGTTCTTATCTCCTCTTCCATTCAAATATTTATGGGTTTCTTTCTTACTAGGATGGACCATCAAAGCGACACTCCATGGTGTCGTTCTCTTGAGAGTGTTGGTGGGGGACTGGGTACTCTTCTCACCAGATACTTTACCATGTTATCTATACAATTCAGTTTCACTTTGCAATGTCTCTGCATCGCAATGGGCAGAAGCAAGATTGTTCTCGACACTGTCCCTGTCTTGGGTCATGTGTCTATGGATAAAAGAGGTGTTGAAGCCAACACCCAATAAATGTTCTCCAAAAATGCCATTGGGATCGAACCCTTTTATCCTTCCATCGTACGTTAGGTTCAATTTATTGAAATGGGTGGCAAACTCGTCAATCTTGTTGATGTTTCTGCACACAAAGTCTCCAAATTTCCATGGCAGAGGAATGAACTGTTTTTTTTTCTTGTCATGGAAAAAATGCAACCAGTGGTTGTATTTCCTTTCTATTTCTGCAACAAACATCTTCTCTGTGATGTGGCATGGAAGAAAGGTAGGATTTTCCTTAGAGCCAAAGACCATGAGGAGACTGTGATTTTCCTTTTGCTCAAGTGTGCCCTTCTTGCTCAAAAACTTGCTTGCGTGGCCAGACATCCGCGGAGCATCCTTGCCTAACAATAAATCTTTGAAAACTGAAACAAAGCCATTAAAAACTTCATAAAAACAATGGGAGGCCTTGTGTCTCCACAGGGCATCGTGCCAAAATGTTACTGGGTCGAATCCACAGTTTATTTTATTGGAAAGAGAAAGTTTTGGAAACGGGCAGCAATACACAATTGAAAAAATCAAGTAGGATGACATATAAAATTTATTTGATTCTTTGAATCATGACAACTGGGAACAGAGTTCAATGGATATTAGCTTTCCCCAATCGAAAATTGATTGTTCCTTGACTGTGAAATACAAAATATAAATAATTATATGGGAAATGCTTGTTGTGGATGCCTATCTCATTATTCTTGTAAACAACCAAGCAATTTCCCGGAATGGATTTCTAAAAGAACTTACCTAGAGCCTTGTGATATCTTCAGGAATTGTTGTCGGGTCTTCGAGGAATTCGGATAAGATGTCCAACCCGTTATGATTTTTTTCTAGAAACTGCTTGCAGTCTTGTCCTTTGAACGTTAATGTTGGTTTCAACAATTTCAACATCTCGTGGAAGAGCTGAGGTGACAAAGAAACAGAAGAATGGTCGCGCAGTGGAATAATTCTTTGGCCTGGAATATATTTTTCAGCACACCAAGAGACCACCTCCTTACAGTCAAAAACCTCAGGGACGTAGCCTGCACAAGCGATTATGGAGGTCCAAATAACTTCATTCTGGGTGGAACGAGATGAATAGTAAAAGTATGCCCTGGACCACTGGAACCTTTGGTCCTCTTCTGCGAACATGTTTACTGTATCTCCACAAAAATGTTGTCGACCCATTGTCATAGGTCTACAAAGACATTTATTTGTTCTAGACAATGAATGAAATGAAAGGTTGGAAGGGCTAATATAACCCTGCGCAAATTTTGGTCAAAAGCATGTGAATGGGAGATGTCCTCGAGACTTTCATTGATTAATGATAATCTGGATGGTTGTTGCATGATGCAGTGTTAACATTAAACACTACTAATTGCATATATAGAAATGCAAACACGGTGGATATTGCAATGAGAGATTAAGCATTGCAGATTTCTTGAGCGGCCCAACACAACGATGCATGTAGGAGATGAACAATCAAAAGGGACAAAATAAGTTTCCGCACATCTTGGTTTAATGTGTAATAATGGGATATCTCCTCAAGTTTTTCACCCATTAATGACAATGTTGACGATTCCTACATGGTGACCTGTTAGCATCAAAGGTTTCTAATTGCATATCATGAAAGTACGGAGGTCACAGGCAGGGGGAAAAAACCACTACAAAATAGGGTTGCAAGGTACAACTGTTGAAGGTGAGGGCGCCAGGGTCAAATTGTATGCCTCGAAACTTTTTGATTGTAATACGTGTAACCTGCCAACCGTGGCGATAAAATTGGCTAAGTATGGAGAGCAATAGCGGTCATTTGGAGGAGTCGTGTGATTATATAGATGGAGATAAAGATATCTCAACCCGCCAACATTGGAACCTGTGTTTATAGAAAGGCGACTATGTATATAACCACAAAGCGATAATACAAAGGAAGAATAAAAGGGGAAAAGGACCAACGAGTCCGCAGTGGAAATGTAAATCATGGAAATTTTGAGTGCAATATGCATATCAGGGAAGAAGAAGCAACAGACTTCGAATGCGCTAACCTAAAACACTGACTAAGAATTTAAGATTTCGTGAATCTGTGAACAGGAGGATCCAAAATAGGGTCAGAGGTCCGGATAGTCAAATTGTATTATTCGGAACATTTGAATGCACAATATGTAACACGGAAGAGGGGACGATGTCAGAATCTGGTAGTCAATTTCTATGTTGCGAATGGCTGGATGCGAACTATTTTGTATTTTTGTGTGCAGCTGTCACTTGTAAGATTCATTAGTAAGAGCATAGAAAATGTATATTAAGAAGCACATTTGTCAACCGTGGTACAATGAAGCTTGCGAGTTCGAGGAGCACGCGATAGAATTGTAGATTTCCAACCCAACAACTATGGACATAAAATTTCCTAAGGTGTGATTATATACATGGAGATAATGAGAGCCATAATACAAGGGAAGAAGAAAAGGGGAAAAGGAGAAAGGAGTCAGCAGTGGAATTGTAGATCAGGGAAATTTTGAATACAAGATGTGAACTTGGCAGTCAATTTATATATTACAGAGGACCGGAGTAAATAATTTGAATGCATAATTTGTAACACGGAAGAGCAGATGATGTCGGAACCCACACCTGTGTCCAGTTGTTAGTACTAAGAGGTAATTTAGTATTGAAAATAATATTTTAGATTCTGTTAAATACTTCATAGGGATTAGTATCCATAAACAATCGCAATCTCCACCCTACCAGCCTTGCATTCCGTGTGTGAATTTGTAGATCGCAGAACTTGAAGGACTATTTGGAGGACACAGAACAATAGAAGTGGAATGTCGAGTCAGCCAGTCTGCAGCTACGTTTCTCAATTTGTATTTCATGGAATTTTGGGTGCTATTTGTAACACACGCAACAATGGAGGGCCAATTTTGAGCCTGCCCGCCCGAGAACCCGTGATCAGAAATATCGGTAGGTATGAAAAGGAACAGTTGTCGGTTCAATTCTCCATGTGAGGATATAGATGGAATTGAAATTGGTCCCAACGCGGCAATCGTGGACATAAAATAGGCCAAGTATCGAAAGCAACAACGATCAGTCGGATTTGTCATCTGATTGTATTGATGGAAATAAAGATATTCCAACCCGCCAAAGCTGGAGCTGCATATTTCATGAACCCACCAAAATTAGGATCCAAAATAGGCTGAGAAGGTTTTTGCAGAGGAGGCGAGGCCCATACCTTCGAATTGTATTTCTCCAAACATTTGAATGCATAGTCTCTAAGACAGAAGTGCAGACGATGCCCGGTAGTCAATTTGTATATTGCAGAGACTGCAATTCCAACTGTTTCGTACCTCTGTGTCCAGTTGTCACTAATAAGTGCTAATTTAGTATTCTAAATACATTTTTAGATACTGTTAGATACTTCACAGGCATTGGCATCCGTAAACAATGGCAATCTGCACTCCGCCATTTATGCATTCCGTGTGTCAATTTCTATATAGCGGAACTGCGAGTGTTGTTTGGAGGACACAGAACAATAGAAGTGCAATGTTGACTCAGCCAGTCCGCATATTCGCTTGTCAATTTGTATATTGCGTAATTTTGGGTGCTATTTGTAGGCTACGGAACAATGGAGCCCCATTTTTGAGCTCGCCTGCGCACCCAAGAACCCGCGATCGAAAATGTCGCTAGGTATGGAATGCAGAATTTGTGCGTTCTTTATAGAATATCATGTCCATATTTTATAGTCCCATAATACATGGGAAGAAAATAAGGGGAAAAGGATGGAGGTGTTGGCAATGGAATTGTAGATAATATACGGAAACAATATAAGGGAAAAAGAACTAAGTATCTCGCAGAAGAACATCAGGGTTCACAAGCGCCGACCCCACAACGGCGGGCATAAAATTGGCTAAGTATGGAAAGGAACAGTGCTCGGTCAGATCCGTCGTGTGAGGATATAGATGAAGATGTTAAATCATGAATTACAGATGACGGAGGTATCGTTCGTACCACTTTGTCCACTTGTCACTAGTAAGAGCATTGTTGATGTATATCAGGAAGGATACGAAGTTTCTAGGGATGGAAAGCAGCAACAAATACTTTGAACGAAGTCAATGTGTATGAGGAACCCACAGTGAAATTGTAGATCACGGATCTTTTCAGTTCAAGATGTATATTGCGGAATGATAAGCAGTTGGGTTCGCAAGCATCGGCCCCGCAACAGCGGGCATAAAATTGGCCAAGTATGGAAAGGAACAAATCACTGACGTTGTTTTGCTGCAATATGTATATGACGAAACAAGGGACATAAGTGTTGGGTACCGTGAACCCAGGGCCTGGTTCCCAGATAACTGGGCAAGTATTGGCCAAGACAAAGTTATGATATCTATTTCAATATTTTCCATACTAACATCTATCAATGAACAAAGTTTTCATATTTATATGAATAGTATTCATAGTAATATATATTAATGGATTGGTTGTTTCAAATGCAAATGATCTCCCAATCTGCAAGATGCTTTTCGGCTTGCAAATTTCACTGGAACCTCAAAACTTTTGACTGCAACATGTACATAGCGCAACAAGAAACATGAATTTGCATTGTGGTCTCAATGACATAAACTCCTTATAATCTATTCATCCTGTATCCGCTGCAATGAGATCAACAAACGTCAGCTCTCCATAAACATCAATATCTAAATTAAATTAAATGCAATCAAAATTTGGTGTGAATTTTAAGTAATTAAAGCAAAAATTGTAGATTACGAAAGTTCTTAGGATGGAAGATGTATATGACGGAACAATGGACATAGTTGTTTAATACCACAAACCCAAACACAATTGCCTAAGCTTTGTCGAAGAGGAAGTTTTTTTGTATTTATTCCAATACTACTGATATTAGTGTATATGCACGGATATTATCAAATAGAAGAAGTTGCAATATATCCAACAAACTTCACAGGAACATTGTGTCAACAATGCAACCGCCTTGTCGTTACTTATTATTAATTCTATTCATGAAACCCAAAGAATGGGAGTAGGACGGGTCTTCCAATTTCTTTCTTTAAATACAGGGTCATTGCCACATAAGTATGGCCTATGAAAAATTATTCTTACATGTAAAATGTAAACAAAGAATAGGCCAGGTTTTATTTAGATTGAAGTACTGGGCAACAGAAACAAAACCTTGTGTTTCATGTTTAACCACACAGGGGAAGAAGGTAGAAAATACAATTAAAACAAATACCAGAAATTGGAAAATACTGTTAAAAAATAAACCGAAATTATTCTATATTCAAATAAGGTGGGTTACAAAATACAGTCGAGGCTATTTTCGACAACGATTGCGATTTCGCCTGCCGTCGACCAATTTAAAATATGTACATTGATGAAGCTTCTTCACAGTTTTGTACTTAATCGGTGCTACCAAGTACATCTATCCCACTTTTTTTAATATCTTCTCTCTTCCAGATATGGCATGCTTGCAATGCATGTTTATTCAACATTCCAATCTTTGTCAAGTATTAATTTCCCTCTATTGTCGAAAAGTTGTGGTTTAAGGTGCTTTTCTTGCAATGTTCCTGACCCTTGACATCCGAGACAACTTACAAATGCCATTCAGGCCGCTTTCAAAGTGGAAGAAGTCATTCTATGTCACAACAGCTAAAGCAACTGAAAATAATTCAAGTACGTAGTGACTGGTATTCTCCCTATATTCGATTGTCTGTTTGGTTGAGAAGCCTGCCTGAGGATTTGTATGTGGGACTTCTTTGCTTTTTTACAGTAAATTGGAAGGAACGTCCAACCCAGATGCAAAAAGAAACTCTGTTGAGGTACATAACTTCTTCGCGCAGTAGAGGTGTGGCAAGTGCTTCAAATGCTGCAGAATGCAGCAGAACAGGTCTGGAAAGTGTATCAAATGTTGCAGATGGCATCAAAATATATATTTCTTCATAGCCATGGAGATATGGCATCCCACAGAAAGGTCTGGAATGTTCAGAGGTGACGCCAAATATGTAGATTCTACAACTACATCCAGAGGACACCGAACAAACTTTCAAAAAGAACATAGATTTCTGTCAAGTCGACTACCAGACCCATATGTAGGTCATCATACTATGAAATAGAAACCTTTGCAGTGACAATATGTCATTTTATCCACCCATACAGTTTCTGTTACCTGCCTCCGAGGTAGAAAAATACTTGTGCAATCTCTACAACTCGATACAGTTTCCAAATCTGTGTTGTTGGAAGAAGTTATATACTTAAACGAAGAACTATTTTGCACCTGACCTCAAAATCCATTACAATTCCCAGCAATAAAACAAATAATTTCAACCAACAAATCTCCAGCCAACATTTTCAATGAACCAAAGAATTGAACACTGGGAGAACACCAACCAGAACATACTTGTTTTGTTTTTTTTCGTCCTCTCTGAGTTTCTCTTTGTATAACAAAGTTTTCTTTTTACTCAAAGCTCACGTCACATAAAACCAGGCTCTATTCTTTCATCTACTCGTCAATCACATCTCTAAGTTGTCTTACATGTGCATGACCAGGAACATTAGAACGAAGGCACCCTAAAGAACAACTCTTTGATCATAAAGAGAAATGGCAATAAGTATTTAAAAGCAAGGCTGGATGGTTTGCCGTAGATTTTGTGTTGATTCATTTTAATGACATATGTTCTCGATATTTTCACTTATTAATGCCAATATTTTTGAATATGTAGGCTCAATAGTGACTACCATCACGTATTAAAATTCCCATATCCGAGCAGATTCTAAAATATGACATCTAAGATATGCACAATATTAAAGAGGGACATGATGTCAAGGCCTCTGTGGGTGACACGTTCGTGAACTTTGCCGAATCTTTTAAGAAAACTAAAACTGCACAAGCAAAAAATAAAATAAAAAGTATTTTGCAAATTCAAAATGCAGGCAAAAAGAAATTACCAGATCCCATAATATTCATCTGTCTATTCATTTTAATGGGGGATGTCCTCCAGTTATTAAAGCCCATCATTTTGAAATGCACAATATTAAAGAGGGACATGACATC
The DNA here is from genome assembly GCA_009831015.1 of Picea engelmannii. Classification (NCBI taxonomy): domain Eukaryota; kingdom Viridiplantae; phylum Streptophyta; class Pinopsida; order Pinales; family Pinaceae; genus Picea; species Picea engelmannii. The sequence goes on from ML806110.1 coordinate 161,404, forward strand.
AAGGTCTCTATCGCCGACATGTTTGTGAACTATGCTAAAGCTTTGAAGAAAACTAAAACTGCACAAGGAAATAATAATAATAATAATAATTTTGCAAATTTAAAATGCAGGCAAAAAATTTTTACCAGATCCCATAATATTTGCTTGTCTATTCATTTTAATTGGAGATGTCCTCGAGCTTTCCAGTTATTAAAGCCCATCTTTTCAAACCTGTCTGCTCGGTTCTAACTTTTCAAAGCATATTTAATGTGTATTGAGAAGCGCAGAAGGTAACGGGGATGGAGCCCTATGTAACAGACGTTACTACTATTGTTTTGTTTTTGTTCACGAGCGTATGTAAAACGTACGCAAAGAAAAATAATTCAAGAATGATAGTTGTTTTGCAGGAGCCCTTGAAATTCAAATAGTGCGCAAGCCCGATTTTCATTTTGTATATCGCGGAACTGTCTGTGCTATTTGTAGGACACGGAACAACATGGACCGAACCTAGAGCCCGCCATCCCAAGAACCCGCGATCCAAAAAATGCTCACAATTTTTTTTGTGTGTTTTTTGTCCTCCGGGATATGTAAAACGCACGTAAAGTAAACTATTTCGACAATGTTAACTTTTTTGGACATGACGGTCTTCAAGTTCAAATAGTTCGCAAATCTGATTGTCAATTTCTATATCATCGAAGTTAACTTTTTTGGACATGGAGGCCTTCAAATTCAAATAGTCCACAAGTTCGATTATCAATTTCTATATCGCCGAAGTCTCTGATTGTCAATTTTCATCCACCTACCCTGACAACACGCAATGCAAAAACTGATTAAGTATGGGATGACGGCTCCGTGCAGGCTGTATATATCTACTCTATAAAATTACATATTTTCTATGTTTATTCTATGTTGTCCAGGAAACCAATAATTTGATAAATTTCAATGTTTTCTGTCCAGGAGCCCTACTGTTAAAGAAAACTAATTCGGAAATGCTAATGTATACACCATAATTCGATACAACCTATCTGCGAAGGCGCGTCCATAATACTGGCTAAGTATGGAACCCAACTATGGTTATTTGGAATGATTGTGAAACTCTCGCTACTGATCAATTGTCAATTTGTATATCACATAACTCTTTGATTGTCAATTTTCAGTCGCCTACCCCGTCAACCCACAATACAAAAGATGGCTAAGTATGGGATGACGGCTCCGCGGTCCAGGAAACCTATAATTTCATAAATTGCATTCTCTTTTGCCCAGGATTCTTTTAAAGAAAACTAATTCGGGAAAGATAATGTATACACCGAACATGACCTGTCATAGTCCGATAGAACCTATTCGCGAAGTCGCGTCCATAAAAGTGGCCAACTATGCAACCGAACGACGGTCACTCGAAATGACCACATAAACGCGAAAAACTAGAGTCAAACGTAGTTTACAACAGGAAATTAAAAGGGAGAGGATAGCTATATCTACCACACAGCAAAATCCATTGTCATAACTATAAAACCATAGTAACACAGAATCCATGTAAAAATCATCGGCAGCCATGAAATATATTTTGAGGCCAACAAACTTTGCTTCAATGCATAACAGATGCAATTTACACCGCCTGCAATTATTTAGTTTGTTATTTTATCTTAATAGTATTCTATGCAAATTGCAGTGCAAAACAAAATGTGACCAAAGATCCAACCGCAAATGCAGCATCCCAACATTTGCAAACCCTGGCCAAACAAGAAAAAGCACCAAACAAGAATCCAACTAAGAAGCACTAAAAGGCCCAACTGCAGGCGCAGGACCGATACCCTACAAAGTCGAATCAAGCAACAATAAACAACATACAACAAAGAAAGAAGCAAGCAACAACCACCCCCCCAGGAACAATGTTGTTTCAATCGCGATTGCAGAAACCCAAACATCCAAACTGCAACAACACGAACAGGCAAGCAAGAACAACGACAACATGCAAACAAGAAATCAGTGGCATGCAAAAAGCAAGCATGGACCACGAAACCAGCAACGCCGTTGGAGCATAAAAATTTTAAAAACAGAACAAAATGTCTTGTAACAAGCATGTTAAGTAACCATTCAACACTACCAAGCCTATTAGGTAAATAGTTAAGTCTGCCAGAAATGCACTGTAAACATTTAAGAAAAAAATTCAATGTGGCAGGACTCTGACGTATCCCAAAAAGAAAAATTATATTTTTTGTAACAATAGTTCGAACACCACAGAATGTTTTGGAAAGCCAAACTTTGGATATGCCACCATATCAAACATTGTCATAAATTTACCTAGCATAAAATGCTAGACCAAACATTCGAATTAATGCTAGCATTAATCCACCATCGACGAATGCATAACAAAATATGTGATTCAAAAAAGACCATATACGATCAAATACTTTGGATATGCCAACATATATAACATTGAGAATAGTGAAGCCAGCAATAAGACCTCCAATCCCTTGTCCAATCATATCATGACAAATATAGTACTTTTTTTTAATATAAAAATCGATGTTTTTAGTTCCCTGGTTCCAACAATAGATAATATGGAAATATTTGTGGTCAAATGACAGACTAATATGAAGTCAACGATTTATCGATCACTATAATCCCTCTACGCCTACGACAGGGACTAATAAAGAAAAGTATTGTAACGAATAAACCAAGAAAGAACCTCATTGACATAACAATACACAAAACTCTTGTGAGGAATCAAATGAGAATAACCACTAATCATATAAAAACCTTATTAACATTAAAAATAAACAAAAATCCTGGAACAAATCAACCGAGAAGAAACACTAATTATATAGAAACATTATTAACATTAAAAATAATACGATTAAGAAATATTTACATATTGAAACATAAATTTCACCTCCATGTGATCGAAAGCACCGCCACGCAATCCATATAAAACATTTAACAAACATTTGATATGAGCAAATTGTTATATTTTTAAGTATTGTTTACATTTTTAAATAAAACTTATATTTTAAAGCATTATTTAAGTTTTTTAAATAAAGCTTATATTTTAAAGTATTATTTAAGCTTTTAAAATAAAATTTATATTTTTAAATACATAAAAATAAAACTTAAAAATACAATTTTAAGTATTATTTAAGTTTTTCATAAGAATACAACTTTTTTTTTAACTTGGACTTTTAACTTTGACAGTGACGCACAATTTTTCATGTTTGATATTATTTATTCATGGTTGTTTAATTGTTTTAAGTGTTTTTTTTCTTAATTGGAATTTGGTAACATAAATAAGCATGAAATCATAATTTTTTATTGTTTAAATTGTATTTTTGAATGTAGAAATGGATTCATCATGCTGAAAAATACTATATTTCAAACAAATATACCTACAAAAGAGAAATAACTTAGCACATTTTGACTTGTTATACATTTTGGCTTGGCAATGTGAAATTTCTACATTGTCAAATTCCAAATACAATTGTAAATTCAGCAGTACGATAATTCGATTGGTTGTTATCTTTACCATGGGCGCGAGCTTGTTGCTTTCGTGTCATATGAAAACTTTGCAGAACATTTGTTCAAGTTCAAGCAGAGACAACCATTCACAAAACAAAGCATACACACACAAAGCAACCATGGAGATGTTCAACTCTTCTCTACATGCACATAAAACTAAAATTACAAAATACATGATATGAGATAATTCTCTAGAACACTCCATCCTTCACCTACCTAATAAATGCAAACTTACCTATCTTGTTTGTGCATTTAAGATGCCAATCTTCTATCAGTTTTGGTCAAACAAGCAGTGGAGGAATTACTCCATTCAACACTCCCCCTCAATTTCGACCATTACAAAAATCAACAGAAACAATGCCTAAGTGTTGTCTTTGAAATTCAAAAGTATTTCTTCCCAATGGCTTGGTGAAGATGTCTGCTAACTGTTCTTTTGAACCACAAAAATGTAGCATAATGTTAACATCATTGACAAGCTCGCGGATGAAATGATAGTGAGTGTTTATGTGTTTACTCTTGCGGTGAAACACATGATTCTTAGATAATGCAATTGTTGAACTATTGTCACAAAATATAGGAGTTGTCTCATTTTCTTCATGTGCAAGATCACTAAGGATCCTTCTCAATCTAACTGCATGACATGTTGTTGAAGTTCTTGCCACACACTCTACTTCTACTGAAGAAATTGTGACAATGGGTTGTTTCTTAGAAGCCCATGAAATCAAGCCTATACCAAACATAAATGCATACCCAAAAATACTTTTCCTATCATCAACACTACCTACAAAATCATTATTTGTATATCCAACAAGTGAGTCATCTTCTGAAGTAGAATACTAAATTCCATAATCTATTGTACCTGCAATATACCTCAAAATTCTTTTTCAAACTTTCCAATGAGAGATTTTGGGATTCTCCATAAATATGAAAATTAAGCTTACTGCATACATAATATCTGGCCAAGTAGTTGTAAGGTACATGAGGCTTCCTACAAGCCTCTTATACAGAATATAATCAATTTTTGTTCCTTCATCCTATTTACTTAATTTTGTACCTATTGCAATTGGTGTATCTGTTGCCTTGCATTTGTTCATTTTGAACCTTTTCAAAATATCTGTGGAATATTTTTGTTGACAAATAAAAATTCCCTTTTTAGATTGCTCAACTTCAATTCCCAGAAAATATTTCATAAGACCAAGATCAGTCATTTCAAATTCACTTTGCATGGCTGCTTTGAATTCATTCAACAACAAGTTTCATGTATAAATCATGGCATCAACATAGAGACAAATTATCAAAATATTACCTCTCTGGTCTCTTTTGGTGTAAAGTGTGGGATCATTGTTGCTCCTATTGAACCCATTGTTGAGAAAATAAGTATCAATGTGATTGTACTGAGCTCTTGGAGCTTGCATCAAACTGTGCAATGCCTTCTTCAATCTGTACACTTTGTACTCTTTACCTATGATCTAAAATCCCGGTGGTTGATCCACATAAAATTATTCCTTTAAAAAAACATTTAGAAATGTTGATTTAATGCCCATTTGATATACTAGCCATTTGTTTTAAGTTGCAACTGCCAAAACTTCTATGGCATTATCCAAACATGCTACTCGAGAAAATGTCTCTCCATAGTCAATATCGGGTTGTTGAGCAAACCCTTTTGCTACAAGTCTTGCCTTGTACTTCTCTACTTTGTCTTTCCAATTGAATTTTGTCTTATGCACCCATTGGACTCCAATGCTAGTTTTACCTGTGGGGCGATTCACAAGATCCCATGTGTTGTTTCTTTCAATTGCTCTAATTTCTTCATTCAATGCATCAACCCATTTTTTTTCCTTGATTGCTTCTTTAAAGTATACTGGTTGATAGGATACTAAGGAAAAGTGTGCATGTTGATCCATGTCATCATTCTGCTCACAAATTTCTCTCAAGCTTCTTGTTATTTGGTTCCTTAAGTTTTCTATAGTGGCATTTGAACCATTACTAGAAGAAGAAGAAGAACTATGCTATGTTTTTTCTCCTTGGACTTATACTTGCAATATTGGAAGTCTTGGTGGAGAAGCATGTTGTCCTGTAGCTTCCACCTGGTTATCTTCCAGTAGAGAAGGAATGTGATCTACAAGTATTTCACTTGTTTGGTTATCCCAAGATTTATCTTCTTGGAATTTCACATCTCTTCTTACTATCAACTTCTTGGTAATAGGGTTATACAACCTATATGATTTAGATTGTTCACTATATCCCATAGATATACATTTTTTAATTCTATCATCAAGCTTTCTCCTCGGCTCTTCAGAAACATGAGCATAAGCTACACATCCAAAAACTTTAAAATGAAAAATGCTAGATTTCATACCACTCCAGGCTTCTTGAGGGACTTGATCTTTCAGACTGTTGGTTGATGAATAATTTAAAATATAGACTGAGCATGCCACTACTTCACGCTAGTACTCATTTGACAAATTATTGGTATTTAACATACTTCTGGCCATTTTCATTATTGTCTGATTCTTCCTTTTAACTACTCCACTCTGTTTTGGAGTGTATCTTGTGGTAAATTGTCTCTTGATTCCATGTTGCCTGCAATATGTTGCAAATTCCTTGGATTCATACTCACCTCCTCAATTTTATATAAATAGTTTGATTTACTTTCCACTCTGTTTCTCTGTCAACAATTTCAATTCTCTGAATTTTTCAAATTTCTTTGATTTGTGCTTGAGAAAATACACCCATGCTTTTCTGCTAAAATCATCAATGAATGTTACAAAATAAAATTTGCCTCCTATTAACTAAGTTTGCATTGGACCACAAAGGTATGCATGCACTAGTTCAAGGTGTTCTTTTGTTGTGTAGGAAGCATTGGGAAAACTATCCCTTTAGTGTTTGGTCAAAATACAACTCTCATAGGAGTTTTTTTGTTCATTTATAATGGGAAAAACTTTGACCATAGACTTCTTCTATAAAAGATTAAGACTGGGAAATGGTAAATGGACATATCTAAGATGCCACAACCAAGTCTCATCTAAGCTTGATACATTTTGGGCATATGACTATGAAAAAATTACATTTCTCAATATCAAAGGGAACATTCTATTTTTGGTCATTTTTACTATAGCTATAATTTTCTTACTGGGTGTTTTGTCCAAGATTGTACACTTGGAACCTTCAAAAATGACCCTATAGCCACGTTCATTCATCTGACCTACACTCATTATATTATGTTTAAGACCAGGTACATAATAAACAACATGAATATCCTTCTTTTCATCTTTTTTGGTCAGTACAAAAATTATACCCTTGCCTACAACTTTCTTTTGATAATCATCTCCCAATTTATTTTGAGATGTGAGAGAGCTATCTAAACTAGGAAAAAAATCTTTTTTACTTTCCATCTGATTGTTGCAACCACTATCTAGCGACCAGAGATCATGCATGGCACTTGCTTCTTTTGTGACTTGACATGAAAAGAACATTGATTCAGATGTTCCTTCTTCAGCGTTGGTAACATTTTCTCTGCCCCTATTCAGATCTACTTGCTTCTTTCTGCATTCACTTTCATAGTGACCAAATTTCTTGCAATAATAACATTGGATCATTGATTTATCAGTCCATCTTGACTGATTAAAATTTATTCCTATCCCCCTTTGGTTTTGAGAGTGTCTATGTGGTTGATATGATTGTTCACTATGTTCTGAGCATTCTGAAGTTGACCTCTCTCCTATTTGAAAGCGACCTTTGCCTTATCTACCTCTGCTTCTATTCCCTCGACCTCTACCTCTGCTTATGGAGACTTGAGACTGAAATGCATTCTCCAAGGATTCAATATTTTGACTGAACCTACTTTCATGGGTTAACAGAGATCCCATGATTTCTTCAACTCTCAATTGTGATGGGCCTTTCGACTCTTATATGGTGACCATGACCATATTAAACTTATCAGGAAGGCTTCGAAGTACCTTATCAACGACCTTTTTCTCTTGAATGTATTCTCCATGGGTGCGAAACTGATTCACAATGCTCATGACATGGGTCATAAAGTGATCCATAGAATCTAAATCCTTCATTTGAAGAGTCTAAAACTCTTCCTAAGTGTCTGCAACTTTGCATTTTTTACTTTGTCAGTGCCCTGATATGTTATTTCAAGAGTATCCCATGCTTGTTTGACATGATTTGCTACTGTGACTTTGGGGAAAATATATTCTTCTAACCCTTGTTGGATGAGCCATAGGGATTTGTTATCTGATGTAGGAGCATCCTTGAGCTCGGGCAATCCACATCACCTAAAAATATTTATATTTTGCAAATTAGGCAATAAGTCGTGTTAGTGATCCATTTTATTTAGTCAGTTTTCTATGAATTAGAATTTTTTTTACTCATGCAGCTACTCTTGTGTATGTTGAAACTCATGCTGAAACTCGTGATAAAGCTCATGTTGAAACTTGTGCTGAAAATCCTGTGTATGGTGGAATTTTATAAGTGTCGCTATGTTTTTTCATTTTCAACATTGTGATTGCACACATTTGACTTTGCTATGCTGGAATTATTCATGATGAGTTACAAACACATAGTAGGAACATTCTTGTGCCCAACAGACATTTGTTAACGCCAAGAAGGAGGCGAATTGTTAGACGGTTTTTCCAACAATTCGTTGAGGCAATGGAAGGCACATTGATTCAAAGGAAAAACTGGATAATTTAAAAGAAGCATGGATGTGGTGGAGAAATGGTTGGTGAACCTCAAATTTGGGAAATCATGGAAGGCGTAATAGAGAGAAGGATTCCAGGTTGGGAAATCACGCAGAAAGGGAGACACAGAGTCTCAGCCCACACACGTAGACCATTACCCTCTAAACGAATTTTTAGTGGTTTTCAACCACGTAAGCAACCATTCAAGACTGTCTTTTTTCCCAGGCACAATGTAATGTAAATTTTTTTATCTGCATTGAATCAATAAAGGAGTGGTATTGCATTTCGTGGGTTTTCTGGTGCTTAAGTTTCTTGTTGATTTCCCTTATTATTTAGAAACAATATCTATGTTTTGTTTTTTCACTGTGTATTTTGTAGCAGGGTGCATGTTGTAACTGTTTGTGTGTTTCATCTCGATTTCTCCCTGCATCATGTGGTATCAGAGAAAGTACACTCTTGGATGAGTGTGTGAGTGTTCCTGTAACAGGTAGAGAATACCATGATTCTTGTTGTGTTTCATCCAAAGTGTTGAAGAACAAGTAGTTGTATCAACGTCTGGATTGAGGCTATGGATGGTGGTTAGGATTCGAACTACCAAGAGACTTGGAAGAATGGTGCCCATAATGAGAGGAGAAGCACGTGGAGGAGTAATAAATCAATAACTTGAAGAGTTACATAGAATAATAGAGGAATTAGAACACAAAAGAGATGGATATGTTGAGACATATTCTAACTCTGACGTTGAGAGTGAGATTGGAAAAAATATTGAGGATATAGACCTAACAGAGTGTTTGATATCCTATCTGAGTAATAGAGGTATCCAAAGGTCTAGGTTTCATGCTATGATGGAATCTTTAAGGTCAAAACTCTTATACACTAGATAGGAGAGCTTGAGAGATATTTTGAATGTAAGAATGTTCGTGATCCAAGCCGAGTTTGATTTGCTATCACAAAGTTGAAAGGACATGCTTCCATTTGGTGAGACATGTTGTGAAAAGATAGATTTTATAATAGGTGGGAAAAGATAAAGACTTGGAAGAAGATGGTGAGTAAGATTAAGGAAAATTTCTTTCCTATGGATTACTAGAAAAATCTGTGTAGACAAGTGCATAATCTGAGGCAAAAAGATACTCCTATGTGTGATTACACTGAAGTGTTCTTCATACTATCACTCAGATCTGGTATTAAGGAGCCAAAGTATCAACGTGTGGCTAGATACATGAATGGACTAAATTATACAATCTAGGATGAAATGAGTACGCATTATTTTCATAATGTAGATGAAGCTTATCCAATTTTCCTAAAGATGGAGGAGAAACTTGATAGGAAGACCCAACAAAAGTTAAGGGGAAGAGGTCCATGAGGAAGAGGCAAAAAAAACACTGCTAAAGAAAATGGCAAAGAATAGGAATCAACAAGTAGCCAAAGTGCCAAAGGAAATGGAGTTGGTAGAGGCAGAGGATTCGAAAGAGGAAAGGGAAAGTTTGTAATTACTTGTTATAGATGTTGAGTTGAAGGTCACAAAACCTCGGAATGCCTAGAAAAGAAAGGTCCCAGTAAAATGGGTGATGCTAGAACATAGGTTATCATGGCATGTGATGCATCGGTGATTGGAGAATATGTGGTTTTTCTTCCACACAAACAAGGTGAGAACTTGATGTTTCGAAGAATTTTACTTAAATCAGAACAAAAGTTAATAGAAGAACCTGAACAGAGGAAAATAATGTTTAAGACCGGATGCAAAGTTGAAGGCAAATGTTGTAACTTGATTATTGATGGAGGAAGTATAGAAAATTGATTTCTACTGAGATCAAGAGGAAACTAAATTTGAAATGTGAACCACATCCCAATCCTTATCGAGTTTCATGGTTGCATAAAGTCCAACATGTGAGGGTGACTGAACAATGTTTGTTAAAATTTCTTATTGGGGATTTTAAAGAGCAAGTGTTATGCCATGTAGTGGAGATGGATGCATGCCATATTCTGCTTGGGAGACCATGGATGTTTGACCGGAAGGTGTTCCATGATGGCAGAGAAAATTCATATGAATTTGTTCAAAATGGACAATGTTATAAGTTGACACCAATGCATGAAGATGGTGGGAGTAATAGCAACAATAACAAAAAATATTTGAACAACAGTAACAACCACATTATGTTGTGTTCAGCCAAGGAGTTCCTGAAGGAGAAGAAAAAAATATATTGTTTAGCTATATTGCCAAAGAAGGTTCAAGAGGTTGAAAAGGGGAGTTCTGTACCAGTAGAAATCCAATGCATGTTGGAAGACTTTAAATAAATCTTTGTAAAGGAATTACCCACAGGGTTACCTCCTTTGTGTAGTATATCTCACCATGTCGATCTGATCCCAGGATCAAATTTTCCAATTAAAGTGCCTTATTGAATGAATCCATTAGAAAGTGAAGAAGTGAATCGACAAGTGCAGGAATTGGTTGGCCAAGGGTTGATTTGTGAGAGCTTGAGCCCTTGCACAATATCAACAGTATTGACACCTAATAAAATAAGGGAATGGCTAATGTGTACTAATTCACATGCTATAAACAAGATCACTATCGAGTATCAACTTCCATTTCCCATGATGGATGGCCTTATGGATTGCCTGAGTGGCTCAAAATATTTTGCTAAAATTGATTTGAAGAGTGGCTATCACCAAATTCGAATCAGAGAAGGTGATGAATGGAATACTGCATTCAAGAAAAAATATGGATTGTTTGAATGGTTAATGATGTCGTTCGGGTTAAAGAATGTGCCCAACACGTTCATGACATTGATGAACGAAGTCTTAAAGTCATTTTTGGGTAAGTTCATGGTTGTATATTTGGATGATATACTGATTTTTAGTAAGAGTAGAACAAAGCATGTTGAGCATGTGAGGGAAGTACTACAATGCGTGAAGAAAGATGAACTATTGATAAACTTGAAGAAGTGTACATTCATGCAACAAGAATTGGTGTACCTAGGTTTCCTGGTTTCAAAAGAAGGACTTAAAATGGACCCTGAGAAAGTGAAGGATATTATCGAATTTCCAACACCAAAATGCCCATTCGATGTGAGGAGCTTCCATGGACTGGCAGAATTCTACCGAAAATTCATTAGGAACTTTAGCCAAATATGTGTGCCTCTTACATAATGTGTGTAGAAAAGATTGTTCCAGTGGACTGTATTAGCATAGAATTCATTTGAAGAATTGCATAAGAGAGTAACATCATAGCCAGTATTAGCATTACCATATTTCAACAAAGTGTTTCAGGTTGATTGTGACGCTAGTGGAACAACAATTGGAGAAATTCTAAGTCAAGAAGGCAAACCCATTGCATTTTTCAGCGAGAAGTTGAACAAGTCCAGAAAGAAGTACTATGTTTATGATCAATAATTTTATACTATTCTGCAATCCTTGAATAAATGATGACACTATCTACTACTGAAGGAGTTTGTCTTGTTCACAGATCACAAAGCTCTGTGTTGGTCACTATAATTGCTTAATTGATTTAAACAATCAAGTGATACATAAATTATCAACCCAGGGAAGTCTTTTATTTCAAAGATAACCACGCACTATATATGCTCAATTCCAAAAGAAGCTTAGTGTTGTAGTAAAGAAACTTATACTAATTATACTTGCTTGAATGGACTGGAGCTCTGAATTAAATCACAGGAAAGTAACTTCCCTATTGCAATTCTTTAAAGATCACTCTAAGAATCCTGGATTACATTAAAATAACACTTGCAATGGGAAAGAACAACTATTTTGCAATCAGAGAACATGACCCTTACTCTCAAACAGAGACTTCAGTACTAACACTCTTTCATGAAAACAGTAATGCAGGAAACAATTAACTCTATCTAACAGAGAACAAATCCACCTAGTTCCTTTCTTTCTAAGCAGGAGCCTTGAGCCTTATTTCTGTTTTAGCACACTTGTGAGGTTGAGGTTTACAGAGAACAGGGTAGTCTGATCCCTTCCTTTCTGAGCAGGGATCCCTAATCCAGTTTCTGGCTAGCACCAATGAAAGTCTACAGAGAACAGGATGTTTTGGTTCTTTCCTTTCTGAGCAGGAACCCTTAACCCAATCCCTGGCTAACACACTTGTAGAAGTAAATGAAATCTACAGAAGACAAGGTGTTGTGACTCCTTCCTATCTGAGCAGGAACCCTTTAACCAAATCTCTGGCTAGCACACTTGTAGCCGTAAATGAAATCTACAGAAGACAAGGCGTTTTGATCCCTTCCTGTTTGAGCAGGAACCTTTTACCAAACCTCTGGCTAGCACACTTGCAGCAGTAAATGAAATATACAGAAGACAAGGTGTTTTGATTCCTTCATGTCTGAGCAGGAACCTTTAACCAAACCTCTGGCTAGCACACTGGTAGAAGTAAATGAAATCTACAGAAGGTAGGATATTCCGATTCCTTCCTGTCTGAGTAGGAACCTTTAACCAAACCTCTGGCTAGCACGCTGACGAAAGTAAATGAAATCTACAGAGAGTAGGATATTTGGATTCCTTCCTGTCTGAGTAGGAACCTTTAACCGAATCTCTGCTAGCCTTATAAAATCATCACACAAGATTGCTGATAAAAAGAATTACAAATTCTATTCAATAAACTAAGACAGAGTCAGTAGTGTTTCAGCAAAGCAGAATCCATTAAAAATAGTGTTTCAGCAAACGACAGTTTAAACAAAGCATGAACAGAAATTATACTAACACACTTCTAACTAATGGGTGAATCTTGTGAATAAGGTGGGGCCTCCCTTCTCACAAGATTCCCCTGGACGAAAGGCTAGAGAAGGATACTCAAAGCAGTCTTATATTCATCTGTTGAAATATCACATTACAATTTGGAAGAATAGAATACGTCCCGCTTCTCTGGAGTTGCTTCAATACATAAAACTTCGATCCCTCGAATGGTGATTTCCTCTGATTTAAAGAGGAAATCCCTTCGATACAATCATTACAATGCATATCTAAATCCTATCCTAAATCGGATCTTCTTTCTAAATCAGCATAGGATGTCCTAGTCTCACGCAACCGAATGCTATTACAGGAACTGAACGAGGTATTGCTGTTATGACTGGTGTAACAACTTCTTCTCATTGTTGTTGATGTTGTTTCAGCATCGCAATTCGCGGGCTATTTCAGCCACGTGAATTGTGCTCTGACTGCGTTGACCACTGACTATGGCGGCTTCCTTGTGTTTCAGAATCATCAGTTCTGGTGGTTCCTCAGTGTTTCAGCATCTGCAACTCTAGACTGTGTAACAGCTCCGTGTTTCAGTATTTGCGACCTCGGACTGTGTAGCAGCTCCATGTTTCAGCATCAATTCTGTGTTTCAGCAACGATGACCTTGGACAGTTCTGTGTTTCAGCAATAGGCCTCAAATGCAAATCTGCAGTCTTGGACACTTATGCATTTCTAATCAATGGTTAAGTACGAGAGTGATGTAAAATATTATGCAAAACAGATTAAACATATAGTAATGAGAA
>ML806110.1:198960-237706 GCA_009831015.1 Picea engelmannii
TCTGCAGTCTTGGACACTTATGCATTTCTAATCAATGGTTAAGTACGAGAGTGATGTAAAATATTATGCAAAACAGATTAAACATATAGTAATGAGAAGGGACGTTGTATACCTTTGAGATGATCAGATAAAGTGATAGTATGGGTCTAAATGTAGGTGATCAAGAGTATAATGGTGGCAAAAAGGTACATTGTGTGGTCCTAACACTCTGCAGTATATTAACAACCAAGGAAAGTTGAATAAAAAAAATACTAAATGGGTAGAATTATTGCAAAGTTATTCTTTGGTGTTGAAACCCAGATCTAGGAAGTCCAATAAGGAAGTTGATGCATTAAGTTGGAGGAAAACATTACTTAATACCATGTCAGTAGAAGTGGTAACTCTGAATTTTCTAAATACATTGTATGAAGAAGATGAAGATTTATCAGAAGCTTGGAAGGCACGTAAGGAGCCTTGGAGTTTAGATAGAACACTGTATCTGGATTACCATATCCAAGAAGGGTTTTTGTTTAAAAAACAACAATTGTGTATTCTCAGAAGTTCTATACGGCTAAATCTCATTAAAGAGTTTCATAGTGGTGGTTTAGGAGGACATTTTGGCATTGATAAAACCACAACCTTGGTGAAGGAGAGATTTTTTTGGCCCAACATTATTAAATATGTATGAAAGTTTGTTGAAGTTCGTAGGATCTGTCAAATAGCAAAAGGAAAAAGTCACAACACAAGGCTCTATACTCCATTTCTAGTACCTAAAGGACCTTGGGAGGATATTAGTATGGATTTTGTCTTAGGATTACCTATGACAAAGAAAAAAAATGACTCAACAATAGTAGTTGTGGATAGATTTTCAAAAATGACACACTTCATAGCATGTAAGAAGACTAATGATGCTAGTGAAGTAGATGCATTACTTTTCAAAGATGTGATTAGATTGCATGGATTACCACAGAGAATTACTTCAGATCGAGATACAAGATTCCTTGGGAATTTTTGGAGGACACTCTGGAAAACATTAGGCTCATATTTGTTATACATTTCGGCATATCATCCTCAAATAGATAGTTAGACAGAAGTAGTGAACATGAGTCTAGGAATTTTTTTAAGAATTTTAAGTTGAGAGAATCCTAGTCAATGGGATTTGGCATTAGCCCAAGATGAGTTCACATAGAATGATTCGGTGAACAGATCTACATGAAAGAGTCCATTTAAGATTTTTTATGGATGGTCACCAAAAGGTGTGGTATATTTGGTTGCATTTCCGTATTTGAAAGGCAAGAAGAGTGTTGATGTGAATGATTTTGTGGACAGTATGCATGAATTACAAGAACAAGTAAAGAAGAAACTATAGACCAACAATGACAATTATAAACAAAGAGAATATCAACATAGGAGATGGAAGTATTCTAATAGGGTGAGCGGGTCATGGCTCACTTGAGGAAGGATCGATTTCCTCGAGGCACATATAATAAACTAGAGTACAAGAAGATAGGTCCATGCCGAATTTTGAAAAAGATCTTTGATAATGCTTATCGGTTGGAACCTCCGGAGAAGTTTGACATATCTCCTACATTCAATGTTTTTGACCTCTATGAGTTTCATGAAGGGGAAAAAAGAGCAGATGAAGGTGCCCTCAATTAATGGGAACAACATCTACCAATTAAGTCAGAGGAGAAAATTGAAGGAATTCTTGCTACATGATTTGGTAAGAAGACTCGCCAGAAAGAGTACAAGGAATATTTAATCAAGTGGAAGAATCGAGGGGCAGAGGATGCATCGTGGGTGACTGAAGATCAGTTAGCACATGTGTATAACTCTTCACCTCAACATTAATCTACACATGATTTGGAGCTCAGGATTTTCTTACCAGGGGTGTCTGATGCAAGAGCATCCTTAGGCTCGGGCAATCCACATCACCCAAAAATATTTTTATTTTGAAAATTAGGCAATAAGTCGAATAAGGATTATGTTAGTGGTCCATTTTATTCAGTCAGTTTTCTATGAATTTGAACTGTTGTTACTCATGCAGTTACTCTTGTGTATGTTGAAACTCATATTGAAACTTGTGTTAAAACTCATGTTGCAACTCCTGTGTATGGTGGAATTTTATAAGTGTCACAATGTTTCTTCATTTTAATGCTGTGACCGCACAAATTTGACCATAAATGATTTTAGGGGCTAAAATTTGCCAATGGGATAATTTTGCATGTTTTTTTCCAAAAACCGATTCGTCAATTTACATTTTTTTTTTAAATGATTTGCCCAAATTCCATAGAATAAAATTAGTTTACCTTAAAAATAGCCAAAATTTTATAGAAACTATATAAAATATTTAGAAATTTGAATAGTTTTACAAAACTATTGCCAAACATTTTACATTTTGCATATTAAGGTCTGGTAAGATTAGCCCATGTTTCTGCATTTTAAAATAAATTTTCATCCTTAAAATTATCCCTACATTTGACTTTGCCACGTTGGCATTCTTCATAATTAGTTATATCCACGTGGTAGGAATGTTCTCGTGCCCAACAGAAGTTTGTTAACACAAAGAAAGAGGCGATTTTGACAAATTTTTGTTGAGGCAATGGAAGACAAATTGATTCAGAGGAAAAATGGGAGAATTTAAAAGAAGCATGGGCGTGATGGAAAAAGGGTTGGTGAACCTCAAATTTGGGAAATCATGGAAGGTGGACTAGAGAGAAGGATTTCGGGTTGGGCAAGCACGCAAGAAGAGTGACATAGAATCTCAACCCACACACAAAGACCATTACCCTCCGAGCAAATTTGTAGTGGTTTTCAACCACGCAAGCAACCATTCAAGGCTGTCTTTTTCCCAGGCATGATGTAATGTAAACTCTGTTATCTACATTGAATCAATAAAGGAATGGTTTTGTATTTCATGGGTTTTCTAGTGCTTAAGTTTCCAATTGATTTCCCTTATTACTTGGCAACGATATCTCTATTTTGTTTTTCTGCTATGTATTATGTAGCATGGTGGGTGTTGTAATTGTTTGTGTGTTTCAACTCAATTTATCCTTGCATCACTATCCTTCTTCCTATGTTTTCCAAGGGAATTTCTCTATGCATTTGTCATTTCTTGTAGATCCGCCAGATCTGATTCTTAGAATCCATTAAATACTGCTTCCCAACAATCTTCAAACCAGAGGAAAATTTTCATCTTAATAGACCATACATCATAGTTATTACCCGTTAAAATTGGACCTCGTGCCAATGTTGGTTGCTAGACAACATGAATCTGATGTTGACAATCAACTCCCCATTTCTGGCTTAGATCTTGATGAAATAATTTTCCTTTTCAAAACAGGAAAAAAAAGCTAGAAATTTTATGCTTGGACACTCTCTGTTCACGGTTGGATGTGCCCTATCCACAACAAGACATGCGTCGAATTAAGCCGGATATTTCGCCTCATGATTCGTACTGTCGAATTTCCATTTTCCCTGATTCAGCAGAATTTGTTAACTATTTAAGTTGATTTCTGTTGGACTTTCTCGGATCACGGAGCATGCTGACTTTAATCCCGCCCTCCTTTGTTTATCAACACTACCTCCGCTTATTTACCAATCTTGTTACGCTTGGGGATCATTTGTTTTTCTTCCCAAAGAAGAAGCCTATCTATGCATGCATCTCCCACTGGAATTATATGTTCCTTTCCATTTTCCTTACCTACCTCAGGGTATCCTCTTCCTTATTGTTACTGTTTATTGTGCCTTCCTTCTCCCCTGCTCTGTATGCTTCAATGCGCGATATGAGATTTTCCAAAATACAAGTACATGTGATAATTTAACTATCAACTACCCTTTCGGTGTAGGATTTAATGGATGTAGTCTTTGAAGTTGTCAAATCGATCTGTGCTAAACTCAAGTCCACTTATTACAATTTGTGGCATGAATTACATGATATTAACTTTTCACTACAATATGTAGTGAAAAGTAGTCAAGACCAAAATGATATTAAGATGGCGTCTGCATATTCCTCGCCTATATTGTTAGATGTCTATAGCTTTAGAATGTTTTTTCTAGAGATTGTTGGGGCAAGAAAGAACATCGATTGGAAGGTGAGTCATTCCAATCAATTTTATTTTTTGGAGTGGGCTTTCAAGTGGCTCGAGAGTGGGGAGTTAGGGATGATATTGACAGGGAGAGGAGTAGCAACAACTGAAGCAAAAGATGAAGAGAAGACTAGGAGACTCAACAAAATTAGATTGTGGTGCATTCAATACAAATCCACAGATTGTCCTTGTATGAGGAGGATTGTTCACATGTTAGAAGGAAATGGAGACGACGTGGCCAATCCTCCTTTCCCCTTCAATATTTCATGTCCTGCACCTGAAAATCCATTATTTTCCTCCACCGAAGAATCGTTCCCAATTGAAATTAGTTTGTAGATATCTAGGTTGGATTGGGATATTCAACCAGTCTTTGCATTGTCTGAATTGATCCTCCATGAGTCTATATACCATAATGTGACATTCAATCACTTGGGTATGGATTGGGGGAACTAAGTGTTAGACGACACAATCACTTTTGAAACCTTCGCAATTCAAAACAATTTGTTTTCTCTAGGATTATTGTAAAATCCACAATTTTGTTTTCTCTGTAATCAATAACGTGAAAGAAAATTCTGAAGTCATAAGGTGAAAGAAGATTCTAAAGCTAAAAAGAATGATCTGAAACTTTTCCTTCTTCCACTTGTGCAGTGCAATGTTATGTCGACAATAGATAGGGTGGAAACTTGGACACACAATAGTGCCACTAGGTGATCAAAATTGGATCTTTTGTAAAATTGTAACAAACTTGTAATTATTTGTTAGGGTTGGCCTTCGAAAGGAAACACATTAAAATTACAAAGACGGTATCTAAGAGGAAAAATTAAGGGAGACAAGGAGAACTTAGGAAGTTTCCAGAGATTAGAGTTTGAAGAGTGTACCCGGCTTGAATATCATTAGACGAAGGACTCAAGGAGCTTGTCCACGATGAGCAAAGGCATCTTTGAGCCATGGCAATATGAATTTCTTTTTGTGAGTAAAAATGAATGAATTTTCTGGGCATGCATAGCTCACCCATTGTAATGAATTTCTTGAGAAAAATAAATCTCTGTTGTTTATACCATGTGGGTGCAATATGCTTTGTGAGGTATATTGTGGTTCTGGTTTGAGTTTTATAGCTTGAAATTTATGTTCTAGTTAATAGGTGCGAGATTCTTTATCTCAATCATCTCTGAGTTGTGTTTTTTGTTGATTGAAGTTCAACTCACCCACGAAATGTATTCCCTCCTCTAGGCATTTTATTTTATTGCTAGGAGAATTTCCTTCTTCCTAGGAAAATTTATATCTCTCTGGGAATTTTTGTTAATGTTGGGCATACCAACTCAGAAATTGGTTGGATTTAAACATTGTTGGGTTGTTCTTCTTTAGTTGGGCATCTTCCCTTTAACCCCAGGTCATTTTTCTCTAATATCGGACGTCCAATTTCTCCCCTAATCGTTTTAATCTCATGTCGAGTGCTTAAAATTTCCCTAGGCGTTTTTCTCCATTGTTGAGCTACTAAATTCGTGTAAAGAAATTTTTCTTCACTACTGGTCAACTAAATTCGCCCCCTTGGCATTTTTCTCCAATGTTAGATTATTAAATCCATCCACTCAACATACCCCAAATATCATAAAAATGGAAAGCATAAGTAATTCCATGCCTTGAGAATGATAGAGAGTGAATGAATAAGAATTCTCTTCAAGGGGGAAAAATCCTTTTATAATATATCAAATGCACGAGATAATTTGATCCCTAAAACTAGGTCTCCTTGGTATATATAAGAGACACAGGGTATTATGATAAATAATGGGACTAACTAAGCAACAATAATATAACAATAGAAATGTAATGTCCAAACAAGAATTGGTGTCAATGCTTGATTATTTGTGGATGCTTATGTATGAAGAACTCATCTTCCCATGCCACATCTTCTGTTAGTAGGATCTTCCACCTGACGAGATACTTAGTATTATAGTCCAAAAATGCCACATCTATGCATCTAAGACATTGGCGCATCCAATTGCACACTTTGGCAAACACACTACTGAGGTTTCCTTCTAAAAATCCACTTTTTGGATAATGTACGCACCCTGCTTCACCATTAGACTGTGTACACACGCGTGTTGCATGCTAGTTAGCCCGTGTACATACGCTTGCTACATGTTAAGTAGCCCACATTTACCTTCAAAAGTTGCAAAAAATATAAAATTGTGTGGATTCTAGCAGAGTTTACAGGCTATGGAGGGTTTCCTAACCATTTTACCCCTTGTAGCCCATCCCCAAACCGAATAACCATATTTTTCTCATATAAAAAGAGGTCTAGGGGAGTCATTTAGACACATGAACAAGAGAATAAGAAAACTCTGTCAAAATCCTTTCCCTCTCATTGCTCAATTTTTACATCTTGCTCAGATTTTTATCCTCAACTTTCCCTTCCTGCCATTCTTCCTATACAACCCTTCCTTCTTCCCATGTTGACAAGCTGGTTGTGAGAATTCTATGTGGGATTGGTGCACTTAGAGTCACGATAGAGGAGCCCAGACTTGGTTCATAGAGTGGTGTCTACAAGCAAGGGTTGTAACATTTCATCTTGTATATGAATAAAAGACATTATCTTTGTCTCAAAACTTTATGTGTACATGTTCTTATCTATTTGATCATTTACATCTATATTTAGACTTTTGAGTGATTACTAGAGATTATATATGTTTTTGTGTTGTGTTCTTAATCTATTGTAGGTCGGCTTTGGGAGGAGATCTATGATCTAAAAGGAAACAATAAGTGGAATAGGTCTACATCAACCGTAAAGATTCAAGTTGCACTTATTAACCTTCTCTTCTCTCTTTCTCTTATCACTTAGTCTAGATTTTTTGGGGGTAGATTAGAGATAAGTCAGTATTTTAAGGGAGTTATCGCTCTACCTATTCCTTAGACTCAGTTTAGGGGGGCTTTCCCCATAGAAAAATTGGAGACTCCTGTGTCATAGATTTGTATCAATAATATGTTGCTTGAGTCTCATCATTTTGTTGTTCTTTTTTCCAAGAGAAATTTTTCCAACCAGAGTTGGCCATTCTGCAGTTAATCTCTTGACCTTCATGAGTCAGTCATCCCAAGAATCCAGTCAAGTTCTTATTTGGAATCAACGAAGTTCAGTTCCTATTGTTCAAGATTCTTCGAGTCTTTCCACAATGGCATGTCGAAGACCCCAGCGTAGTGAGTCTTACACTCCTATTGTAATCCTACCTGAGTTTTGAATATCTTGAAGTTGTTTCTCAAGCTATAAAGTTATAATATCTAGCCACATGCATTGATGCTTCCCAAGGATGCATATCACATTGTATTTGTATATCTTATGATGATTTTGAGATGTACATCTATTGTGTATTATTCACAGATACACTTTTTATTGGCATACACATTAGTCATGTAGCCATGATTACTATATATATGACATGGATCTGTAGTGTACTTTATTGGAATCCATACTTAGTTTATCCCGAGCATGGGTATGTCTGCCTCAGAGAGATTATCATTATTTTACAGATGACACGCTCACGAACACTTGTCTCGGGCTCACTCAACTCTGTGCCTTACCACTATGTAAAGATATTGTAATGTATTTCGGCCATCAATTACTCTTCTAACCTCACACATTAGGGGGGATTTGTTATAGTCCAAAAATTCCACATCTATGCATCCAAGACATTGGCCCATCCATTTGCATACATTTCCAAACACACTGGTGAGGTTTCCTTCTAAAAAACCTATTTTTGGATAATGTGCATGCTATGCTGCACCATTAGCTTGCTTACACATGCGTGATGCATGCTAGTTATCCCACATACATATGATTTTTGCATGCTAAGTAGCCCACATTTAACTCTAAAAGTTGCAAAAAGTATAAAATTGTGCAGATTCCAACGAAGTTTACGGGCTATGGAGCGTTTCCTAACCATTTTACCCCTTGTAGTCCGTCCCCAAACCGAATAAGAATATTTTTCTCATATAAAAAGAGGTCTAGAGGATTCATTTAGACATATGAACAATAAAATAATAAAACTCTATCAAAATCATTTCCCTCTCATTTCCTAAGTTTTGCATCTTGCTTTGAGTTTTATCCTCATATTTCCCTTCCAACCATTCTCCCTATGCAACCCTTCATTCTTCCCATGTTAGAAAGTTGGTTGTGATAATTCTATGTGGGATTGGTGCACTTGGAGTCACGATAGAGGAGCATGGACTTGGTTTGTAGAGCGGTGTCCGCAAGCAAAGGTTGTAACCTTTCATCTTGTATATGAATAAAAGAGATTATCTTTGTCCCAAAAATTTATGTGTACATGTTCTTATTTATTGATCATTTACATCTATATTTAGGTTTTTAAGTGATTACTAGAGATTGTATATGTTTTTGTGTTGTGTTCTTAATCTATTGCAGGTCAACGTTGGGAGGAGATCTGTGATCTAAGAGGCAACAACAAGTGGAAGAGGTCTACATCAACCATAAATATTCAAGGTGCGCTTCTTAACCTTCTCTTCTCTCTTTCTCTTATCACTTAGTCTAGATTGTTTTGGGGTAGATTAGAGATAAGTCAATTTTTTAAGGGAGTTATCACTCTGCTTATTCCTTAGACCCAGCTTATGGGGAATTTCCCCATAACACTTAGTAAGTGCTTGATTCAAGTTTCAATGATTGTTTTAGGATCTAGTATGATTTTCCCTCTTCATCAAGCTTGGGAAAAATAGTTTCATCTAGGATGTTATCACAAATTACCTTATTTAAAGAAGAAATATGAAAGACCAGGTGCACATGTGAAGATGTAGTTAACTCCAATTTGTAATCCATATTACCAATCCTTTGCAACACCTTATAGGGATCATAGTACTTGGGTGAGTAATTTAATGTCCTTGTTTTGTTGTTTGAGGGGTATCTATTTGTATGGTTGCAACCTAAGAAATACCCAATCTTCCACTTCAAAGTTCCCTTCATTGTGATGTTGATTTACTTGTTATTTCATACTCTTTTGTGATATAGAAAAGTTGTCGTTCAATAGTTGGAGACCCTATTGTTGGTGTTGTATGTGATTCTCCACTAATTGAAGCTTACATTTCCCTCTAAAGGGTGATGTGATGGATGGATTATGATACTCATAGAGTGCCATAAATGAGAAAAATTGGATCAAGTATGGAAGGAAGTTTTGTACCACCATTCTACCAAGGGTAACCACTTGACCCATTATGTATGTTTATTAGATCCAAGAAACATAGATTACCTTTCATACATTTATTCACAATCTCAATTTTCACATTAGATTAATAATGGTAAGAGGCGATGTGAGCCAATTGAGTACCCAAGCAAGAAAACAATTCAACCAAAAATTACCAACGAAAATTGGATCTCTATCACTCACAATAATCTGTTGGTTTCCATCTAGCTTCTAAATTATTTCCATGAATGTTGTGGCTATTGTACTGGTTGCAACAATTGAAACATAATCTCTTTTATCTTATTTCATCTATGTTTTAAGGAGTCAAACTTGTAGTTTGACTGAGGTTAGGAATGGCAACATAAATCTCTATCTCTATAAGTGTTAGTGGCAACCCTTCTAGTAGCCATATTTTTAATTTCAACTTTCATTTCCACAATTAAAGAATTTTAGGCTCTTGAATCTCTCTAAACTTGGACATTTTAAATTTCACCTCTTCATTATATTCTTGTGTCAAGGATGAGCCTAAAAATTGAGTCACAAACAATATATAAGAATGTTTAAAACTTATTTCAATATCAAATCCTTGAGGTAGGGAAACATCATACAATAATCCTTTTATAGAAGAATCAACTCACGTTCACTTGCCTCTTTGAGGGGACAACCTCCTAATGATATATATCTCCAATACAATATACTCCAATTATATTATTCTATTTTTGAAATTTTTACAGAATAAACTTTTATATTTCCCCTTCAGCGTGCCGCTAATCCCATGCATTTTGGATTTTCCAAGAGAAGGTTGTGGTGGAATTACCATAACCTATTATTTTTCTCCATTTCAGAAAAGAAAACTTGTATGGACTGCCATACCACCAATACTTACATTATGTTTTTTCTTTTTTCCAATGCTACTAGTGGAACTTGATTTGGATCTCGTAATATTCATATATAACTATTTTACCAAAAAAACCTATTTAATCTTAGTTTGGGGACTAAACAAAAACCCTAACTTGAATAGCCTTTAACTCCAAAAATGTACCAAAGTAGATTATGAAATTTTTACCCAATTTACTTTGCTATATCCTCTATCCACCCTAAAAGTTTCACTCTCTAAAAATAACCCAAAATAAAAGTTAGAGAGAAAATGGTTGGATGACTCATTTAAAAGAGCCAAACCTAGTATTGTCTACTCTAATAGAAAATATTATGGACCAAATACCCAAAATAGCATAAGAATTGAAATAATAAGTAATTCTGCACCTTGAGAATCATAAAGAGTGAAATAATAAGAATCATATTTGAGGGGGAAACCTCCTTTTACAATATATCAAATGCATGAGATAGTATTATCCATAAAATTAGGTCTCCTTATATATATATATATATAATGGGCCTACCTAATCAACAATGATATAACAATATGAATGTGATGTCTCAAGTCATAAGGCTTAACATACTAGTCTTCTTCAACTCACATACAAGTCTATCGATATCTTTTTTCAAGTGAACTATAATTTCACGACCAAGAAATTAAAATAAAGAACCTATAATACCATAGAATTGGGACTAAGCTATCCTTAATACCCTCTTACTGAATTCTCATATTTACATGTCAAACACATCATCAATATTTTGCTTCCAGGTGTTATATTAATAATGGAATCAAAGAAAATTCAACAACTAAAACATAAACAACAGTACCACCAAATAATCATTTAGAAAATTGTGTGACACTAATAAATGATACTCCACAAGAGTGATATATGGTCCTAAGTGGTGAACCCAGATTTGACCTCAAGTCAGCTAAGGATATAGGTGATAGAAGTAAGAGGGATGTGATATTAACAATAGGTCATTGATTGTAAAGAAGAGATGAATACCATAATTAAGATCTACAAAATTTAAACATTATAGTGATAAAATCATAATGGTTTTATGATTCATTCATGTTGATAATTTTAATGGTCAACATGTGAAAGTTGGTTTTATCTTTAACACATTGTCATGGCATCGGAAGAGGAAAGGTATGTTCTATATCCCAACATGACATTCCATCATAAGAAATAACTATTGTGCATGGTATGTTGATTTCATACATCCTACCATTACCGACAAAATAACAAATGGAATATGAGGAAAACCAAATGAACATACAACTGAAAATGAAGATCAATGAATGGAAGGCATTCTCATGAGTTGTTCCCACATGCAATATACAATTTAATGATCTTGATATTCTAGGATTTTGAGAGTTCAACACTAGTAATTCATGGACCTAGATCAAAGAATTATAATATGCATTGAATGTCATCCCATAATTCATCAACTATAGTCGAACAAGTGGGGAAAACATACAAAAAAAGAAGCCATTGCCTCTTTCTAGAAATACATTATTTCATAATAAACCACTAATATTTGACATAGTTCTAAAACATTCACAAACATTGGGAGAAAAAGAACCATTAAAGATGAAAACCCATGACGCAACAAGAATAGGTAAATCCTACATTATAAGAAGAATAAAACCTAGCACCATTTACTCAAGATCCTTTTGGGCATAGTCCAACAATACTCCGTGTCTATATTAGAGTTGTATCATTTAACATAAATGCAACCACTATACATGTAGGCCTTAATATCCCTATAAAGGACACAAATCATTTACATGGATCATTTCTAACAATGTTCCAAGAATATCTATGAAACATATTCAATGAATTCTCATGGATGAGATTACCTTCATAGGCCCTAAAATTTGTGTGAAATTTGAGAGCCATTGTATGAGGGATTTATAGAAAATAACAATTGAACATTCAATGGTCATTTAATCATTCTTGTCAGAGACCTAGTCCAACTACCACCACTGATGAACAAGCGCTTATATGTAGGAGTAAGTCCAAGAATGTCTTTATGGTCAACTTTTACCACTATCATCAGTTGGGAAACAATCTTACTTTGAAAGGGAAAAGATGGCACTTACATCTTCTTTTGGTATAGGTTCACAAACATTTGGAATGTTACATTAACAATAGTAGATTAGGACCTCCTCTAGACTAATACACACAAATTGTTATCCATAAAAAATTTGACGCATTAACACACCTATTCAAAAAAAAATATCCTTGCATTCAATCATAATATGAACCTACTCCTATCATTGAATACTCCCATTGCACTTAGGAGTGTAGAATTCATTATCCATGAAGAAGCACAAAAATAGGACAACTATTAACTAAAAAACCAAATATTAATATGTGTAGGAAATGTGTTATGTTGTCTTGAAGTTTGTGGGTCCATACAAGTTTGGTAAATGGAGATCTTGGAGTGGTCATGTAAATTACATGTAGACCTCCAAAGTTTCCAATATATGTTGTTGTGGAATTTCATACTTACATTGGTCAACAATAGGATCAAACCCAACCAAAGAATGTACCAATTCCACTCATAAAAAGGGGTAACAAGAAACAAATCCCATCTCAAGCGTTTATTGTCCATAAATCCCAAAGATTGACATTAACAAGGTCAACCATTGACATTGGAAATACAGAATGCCAAGGCTTGACTTTCACAACAATGTCATGTAGGAATGTGAACAGTGTTAATGTTCTCATTCAAATGTCATGAAAAAATGGAAAATAATGCAAATATCTTGCTCTATAAAAGGAAAGATGCATGTCTATATAATATGTCACTTGCACCCTAAAAAATGAATATTTTGTAGCGCTCACCACCCATCCACCCTATAATTTTATTTTCTATTGGGGGAGGGGATAATGTTGTATCTTATCTATGTTATATGTTCAACAACATAGGTATTCCAATAGAGGACGAACACCTTCAGTAACCATTCACACAACCAGATCAAAGATAAACACACCGATGTTTTTATGTGGTAAAACCCCTGTAGGGAAACATCCACAGCCCCAGCCAACATGGCCACTTGGAGAAATTTATTAATACAAAAGAAAAATATTACAAAGATATTTACAAGAGAGTTTCTCACAATTGATCATCGACAAATGACCCTCCATGCTCTTTAAATAGAGACCATGGACCAATCGAGTGTCAAGTCATGGATCAATGTAGCCATTAAGATTGAGGGGAATATGAACCATTAGATCACTCTATGTCATGAACATATCGTGACCATCGATTACCTAACTACAAATGCATACTAATGAAACACACTTTTACCTAATGACACTTTAGACCAAATTTATCTTAAATAACTTCTAATTTTCTAAATATCCTAACATCCACCCTTAAGAACAAATTGGGATAGGATTGAAGTATTTATAAAGGTGGAACAATAGGAGAAGGAAGGAGGCATTAGAGCCTATCCCCCCTTAATTATAACTTCATGAACTCATAACACAGATCTAAGTTTGGAAAACTTCACTTCTGTAAGAGACTTTGTGAAAATGTCTGCAACTTGATCTTCTATAGGGAAAAAGAGAAATTCAATAACTCGATCATGAATAAGCTTTTGGATGAAGTGCAAGTGTATCTAGACATGTTTTCTACATTGATTTTGAATTGGGTATTTAGATATCTTGATGGCACTTTGTTTGTCACACCAGATGGTTTTTAGATGTTGTTGTTGGAATCCAAACTCTAAAAGGATTTGTCAAATCCAAAAGGCTTCCTAAATTGCATTAACCACTGCTCAATACTTTTCTTCTGTGGAAGAAACATCAATAGACTATTCTTTCTTACAAGCCCAAGTGATAGGTCCTGAACCAAGGATGAAAATATAACCTATAATAGACTTTAAATCATTAGGGTCGTCAGTCCAATATGAATCAGTGAAACCAACCAATAAAGGAGTCCCCCTTTGAGTTGTAATGTATCATGAACTGAATTGTACCCTGAACATATTGAAGCATCCTTTTAGCTACTTTCCAATGGATTTCATGGGATGTTTGCATATACTGGGAAACAATACCAACAACAAAGGAAATATCAGGACGGGTATGAGTCAAGTATAATAGGATACCAACTAAATGACGATACAAAGTGGCATCAACTTCAGGAGAAGTACATGTGTTATAGGTTTTTTACCCCATGGTCTTAGGTCTATGTCACAACAGAGCATGAATGTATCTAAAATACTGAACCTACTTTCCCACATACCAACTTGTAAATAAATGGCTACTTGGAAGAGAGAATAGAAGACCTCAAACCTTGTATCCAAAATTTCAATGTAGTTCCTCGCTCTCCACCTTTGAATTTCTCTTGATCTCTGCCCGCACCAACCTGCAAAAGGAGATCAAGACTATAATGCAACAAGGTAGTTATGAAATCAATTTATACATGTAATGTGAAAATTCAAATATGTAAAGCAAGTTAACATATATAAATAGATTGAACAAAATTACACATATATGGAAGGAAATATAAATATTTTATTGAAACAATATAAGTAGGTAGTTACAACCTAACTCTAATTATTGGCATTGCCACGAAGCCAACTTCCCAGGTTCTTCCACTGGACCCTTCAAGCATCAACTCAACAAAATGGTTCTTCCTAGAATGACCTAGAAGGGATAGAAACACGCCCTACGATCATATATGAGAGAGGAAGTAATGCTGGAAAACAAGTTTCCACATCAGGGGATGCTACTCAAAAGTTCAGGGAATAGGGAAGCTTGCAGATCGTCAGAATAATCTTGCACCAAGGTTTTCCTCCTCATCTATACCCCCATAGGTGCTTATATACCATCCTAAATAGGTTGATATGGCTATATTCCATTCTGTACGAGCCAATGGAAGTTTGGGAATGGGCCAAACTGAAAACCCCACCAAAAAATGTGGAACATTTTTTATTTTTTCAAAAAATTGAGGGTATACATGGTTTGTACACTGGAAAATAGTGTATATACACAATTTTCACATGGGTGAATGTTACAAGGAAAATATCTCTATGGCTAGGGGTAAACCACAACAGACGGAATGACTGTAGAAATCAACTCTAATCTCAGGTATGCTATAAAAGAATATGCTAACAAGACAAGATAAAGAGCCTACCTCGTCCAGACGTTTGATGAATTCCACCGTTGAGCACTTGACTCAAAGAAATACACCTACAAATTGTCCTCAACAACCACGAAACGCAAGCATATGATGATAATATATAATGTTAGCACATTCAATAGCACAATCCATCAACATTCATAACAAATATGCCCATGGAATAACAATTCAAATATTTTCAAGATATTAATTAGACGAGAAAATAGTATTTCTATTAAAATGTAATCAACAAAAGTGAATGAATTACAAACTTTTGCGTTGGCACGGTTCAGAACCGAGAAACCAAGTCCCTTCCATCTGGGCCTCCACCACTTCAATCCTCCACCAAAGGCAATCTCATATAAGAGAGACAATGAGGTTCTCAATCAAGTAGGTAAGAGCTTGGGGGTTGAACAATGTGTTCAGACTTAAAAGGATAAAGGGATGCAGACTCAATATGAAGTGAATAATTTCTCTAGAGTAACTTTTCTTTCAAAGTTGAATTCTTCTCCTCTTTTCCATATCTTGGATATAGCCCATTTATAGAATTCAAGTGGAACTAAAGGGCCGAGTCAAAACGTTTCCAGTATATGGAAGGTCAAGGATCATGGATCTCATGATGTGACATGGAAACCCAACACTATTTTTTAATTTTGGGCACAAAACCCAATGTACATGGGTTGTAGTGGTGCAACCTACGTATACAGATGTTGTATAATAGTTAGGGCATGTATATGTGGAAAAATATTGTTTTTATCTTTGGTATTTGCAAAAAGGGACTTCAAGTCTACATAGGGAAATGGAAAAAGGCCTTCTGAGAAAATTTGCATAAGGTGAGGAAAATCTTGCTATAACAGATGCCCCCTAATGTGTGAGGTCAGAGGAGTATCTGTGATGGCCGAAATATATTATAATACCCAGAAGTGGAGTAATGGGGAACCATTTGGAAGAACTGGTTGCTCATGAGAATATTACAATATGCACTGACCTTGCGCACATGGCTGCCAATTTGAATTACATTGCAGATCCATGTGAAAATATACCAAACAATTGTTCATGACCATGAGTAGGCAATAAAAAGGTGGCTACATGCCAAAGGTTGTCATAGTCACGAAAAAGGCCTAGTAAAACCAATCTCAAAATCAATCTGAAGATATATGTATACAATGGAGTACAATATGATCCCCCATGATCACTGAATTCACATAGGTACTGGTCCAATGAGAGATAGCAACAACTTAGGAAAGTTGCGACTATGAACTGATGTTTTCAATTCTTCTACATGTTCCACCAAAGGTGCAAGTCTACATCGTGTGAATAAATGAGTTGAGGTAGAACACAATGAGACTTTGTTTGATTACCGGTCATTAAGGTATACTGTTAACAAACGCGAGACAAATTACCGATAATGAAAGTAGGTATCAAGGCATCGAGTACATTCTTACAAGTGTGAATAAAGGTTTCGAGTTCGAACACTTGAAGGGTCCATAGATCAAGAGACATTAATGTATTCCCAATTGTCGATGGCAAGAGAACTTGCCACTAATGAATGCAATCCTCTAGGTACTCATAGGACTCTAGGTCTTATCTCTAGAATAGATGGGTTGAATTCGATGGAAGGAGACCTACTGAAAGGAGAGCATTGAGGCATCTCTCATCATTCAACATGAGGTACAAAGAAGGAGATTGATGATTTGGAGGAAATCAGACGAAGAACATGTTCACAAACCAACGACCCTGTGCGTCTTTCACGTGTGCCAGATGCAAGAGGTACACGAAAAATACCCTCTGAATAGAAGATAATAACGAAATTTTTTTGACAAAGGCGAGGAAACCACCAATAAGGATAATGGCATCCAAGACACTGCACAAATCCCAATGTGTGAATAGATTTCTTGTCGTCGAACACAAGAGAAACCACCCATTCAATGACCAATGATGAAATGTCGACTTCTAGGTTCAAGGTTACCTACCAATGATGAAATTAGGACCAGGGTGCACAATAGGACTACAACTTCATGTAATTATGAGACACACTGAGGGTATGGATGACATCAAAAGTCAAGAGTTCTGATGAATGGACGACATAGGTTGATAGACATACTTTGAACAAGAGCATGAAACATATGGAAGACTCTGGCAACATAGAATCAATGATGAAACTTTCAGATGAAGGAGGTATCAATCAAACTCTCCATAGGGACTAGAAGAGTATCCATTCGGGGGTGTAAAATCTTTGTAATGAGCTAAACTTCCTAAGGTCGTGCTAAAACCAAAATTTTGATGACATGTGGACTCAAAAGTTTGTGCTCTATTCAAAGGCGTCACAACTGCTTCCAATATAATATAATATTCCTTTCTCGTCTGTCTTTTTTTGTTTTTTCATATTCAAATGAATGTTATGATACAGAGGAGGAAACAGGTGTCGCAAGTAAGCAACTAGTTCCAGCAATGGAACATACCTATGCTCAATGCGAGGAGGTGCATGCGGGAGATGGACACTTGGGGGAATGTTTCCTCATTGTTGGATGACATGGCATGACACGTAGATGATGGTGTGGCATGACACATCATATTGAGGTTTCATTTGTGATGATGTGGTATGACACATGGATGTTGACGTGGCATGACACTTCATCACCTTCTTTTCTCCATTGGCCATCAGCGGTCAAAGATTTCCTTTGGTCGAATGAAATTTTCACCCAAAGTCGTCGATCGTCGATCCATCAGCCATTGGCGATCTCATATGTCACTTGGTAGAAATTCAACACTTCACAAAACTCATTGATCCCTAATCCATCGATCATCAATGATATCATATGTCTTTTGGCCAAGTTTCAACACTCCTCCAAATTCATCAATCCTCGATCCATCAACTATTGGCGATCTTAGATGTCATTTAGACGAATTTCAACACTTCGCCAAACTTGTCAATCCTTGATCCATCATCCATCGACGATCTTAGATGCCATTTGGAAAAATTTCAAAACTTCTCCAAACTCGTTGATCCATGATCCATCGACCATCGATGATCTCATATTTCATTAGACCAAATTTCAACACTTCACCAAAATCATTGATCCCCGATCCATCAACCATTGGTGATTTCAACACTTACACAGTTTTGGTCAAAACCCTAGTGAATCTAGGTCATTGACCTCTCAGAGAAGATGATCTCCACCGTTGATTTTCTCTAACTCACCAAATGACTGAAAATGAATATGAACTGACAATCTTCCTCCTTTTCCAAACATATGAAATGCATCTCATTCGTTGATCTCATAACTTTGTCAAACTTCAAAACTTTATCAAATTTTTTAATTTATCAAGGGAAAACCTAGGTCGTTGATCTCGATATAAAAAATGATCTTAACCATCAAATCTATGAACTCTTCCTATACTATAGTGGCCATTAAATACGAATTTTTTGACCTTCCAGGTCAAACTCAGCTCTGCAACTCTGCAAATCGAAACCATTAACTTCCCAAACAATTCCAAATTATTTCAAACTCGAATTTTCCCACGATTTTGTGGACTTTTCTCCCCAATTTTGCACCTTCTTTCCCCAAATTCACACAGATAAAAATCTATGACAACAAATATTCTCGATTCACACTTGTTTTAGTCCATACTAGTATGGTATTTCAACCAAAATCTCTTAAACCAATCTATAACATACTCAACCACCCACATGTTGGGAACACTTCTTCAAAAACACGTTTTAAAACTGATTTCGAATTTTGATAACATTTAATTAATAAAGAAGCATGAAAAAAAACCATAACAACACATGCAATAACCAATATTCATGCTACAACATAAAATAATGTTTAAACATGCTATGCACAACAAATAAGCACAAAGAAGGCACATTAAATATACACATCTCAGAGATATTAATTAATACTGAATGGAAATAAATATACAAGCATAGAAACACATGACATAGAGCACTTATCTTTAACAAAATGAATCACCAACTGGTTGCAGACCAAGTACGTTCCACCTAACCATAGATTTTTTTATTCCAAATCTCAATAGAAGGTCACCTGCGAGCCAGGACTATGAATCCACAAGGAAGGTTCCAGGGTGTCACTCAAGTTCCCAAACCAGTCAACACTCAATCTCTCACAGGTTTCTCAGCACACACAATCTTCTCTCTAGCGTGCACAATCTAAGAGAATGGAATCCCTTCTCTACCATGTAGTCCCTCAGGCTATCCACCTCCTTCCAGGGATCCAGTACATCCAGTCAAGAATCTCCATGTTGGGACTCTCCTGATTCACAGTTGTGAACAAAGTTTAGCACATGTCAATGCATCTCATGCATGCAAGCATTAATTCATGGTTGGAATAAACCAACAAACAATGGCTTCCTTCCTCAACAATTCATCCCCATGTCCCAACCAAGATCAAGAACGAATGAGGAATAATGAATGTGTGGAAGGAGATGTTGGATTACTAAGGGGGGGTGAATCAATATTAAGCAATTTATACCACTTATTAATCATTTTAACCACAATGTATATCCTTTTAAATTATTCAACAATGTTCATCAATTCATCATCAATATATTGTTGCATCATAAAACATTAACATCCATCAGTGCATAATAAAAAATAACAAATACATCCACACAATGCATAGTACACCATTATTTTACGTGGAAACCCAATGTAGGAGAAAACCACAGAATTATTTTCTTATATGTCTTTAAGAATTACATTCAAGGAAGCACCAACTTACAATTCTCCAGCTCCAACTGGTAGGAGTCTCCAACCCCCTAGTTTCTCAGGCTACAACCTAAGGGAAGCTCCAACTCCCCAATTCTATGGATATAACTAGAAGGAGGATACAATCCCCTATGTTCTTCGACTACAATCGGAAGGTGGATACAAATGGAAGGTGGTTGCAACCACCTAGTTCTCAAGCTCCAACCTGAAGGAAGCTCCAACTCCATGATTCTCTGACACCAATCGGAAGGAGGCCACAACCACCTTTCCTTGCCCCATCCAATTGCCCTGTAAGATAAATTTAGACCATTGTCACTGTCACAAAAACTGTCACTTTCCCTGTCAACCTGTCAACATGTAACCTATACCAAACAAACTGTATCAACACATGTACCAAACCTGTACCAATAAATGTAATATCAACCTGTCCTCTCTATCAAATCAGATCTTATATCATGGATCTCATGCTCATGATCACAATAGCAAGCCTCGACCCAACATCATCAATATATCTCTCACATACACAACATGAAGACCAATATCCATATTCCAAATACCAACAACAAAATACCAATTGTATCCCTCAACAAATCTGATATATGAAGAAATATTGAACAACCAATACCATCTCAAGAGCTAAACCATAGCTCACAAAACATACCTCAAACAAGATGTGCCATATCTCTCATAAATAGACTTCAACCATGGATTAAAGATTATGCCAATATAACCATCTATGAACCAATACTAAACTTCAGTAGATCTACCTCAAATCAAATCTACAACAAGCCCTAAACTTCCAAGAGGGAATCCAACAAATTTACAAGGAAAACCCTCAATCAGGTTCATAGGTTCAACACTACACATATGAAAACCATACATTTTTCTTCTTGTAGTGTTTTTTGTCGCGATTCTGCTATCGCAGTTTTGTTGCCAAGTTTTTGTTGTTGGGATTTGTTGTCGTGATTTTTCTGCCACGATTTTTCTGTCGCGGTTTTTTTG
Organism: Picea engelmannii; assembly: GCA_009831015.1. Classification (NCBI taxonomy): domain Eukaryota; kingdom Viridiplantae; phylum Streptophyta; class Pinopsida; order Pinales; family Pinaceae; genus Picea; species Picea engelmannii. Next base: position 219,960 of record ML806110.1, read on the forward strand.
TCGTGATTTTCCTGCCGCGATTTTTCTGTCGTGGTTTTTCTGCCATAATTTTTATGCCACAATTTTTCTGCTACAAATTTGTTGCCGTGAATTTGATCTATCAATAATACCTGCCCAAATGAACTTTCACAAATGGATATTCAATTATATTCAAAAATAGTGCAAATAGAAGTCCCTTTCTCTCCTATTTATACTTTCCAAGTGCCTTCCTCTAGAATTTTCCTTGTAACAACTTTACCCCCTACTCCATCTTCTAAGGCTAGCCCATTAACCCAATTTTTTCCACTTTGACTATTTAGCCTTTGTCCACTTAACTTAACCACTTTTCTTAATTAGCTATTTGTTGAACTAAATTACTTTTAATTATTTTCTTAAAGAAACCAATTTACCCAATATTAACTCCTCGTTTGACCCACTTGACTAGTCAACTTTAGGAGTTTCTAGAATAATTTGACTTCTTTGACCTTCTAGGGGCTTCTAGATAACTCATGAGGGTTCTCCAACTTTACATGGCCATAACTCTCTAACCGTAAGGATTTATTTGATGTTCCACATATCACCGGAAATGGCATGACATGTACTATCCATCTAGAATAGTCTTACCTACATATTCACTGATCTTCATGCCTTTATACCTCAAACAAACTTGGTTCCCTTACCCATAGCTTTGTGCTACCATAATTCTCTACTAGACTTCTCCAAGGGTTGACATCAATCTCTAAGGGTTGACATCAATCTATAATATCACTCTCCAAGGGTTGACATCAATGAAAACCAACAATCCAAACCAATTGTCCATCAACCTAAGCCAACTGTACAACAATCTCCCCCTTTGGCATTGATGGAAACACCAACATTGATAGCAATACTTAGTCATGGAAACATTGTCATCTCTCCTCATTAATGTTTCTATCTCTCCCCCTTTGACATCAATGGAAAAGGGTATCCTCCTATCTTCATGCCTCTAATTACTATTTCTCTCCCTTTGACAAAGGATTAACTCCCCCTGTCAATATGTCTCCTCCTGACACTGAACCTACTATTAACCAATCATGGGAAAAAGCATAGCTCCCCACTGTGGGTATGTCTCTATCAAGGTTAAGGTGCTAGGGGGTGGCTTCAACCTATGGTTGGGTGACAATATTGTTATATTGTCTATGGTGAAACGATCACACCTATTATTTCTAACATTTTATGGGCCCACACTATCTTCGGACAACCTAACCGCTGGAAGATAGATTGGGAGGATTTGCACAGTTACAGTTGCAGTTGCAGTCAAATTTTTTGCCGCAACAATGACACCATAACCCTCTTGTTGAGGCACCTTAAGTGAAGATATTGACCTAATTTATGGATAGCCTAGTGTGCCTTAACCTAGCGCACCTCTTGGTACTGTCAGCAAGCTAAGCCGTCAAGTTTGATTTTTTGGTCAAAGTCAAAGCAGTCATGACTTACTCTATGAAGTAAAAAAACAATTTATAAGGGGATTCTAACTTCAAAGCATGGAAGACAAGGATTGAACTCATCCTTGCCAAGAATAAAGTGTCGGATATTGTGAAAGGAAAGATCGTGGAACCACAGTTTGAAGAAGGAAAAGAGAAGGAACCTCATAACGTTGAAATTATGGAGAAGTTCAAGGACAGTGAAATCAATGCCATGAGTATCATAGTGGACTCTGTAAAACACCACTTTATACCTTACATCTCTCATCTTGACTCATCTAAGAAGATCTGCGATGCCCTAACTAACCTCTTCTCAGTCAGAAACATTGGACAAGTAATGAGTCTGAAGAATGAGATACGTGACATGAAAATGAATGATGATGACAACATAACATCATACCTTGTGAGAATATCTCATATAAGAGATCAACTACAATCTATTGAAGAAATAATTTCAGAGAAGGAACTGGTAAATATAGTACCCAATGGCCTTCCCAAGACATGGGATGCATTTTCCACAAGCATGAACACAAGAAAGGAGTATCCCACATTTGAAGAACTTTGGACTTGTTGTGCACAAGAAGAATCAAGGATTAGCGCAAAAGAGAAATTCCAAAGGAAATATGATGATCAAGCCTACACAACAAAATTCAAGAAATTCAGGAATAAGAAGAAGTTTGACTCAATGAAGAAACCAAATCACGAGAAAGATATGTCAAAAACACAATGCTTCAACTGTAGAAAATATGGTCACTACAAGAATCATTGTCATGATTTAAAGAAAAGGAAGGAAACACATGAAGCATCAGTTGTCAAAGAAACATAACCCTTAAATAAGGCCAAGCAGGATCAAACATAATTCTTCTTCTAAGACAAGGTAACAATATTCTTCATAGTTCTTGTACATGCCATGTTTACATAGTTTCTGTACATATCATGCATATCTATTTCTTAGGAGATAAGATGTTCAAGTGAAACAATACCTATGGAAGAATAACAAGATAAGGATTGCTATTACGATGACTACAAGTCAAGCAGTACACATGAAAAGATGAAGTACATTGACAATCCTTGGTAACAATTATTGTGGAAGCTATTACATAAGTAACAACTGCAAGATAAGGTGAAATCATAATCAAACTTGAAGAAACCCAAAAGAAGCCAAAACATAAATAAGTCAGCAATCAAGAGGAAATTAGAAAAAGACTTGTGACACTTTGCAGAAGGCAATAAGGATGCAGACGAAAGTATGGACTCTCTTAGATGGAGGGAGTTGCTTATTTAATTCCAAAAGAAGAGCATGAATTCAAGCATGAAGAAAGGATTAGGAGGGAGATAATCCTAAATGATATGATCCATTTAGGATTATGAAGTATCTATCCATGTTCCAATTAAAAGTAACATTCATGATAAGCAACATGTGTTCAGTTTGACTCTAGAATAAGTCTTCTTCGAAAAGAATCCTTAAAGTATCCTTAGTTGTCCATCTACATCCATGATATTATGATGAAAGTAATAAGTTGGAATCTTCAGGGCATATAGAAGAACCCATGGACCCAAGAGCTAAAGAGAGACATAAGGAAGAACATGAAGATTCCAAGAAAGAAAGAAAAAAAAGAACAACCAAGAATTACAAGACTACCCGCTTGGTTTGAACCCACTAAGAAGCAATCGAGTAGAAGAAATGGAAGTTATGATAAAGAACATTGTATAGAAAATATAAAAAATACTTATGAATAAAATAATTACAAGATTCAGAGGTTCTTCCAGAAGGAGGGAGAAGACTATGATAACATCTTGTTCCAGATATACCTCTTGTAGTATCCATGGATTGGAATTTACATGTAAGAGAATGTTCTTCCCAATAAAGCAAGTGAGAAAGAAGATTATACCAGAAAGAGACCCATGTATGCAGATATAAGAAGACCTTGTATGGATTCAAACAACTTGATGCATAGTATCTCATATACAACAAAAGCGTGGTGAAAACTTTCTATGACAGTTGTAGTATACCAGAATAATTGCTCAGAAGTCTGGGATGATGGATTGCTAATCCATGGAAAAATATCATGATGACAGAAGAAGTGCTACTTGGATATGTTTCAGTTTGAGCCTTGCCACGATGTCATGAGCTAGCAAGAAACATAAGTGTTGAATTCAACCATGATATATTGTAATGATCAGAGCTATATGAAGCCTTCAAAGAAAACCAATGTTCCATGACAGACTGAAGTACATTGAGATCAAGAATTACATTCTTTGGGATGAATTCTAGAAAAGAGAAGTGGTTATCTAATATATCTCCACACATGAGAAAATAGCAAACATTTTGGTAAAGCCTATGTCCAAGGTGAAAAAATTGCTTACTTAAGAAATAAGTTGGGGCTCGTGGAGACGACTTCCTTATTGAAAAAGGAAGACATTACTCCCAGGTTGGGAGGGAGCACTGATGTGTTATTGATTTATGGACAGTCATTTTTCAATTCGAAAAATGGTCCAGGTTGAGCAGTTCCTTTCCATTTCGGAAAGTGGTTTGAGATTTCTAACAGACAAGCATTTTCAAGTTCGGAAAATGGTCCAGATTGGATAGTCATTTTCGTAATGAAAATGGTTTGATAGATTGTTGATGTACCATAGACAACGATTTCCCTTGTGGCCAGTGTGGGGGAATGGTCTAGGAAATTCATTCTTATTGGAAGTCACTCTGAGTAGTGGTCAAGTAGAATGGTCCACCTCGTCGGGCATTCATTCTTTTGAAGTTCATAGTTGTGAGCAGTTTCGAAGAATGGTTTGTTTCGTAGATTGATGCAAGATAGTCATTTCCATTAGGAAATGGTCTGGACAATCATTCCCTAGGGAAGACTCATTCTATCCAGGTTTCACTATGATTAGTGCCGAAGGAATGGCCCAATTAGGTGAATGGTCTAGGTTCAACAATCATGAACATGCATTCCCTAGGGTAGACTCATTCTCTCTAGGTTGCACTATGACTAGTGTCGGAGGAATGGCCCAGTTAGGTGAATGGTCCAGGCTCAAAAATCAGGGACAGTTATTTTTTTATGCTTGAGAAGAATAGTCCAGATAGCCCATGGTTGATGTTTTAAATTCTAAGGGCATATGTTCTTCCAAATATCGCAGATGTGAGTGGAAGAATGGACCAGATGACTCATTTTATATCATGATATTGTTTTATTCAGGTTGATTTCAGATGATATGATTTCTATGGAGACTGTATGTCTCTGGACATTAGATGTATGCTATTGTGGTGGATGTGTTCCACTAGCTGTGACTATGTGTCACTGATTAAGTATAGGTGTGCTACTTAGTGTGGTGGTGTACCATTGGATAGTAGTTGTGTACTATTGTGGATAGACACAATTGTGTTCTATTGAATGACATTGTTTAGATTCCCATGTAGACTATCAGTAGTGTTGAAAATGATTATCAGCTAGATGGATAGTCAGTGTACTGATGGACAAACATTCTCCAGACAAAAAATGGTCTAGGACATTTATTCTTCTAGGATGTATATCTGGATTAGAATAATAGTCCTTGTAGCCCATGGCGTGGCTTCCAGCATCTGTTGGAATAGTTATTCTCCTAGGACATATGCTTGGATTAGAAGAATGGTTCTTGTATCACTCTATGGAGTGAGTGACTTATTCAACATCATGCATGATTACTCAGATGGATTATGGCTTCAAGAGATGATGTAGTTGATGCTATCTGATAGTGATGATGGTGCTCGTGATCTAATCATGAGATAACATGTATGGCTATGATGATGTTACCGTTTGAATGGTATGTTTTTTCTCAAGACCATTGCTTTCAATACCTCCCTAGCTAGGAGGGAGTTTTGATATTATGGTAGTTACAGGAGGTATTAACCTCCACGTGTAACCCTGACAAGAATAGAATATTCCTGGAAGCAAGAAGAAACCCTAAAGCATTGGACATAACCCTAGAAGACAAGTCGGCTAAAGGAAATATTTAATATTGAATTTTTAGCCTCTAGAATGAGAAGTCCACTCGGACAGCTAAGGAGGAGCAGTATAAATACAGGACACTTGAGCTCGTTTAATAGATACAACTCGTAACTTCATAAATTTAAGAGTTTGCACTGCATAAATTTAGTAAGTGTGAAAGTCTCGAGAGTAGTTGCAGTTGCAACTACTGCAACTTGTCTTTTCGGTTTAGGCTTAGACTTTCTCTTGGTTATGGTTTGGACTTTCTTCCTTGTGTGCTATCTCTAGAGAGAGGTACACTACATTGATTGGCTATTAGGCCTAGGGTTTTCTTTTGGAACTATTCTCTGTCAAGGTTAAGGTGCTCGAGGGTGGCTTTGGCCTATGGTTGGGTGACAATATTGTTATATTGTCTATGGTGAAATGAGAACAAATATTATTTCTAACACTGTCAACTTGTAACCTATACGAAACAAAGTGTACCAATGTAATATATCAGATATAAAATGTATGCGGAACAGAAATAAAATGCTAGAAATGGCAGAATAATAGCAATATAACCAGAACATTCACCACAATAGCACTGAAATGATAAGAGAATAATAACAGAAATAACACTTTGAATCTGAAAGCAATGTTCACGGGCCTCTTCGAGGGGGCAACCTCCAGTTGAGAAGAGCTCTATTATAATAATATCCAAGCTAGGTTTCTCATACCCTCGACTCCTATTTATACTAAAAAGAAGAATCTAGAGGAAGATCCTTCTAGAAGCAGAAGCTTCTATTAGGTCTTCTTACATCTGCCTTATTCTATTTTATTGAAAGGCCTTATTAATATCGACCTTTATTACATCCGAATATATTTTTCTACCTATGTGCAGGTTAGGACCCTAACATGTCTACCCCCTTAAAAATAGCCTTGTCCTCAAGGCTTGAGATGAGGAAATTGTTGCAGAATGGTAGTTGGTTCCCAAGTGGCATCTATTGGAGTTGTATCTTTCCACTGGACTAGTACTTCCTTGATAGTTCTCTAACGTAGGCGACGCTCACACTAGTCCAAAACTGCTTCTGGCTGTAGCCAAATGGATCCTTCTTTAGCTAACTCTGGAAGGTTGGTTTGAATTTGGCACTTAGCTCCAATCACCTTCTTTAAGCATGAAACATGAAAACATGATGTAGCTTTGAATGGCTTGGCAAAGCTAACTGATCAACTACTTGTCCTACATGTTTTAGAATGGTATAAGGACCATAAAATTTGGGTGCTAGCTTCTGACAATGCTCGGCCTTGAGGGAAGTTTGCTTGTAAGGTTGCAGTCGAAGAAACACCTAATCCCCTTCTGAAAATTGACGTTCAGAGAAACCTTGATCTGCTTGTTGCTTCATGCGATTCTGTGCCATGACCAAATTCTCTTTGAGTGTACGAAGAATAGCCTCTCGAGTTGTAAGTGTTAGGTCAACCGCCTGAACCTTCGAGGCACCTGGTAAGTATGAGAGAACTGAAGGTGGCTTCTGTCCATATACTGCTTCAAAAGGAGTCATGCGTGTAGTTGTATGGTATGAAGTGTTGTACCACCATTCAGCTAGGGGTAACCATTGACCCCACTGATTTTTCTTTTCCGAGGCAAAACACCTCAAATATGTTTCCAAACACTTGTTGACAACTTCCGTTTGGCCATCAGTCTGGGGATGATAAGTCGTGTTGAGATGCAATTCAGTGCCTTGTATCTTGAACAGTTCTTGCCAAAAATTGCTTTTGAAAGTTGGATCGCGATCAGAAACAATAGAGTGTGACATGCCATGAAGCTTGAAGACCTGATCCATGAAAATTTCAGCCACCGTGGATGTTGTAAACGGGTGTTGAAGGGTACATAAATGAACATACTTGGAAAGGCGATCAACAACCACCATGATGACTGATTTATTTCCCGATTTGGGTAATCCGGTAGTAAAATCCATAGAGATATCCTTCCAAATAGTAGGTGGAATTGGGAGCGGTTGTAGTGTGCCTGGAGATTTGACTGTTTTCCCCTTGTTGTGTTGACATACATCACATTTAGCGACAAAATTACGAATTTCCTTTTTCATACCATACCAAAAAAAGGAACGTTTGACCCTGTCATAGGTTTTGGTGAACCCAGAGTCCCTACCGTGGGTGTAGCATGAAGCTCAGAAAGTACCATGGATTTAAGCTTTGATTATTTACTTAAATACAAATGGCCTTTGTATCGAAGTTCATCATGGAGCCAAGAGTACCCTGGGGAAGCTGGAGCATTGGACTGCAATTGTTGGAACAACTGTGAACTTTTGGGATCTTGTAGCCATTCCTGACGAACGGCTTGGAGCCAATCTTGGATAATGAATGAAAGAGAAAAAAGGGATCCTTCATCTTCATATTTGCGGGAAAGTGCATCCGCAACCACATTGTCTTTTCCTTTCTTGTAAATGATCTCATAATCATATCCAAAGAGTTTAGTCACCCATTTTTGTTGTTCTGGGGAGGAAATGCATTGTTCCATAAAATACTTAAGGCTTTGATGGTCTGTCTTAATTTGGAAATGTTGCCCCAATAGATAAGGGCGCCACAGATCAACGACATGCAGAATAACCAACATTTCCTTTTCATAGATGGATTTGCCCAGATTTCTTTCAGATAGTTTCTTGTTGGTAAAGGCCAAAGGTTGACCCTCTTGCATAAGGACAACACCAATTCCTTTCCCTAAGACATCACATTCCAACACAAAGGTCTTTGTGAAATCGGGAAGGGAGAGGACTGGAGTGGTGCACATGGCCATATTCAAGGTTCGAAAAGCTTGAGCAGCGGTTGGAGTCCAAGTGAAAGAGTTCTTTTTTAGGAGAGAAGTGAGAGGTGTTGCAATCTTCCCATAATTCTTAACAAACTTGTGATAATACCATGTTTAGCCTAGAAATCCACACAAGCTCTTAAGAGTCTTTGGGTGAGGCCAGTCTTGCATAGCTTCAATCTTTTTAGGATCCACCCTGACACCATCCTTGCCAACCAGATGACCCAAGTATTCTACTTCTGAGGCACCAAAAGCACATTTAGACTGTTTCAGGAAAAGTTGGTGTTGAGAGAGTAGATGGAGAACTCGATCCACATGAGAAAGATGGTTTGTCCAGGTTTTTCTATAGATGAGGATATCATCAAAGAAAACTAAGAAAAAATGGCAGAGAAAAGGACAGAAGACATGATTCATGAGGATTTGGAAAGTGGAGGGGGCATTACACAAGCCAAAGGGCATGACCAAAAACTCATAGTGACCCTCATGAGTTCTAAAGGCAGTCTTGGGAATGTCTGCCTCTTTCATACATATCTAGTGGTAGCCCAAAGGAAGATCCAGTTTAGTGAAGAATTGGGCGTCACTCAATTCATCCATGAGGTCATCAATGACAGGAATGGGGAATTTGTCTTTGATGGTAAGTTTGTTGAGGGCATGGAAGTCAGGATACATTTGCCAAGAACCTTCTTTCTTTAGGACCATGACCATAGGAGAAGAGTAGGGGCTCGTACTAGGGCGGATAAAGCCTGCATTAAAGAGTTCCTGGACCATTTTCTCAATTTCATTTTTTTGGGAAAAGGGGTGACGATACGGACAAATATTGGGAGGAAGGCTTCCGGGTACAATAGGAATGGAATGATCATGAACACCACGGGAAGGAGGGAGTCCTTGGGGAGTGGAAAAGACCAATTGATGTTTAGAAAGGATGGCTTGGAGGTCTTGTGGGACCGAGGGTGTCTCTGTTGCTTGTATGCCATGGAGTTGGGTGATAACACCAGAATGACCTTTTTTTAGCAGCTTTTCCATGCGATGGGAACTAATGATCTCAGGTGAACCGGCGGTGATGCCTTGGAAATTATATTGGTGGCCCTCCTGGTCGAATTGCATGGTTAAGTCTTTAAAATCCATGAGAATGGGACCCAAATTCCTTAGCCAGTCTGCACCCAACACAATGTCACAACCTCCCATGTCGATAACAAACATATGGGATTTCAGGTGGTAGTCACCAATTTGGAGACGCACATTTTCACAACGCTCTCCACATTTCATGGAACCACCATTGGCAATCATGATTTGGAAATTATTGATGGCATTGATGTAGCAATGAGTTTCTTGGGCAATGCGGCGATGAATAAAATTATGGGTGCTGACACTATCAACCAAAATAATGACCTTCTGATGCTTGATGTAACCGATTATCTTGAGGGTTTGGGGAGCGGAGAAGCCAGTGAGGTCACTGAGGGAAATGACTGGTTCTACTTCGGGAGGGTCTGAGGGAGGGGTTATGTCAGTGGATTTAGGTGACTCAGACACAAGGGGAGTTTCTACATCCTCTTCTGAAATATCCTTGGAGATGGCCATAAAAATATTTTGTTCTTTACACTTGTGGCCCGGGAAATATTTGTCATCACATTTATAACAAATGTCTTTGAGTTGGCGTTCATCCATTTAAACCCTGGTCAATTTTTGGATCTTTAGTGGAGCAGAGGGAGTAGTGGGATTTACTGGTTTAGGGCGAGGGATAAAGGAGGGTTTTTGGTTTTGAGAGGATAACACATGTTGTGCTTCTTTATCTCTTTTAGTAGCCTCCACCCAACTCTGAGGCTGAGCCATGAGGACATGGGCCCGAATCTCATCCTTGAGGTCGCTGATAAAACACTCTCGGAAAAAGGCATCAGACATGCCCTCTGTTCTAAAATCCAGGGGCTCAAAGGCAGCTATAAAGTCTTCCACTGTTCCTAATTGTTTCAACTTTGTCAAACGGCCCAAATGGTTGGTGTCGGTGTCAAAGCGTTCATAAATCTCTGCCACAAAGTGTGTCCAAGCAATATACCCTTGACAAGAAGTTTTTCTCCATTGCCACCATTGCCACCATTCTTGATCTAGATGGAGAACACCATACCAGAGTTTGGCCAAGTCATATGTAATGACGTATAAAGAGAAATATTGTTCCATTTGGGTTACCCAACCAGTGGGGTCGAAACCATCAAATTTGGTCACATCCACCCGCAGAAGGCGTAGGTCACATTGAAAGTGATGGTTCTGAAAGTTATTGGAATGAAAGGAATGGTCACCTTCAAGATGTGGAGGTGAGGAAGAGGAAGGGTTATCTGTAGGGATATGCAGTTTGGTGCAGAGTGTCGAAAAGAATGATTCAAGCTAGGTGGTGAGATCTTGTTTGATTTCCTCCATTGAGGAATGCATGGTTGTATTGATGGTTGCAACATTGGCACTGAGTTGTTTCACTTCTTGTTGGGTTTCGATGAGACCATATTGCAAGGTGTTGAAGCGAGCTTCCAATTCTTGGCTATGGGTATGGGCCATGAGGATGGGGGAATTGAAAATGAGCAGGCGGGGTCAAATTTTTTTCCGAAAAATGATATGGATGAATGTGATAAGGGAGAAGAGATGAATCCAATGGAATATGTCTCAAATAATGGTGAAAAAATTTCCAGATTTTTTTTTTTTTACACCTGCGGAGTTATACTTCGGTCTGAAGAATATTGCAAAGAGGAAATGCCCAAATGCTTAACCAAAAAGAAATGTGTATTTACTTGGCAACCCGAACACAGTTGTGCGACAATAGATCTTGTCTGTTTTAATTTGTTTATGTTTATGTCCCCAAGGATTAGGTATTCAAGGGTTCTACAAACAAGGGTTTTCCCTACGCTATAGCTCTCTGATATACGTGCGAGGTCCAATAGTAGTAATTGGACCAATATCTTAGGGAACTAACTAAGGAGGATAGATCGTACCCTTAGCCGTACTACCCGACTACCCAGGTACTAGAGAGTATCTTCCCAAGTGTTGTTCTCGGTGACACTATAGCAGTCAAGTGGCTAATCGGTTTATCTAAAGAGGGCTTCAGGTAATCTAGGTCGATCCGTACATAGGTGTTTTTTGATGCACTACCACTCGAAGGGGTACCAAAAAGGGTTACAAGGGTGGCCAACAGATGTGCGCTTTAAGTACCACTTGTATTTCCTGCATGTATGAATCCCTCAATCGTAGGTTTATGCATGTAACGACAGATCTTTGTGGCTTAAAGATGCCGGAATATGTCTCTACCCTGAAAAACAAATTTAACCCAAACTTTCTGTCGAGGAAAGTGATATGATACCACTTGTAATATACCAGATATAAAATGTATGCAAAACATAAATAAAATGCTAGAAATGGCAGAATAACAACAATATAACCAGAACATTCACCACAATAGCACTGAAATGATAAGAGAATAATAACAAAAATAACACTTTGAATCTGAAAGCAATGTTCACAGGCCTCTTCGAGGGAGCAACCTCTAGTCGAGCAGAGCTCTATTACAATAATATCCAAGCTAGGGTTCTCATACCCTCGACTCCTATTTATACTAAAAAGAAGCATCTAGAGGAAGATCCTTCTAGAAGTGGAAGCTTCTATTAAATCTTCTTACATCTGCCTTATTCTATTTTATTGAAAGGCCTTATTAATATTGACCTTTATTACATCCAAATATATTGTTCTACCTATGTGCAGGTTAAGACCCTAACAACCAACACCTATACCAAACTTGTACCAATAAATGTAATAGCAACCTATACTCTCTATCAAATCTGACCCGATCTCATGGAACTCATGCTTCTGATCACAATAGCAAGCCGCAACCCAACATCGTCAATATATATCTCACATACACAACATGAAGACCAATATCCATATGCCAAACAACAACAACAAAATACCAACTGTATCCTTAAAAAAATATGATATATGTAGCAATATTGAACAACCAATACCATCTCAAGAGCTAAACCCTAGCTCACAAAACATACCTCAAACAAGATGTTTCATGTCTCTCTTAAATAGACTTCAACCATGCATTAAATATTATGCCAATATAACCAACTATGAACTAGTACTAAACTCCAGTATATCTGCCTCGGATCAACTCTACAACAAGCCCTAAACTTCCAAGAGGGCATCCAACAGATTTACAAGGAAAACCCTCAACTTGATTCATAGATTCAACACTACACATATGAAAACCATACATTTTTCTTCTTGTAGCATTATGCTACCACGGTTCTACTGCCGTGATTCTACTGTCGTGGTTTGGCTGCTGCGAATCTGCTGCCACGATTTTGTTGCCATGAATTTTTGTCACGGTTTTTCTGCCGTGAATTTGATCTATCAATAATACCTACCCAAATGACCTTTCACAAATGGATATTCAATTATATTCAAAAATATGTGCAAATAGTAGTCCCTTGCTCTCCTATTTATACTTTCCAAGTGCCTTGCTCTAGAAGTTTCCTTGTAACAAATTTACCCCTTACTCCATCTTATAAGGCTAACCCATTAACCCACTTTTTTCCACTTAACCACTTTGTCCACTTTGACTATTTAACCTTTGCCCACTTAACTTAACCACTTTCCTTAATTATCTATTTGTTGCAACTAAATTACTTTTAATTATTTTCTTAATGAAACCACCTAACCCAAAATTAACTCCTAGTTTCACCCACTTGACTAGTCAACTTCTTCTAGGATTTTCTAGAATAATTTGACTTCTTTGAACTTCTAGGGGTTTCTAGATAACTCATGAGGGTTCTCCAACTTCACATGGCCATAACTCTCTAACCATGAGGAGTTATGTGATGTTCCACATATCACTGAAAATGGAATGACATGTATTGGCCATCTAGAATAGTCTTACCTTCATATTCACTGATCGTCATTCATTTATACCTCAAACAAACTCAGATCCCTTACCCATACTTTTGTGCTACCATTATTTTCTATCGAACCTCTCCAAGGGTTGACATCAATCTATAATATCACTCTCCAAGGGTTGACATCACTGAAAACCAACAATCCAAACCAATTTTCCATCAACCTAATCCAATTGTCCAACAGGAGAGAGTGAACATAATGAAGAGTGTGAATCCCCAAACAACCCAAATATGGGTTTATATATTTACTTGGAAATCAAGAACCACATGGCCTTACCCAAGAAGCTCGTGTAACCACTTATCTCAATTAAAACAATTATGGATAAATAAAATATAATAAAAACACTTAGCCCCTTAATCCCCCTCTCTTATGGAATCATAGCCCCTTATAACTCTTTTCCTTGTTCGTCTGGCAGCCAACGATGTATTTTATTATTAATAATGATCACACAATTACATTTTCCTAGGCACTCTAGCCTCTTTTGATTTTTTGGGTGCTCTGGCCTTTCATAAAATAACAAAATACATTATTTAATCTAGGATCTCAAAACTGGGGTATTACAATTGTGAAATATACAAAGTATATGTGGTCCATATTTTGTTAGTATACATTAAAAAAGTCAACACCATGTGTTTCTAACTCACATTGGTCAATATTTCCTTATCATACACTCTCACTCAATTAACTATGTTCAATAAATGGTAAGTAATCCTTTTGAATGACTTTTGAGTCTCCTAAACAATATATTAACCACCTATCAAATCTAAAATATTGGATGAATTAATATGGGAAAGATAACATACATGTGAGAAAATAAATATTGTTTTTACTTTTTAAGTTAGCTTTTAAAAGTTTTTGAGACATTGTCGAGGACTAATCTTTGAAATAGATTAGAAAAGTTACAAGTTTATTTCAAGTTAGCAGTTGTTATGATAAGGTTGTCCAAGAATGTTAGTCCCAAGTTTAGGAACACTAAGGGCTAGTTCGAAGAATTTAATTGTAATATAGGAGTTAAGCAAGGTTGTCCCTTGTCATGTACCCTTTTTGGCATATACATTGACACATTAGAGGGTTGTTTGGAAAAAATAGATTGTGTTGACTTGACTCTAGGTGGTATAATCATAATCCTTCTTCTTTACGCTAATGATATTCTTCTTATGGTGAGGAGTCTCTAGGATATTGACAAACAACTAAAACTTCTCAAGGATTTTTTCTCTAGTATGGGTATGCCACTTAACTGACAAAATGAAGGTTATGATAATTAAATCCAAAAATATCACTTATGTTAATTTTGTGTATGATAGAAACAACTTGGAGGAAGTGACTTCATACAAATATCTCAGCAACAATCTTCATCACAAGCTTAACAAGAACCATAGCATTGAGAAAAGGATAAATGAAGGTGGAAATTTTATTATGGACTTGAAAATAGTTGTAAATTAGTGGACCTTTAGCTATGGAATAAGAAGAAACTCCTATTTTCAAATTAGTGGACCTTTAGCTATGGAATAATACAAATATCGCATGTGCTCACGCATGCACGTTCTTTTTATTTCAATTTTTTTGGGGTGGGAGTGACAACTTTAGCATATGTGTTTACTGATTTGGTTTCCTTAGATTTAGGTTTGGAGTGGCAAAGTTATTGGTTTGGGCTACAAATACATTAAAACTTGCATTTTTCTTAATACCTCTCAATAACTCTATTTTTTATGTTATTTTTGCATAGGTTACACAAATCCTTCATCGATGAAACTACAGACACATATAGAGTTGACTATGCAAATTCCAAATATATAATTTTAAAACATATATATATTGCTTACTATTTTTAATATGTTTTTGGTTTGACATATATTAGAATCATGAAATACATACCTCTTTTATTCCTTCTATACCGTTTTATCACCTTAACCAATTTTTAAAAAAGTTATGCATTTCATTAGTACATATTGAGATCCACAATTTAAAAAAAAATGTTTGATAATGTTAAGACCCCCACACCCTACACTAATGCAAGGACTTGTAATTTCAAGGATATAATGACTCCCATAATTTTGAAAAAATATAAAATTAACATCATAATTTATTTTTTTTAATCCCTGCACTAGAACAATATGTTCTCTAAAATTCTACAATTTTTTTAAAGGAAATTTCATCATTAAGGTATTCAACACCACTAACAAAAACATATGCATTATATTTTGCATGAAAAATAACATATCACTCTCAAATTTAACATAGTCATATAAAAATTCTATAAATAAAATTATATATTCAGAAAGCTAATTCAATTTTCTACATTTCATATTTTTACATCATATTCAAATTCATTGTGAAATCACCTCAAATTATCCCTCCAAGTTAACATATTGTTGTTTTCCCATGTTTGCATTTCCACTAACACATCATGAGAGACCATCATTAACTTGCACCCCATCCATAAGCAATGCACTCATACTTTATTGATTTCTTTAAATTGAATTCAAATATTTTCCGAACACAAATTGAAGACTCATTCTCAATGCATCAAACTAACAAAATTACATCTTATATTTATTTTAGTGCTACAACAACCCACCTCTAAAAAAACAAAACAATGTATCCAACTTAACTCCCTCAAACTTTATTGATTTCTTTATGCAATTCAAATATTTTCCAAATACAAATTAAAGACTCCTCAATGCATCATATAAGCACAATTGCATATTATATTTATTTTACATATTTACTTTTTACTCTTACTAGAAAGAATTCCATAAATTATGGTGGGCAGTGATTTCTATAGAATGACATCTAGTATATGATGAATGTGTAGAAGACGTATCATTTGGAGGGTCACTGTATATTTGTGCACAATTTCAATTTATATATTTGTGCACAACATAAATTGATCTCCTTTAGGAGATGTTTTTTGGTGTTCTTGTTTCTTGTTCTGGGCAGGTCACAGGTAATAGCTTTGAAAATGAGCCATAATTATGGTCACAGGAAGCAAGACTATCCAGACATAGAGTTGTGCGCATCTATGTAATGAAGAAGAAGAGGAGGCAAACACATGCAGAGGGAGCAGATGACGTCGAAGACTATATAACCTTAGAAGAAATCAAGATTCAGAGGAAGTATACAAACTCTGAGTGGGCCTGATCTAAGAGACAATCAGTGGCTTGCTTAGAGACTTTTATTCAAAAAGGATTCTTCTTCAGATTCAGAAAAGAGGCACAGCAGGAAGTAATGAGGAATAAGAGGCATGCAGGGAAGAAGGCCAGGAACATATAATTCCATTGGGAGAAGCTTCAGCCTTCAGAAGAAAAAAATTGCTCCCTCAGCGAAACAAGATTGGACAATAATTAAGCGGAGTCAGTGTTGGAACGGTTTAGCTAGTAATTTAATTTTGTTTGAAGGGAAGATCTTGCACGCACTTTCTCGCTTAATTCCTTTGGTAAATTAACATTATGACAAAGTCTTTGAGGTCAACAAAAGCTATTTTCATGGAAGGGACAGTTCCGTGTAACCATGGGTAGGGTAGCAGGTAGGAATTTCAAATCAAATTGGGTAGCAGGTAGGAATTTCAGGTAGGGTAGGGTAGCAGGTAGGAATTTCAGGTAGGGTAGCAGGTAGGGTACCAAAAATAATTATGGTAATTTTTTAAGTGGATTCATAAATTGGGGAAGTTGGTCCAATGGTTTTGAATAAATTTATTACGCCGATAGGCGTCCCCCCTATGGGAATTGATGGATTAATTAACCTTTTAATCATAAATTTTAATCTTATGGCCAACAATGAAAGATGCTAGCATATTCTTCGTCGTCTCAAATCAATGAATGAGATTTAATTTCATAACTTCCTTGCATTTATGAAAGCGTACGTTTTCCTTGTTTACTTTTTCACATTTACTTAATATGATTAAGGAATTACTACCCTAACCATTGATTGCCACGTTTAATTGATTAAGCAGGATTAATATGTAAAGAGCGCTTCGTTTCCACATTCATTATTTAACTTGGATTAACAGTGAACACGATTTTATGAATGTCAAGAGTTGGATGTGAAGCGCTGGATGTGGATAACACGTTTCATATTTGGACAGGTTTAAGTTGCGGCGGGCAATGGATGCGCATGGAAAATAACACCATATTTGCGACGGGCAATGGATGCGCATGGAAAATGGTAACAGGTGGACTGGATGCGCATGGCAATGGACGCCCTTTCAAATTCCGCGATGTGTTGGGGTCTAAACGCATAAAACACACGCGTGGTTAAGCTGGATGCCAGGTTTGGACGCCCTTTCAAATTCCACGATGTGTCGAGGTCTAAACGCATAAAACACATGCGTGGTTAAGTTGGATGCCAGGTTTGGATGCCCTTTCAAATTCCACGATGTGTCAGGGTCTAAACGCATAAAACACACGCGTGGTTAAGTTGGATGCCAGGTTTGGACGCCCTTTCAATATCCGCGATGTGTCAGGGTTTAAACGCATAAAACACACGCGTGGTTAAGCTGGATGCCAGGTTTGGACGCCCTTTCAAATTCTGCGATGTGCCGGGGAATAATGGTTAAAGGTTATTTAATTAGTGACCAGCAATATGCTACAAATTCTTATGCGAGTACGA
>ML806111.1:53294-68252 GCA_009831015.1 Picea engelmannii
CTTGATTAGATCTAAAAGGAAGTCAGTGTCCATGTTAATCACCTTCTGTCTTAGAGTTAAGGGTCTAGCTCTCAAGAGGAGGTTTACCTGTCCATAGGAAGATTTTCCTACAACAATTATTAGTATTATTTATTTTTACAAATCAATAAAATATCAGGAGAAATCATTGGTTCCTATCCTAATGGCATGGATGGATCCAAGGCCGGGTGGGATTTTCATAACCCAATGGATTGCATGGCCACCTCAGCTAGTAAGTAGGGACAACCTTTCCTTATAATGAAATTTCACACCATATTATTAATAATGATTACATTTTTCTCGAACACCCATTTTTTTAATTGTTAGCCTTGAGATGTTATTTTCATCTCTCTATTATTCTTTAAAAATACACACATATGGTTCTATCATTCTTTTTTTTTAAAGATTGACTTGTATCTATTTTATATTTTTTTTTCACAAGGAATATTTTCCCCCAGAAATAGCAATTGCACTGCTATTCAATTAAGAATCAAAAACAACTTTCCAATACATATAGGTTCGAAGCCATTACAACATACTCATTATGACCTTTATTCATATCATTATGAGAATTGAACCGGGGTGGGGAGGATAACAATAATTCCTCACAACCATCCAAGCTACACTCAATTGACAAAATATCTAATATTATAATATATAAATGATATTATATTAATTGTGTTCCAACTTAGAAACATCATTTTCAAAATCTTGAAGTATGGATCTATTGTCTCCATACTTACCAGTTTTAAAAGTAAAAAATTAGGATCTTCAAAAATTCAAATTGATTAACAAGTTTTAAAATTATCAATTTTTCCATATTTTGTTTTTAATAAATTTAATTATATCCTTGTTTTTTAAAATCCATTTTTTCCATATATTTATAAATACAATTCTTGGTTAATATTTTAGATGATGGTGGTATGATTTCCACCCTAAACGTTAAGTGTCAAAATTCCTTATAAGTTGAGTTAATAAGCTAATAAAATGAGACAAATTCATACCATTAAGTAATAATCAATATAAAACAAGGTCAAATTTTGAGATGGAGATTGGGATTGAACCCAATCATCCATGAAACCAAACCTATTATAAACATTGCAATTTAGGGAATTGGTAACGTTGATAATATCTCAAGGTAATAATTAGACCAAATTTTTGTCTCTCAGGAAATTCATGCTATATTATTATTTTGTGTAGGTCTAAGAATGGTATT
Source organism: Picea engelmannii (assembly GCA_009831015.1). NCBI lineage: Eukaryota > Viridiplantae > Streptophyta > Pinopsida > Pinales > Pinaceae > Picea > Picea engelmannii. The sequence goes on from ML806111.1 coordinate 54,529, forward strand.
CATCCAATAGTTTACAAGGAGATATTCATTCCATAAGGAGTATTTGATGGTGTTACCCTATCTTAAGGGTTCTTCTCTCTATGTTCTTATATCATCTATGGTGGGAATGCATTTGATATTTCTCAATTTTAAGGGTTTATTCTCTCTCTATCTATTAGGATTTATTACAAATGCAGGTATCGTAGCTCAATATAATGATACTCATGTGTATTTATAATTTATTTTCTGTATTCTTGTGTATGTTTTGACATTTCTAAGTTAGGGTTTATCTTATATTATATCTATCAAAAATTTCCACAAGTAGTATTATAGCTCTTTCTTGGGCCAAAAAAGAAGTTTTTTTTTTTTTTTTTGCATATTTTTGAAGAAAAAAGAGGACCAAAGCATCTAGATAGATTTATTAAACATTTTGTGTAGAATCTGAAAAATCCAGCTATAGATCTGAGTTCCTCTTGAAAATTCACCCAATTTCAAAAACAAAAATTATCCAAATCAAAGTTTGGGAAATGAAGTTATAACTGATTTAAAATCCATTTTTTTAGATATTTTTCTAATGACGGAAATGCAATTTGTAGATTATATATATTTTTTATAGAGTGCCCATATTTTAGTAAAACAAGTGCCCAAAGTTGTAGATTGGCTATGGCGTTTCACAGATGTGGTCATAATAGACAATCAAAAAAGTATAGTAGAAATTATGATCAGTTCACATTAGCGACCTTAAAACCTACTCATACAAAGGAACTCCATTGAAAAGTAAGATATTTCTTCAAAACCCTAGTTCTATTTTTGGTTTTCACAAGGAATGTGTATTTTAGAAGGCAATATGATGATACTAGTATTGAAGAATATATAAGATGGATGGAGTCAAAATATCCAATGAGTTAGAAAGAGAATATGTATATTCATCTAAGAGATCAAACACTTATATGGCATGGATCATTTGACTTGTTGAAAATATTCAAAAATCTAGATGACAAATATGGAAGATTATTTTTAAACATGTGGTCTTATGTTGTGAAGAAGGATAAAAATAGAACTAGGGGTTTATTTTCATGTGATGACTTCATAGGTTCATGAATGTATTCAATAGTAAAATGTTCTTATTTCTATAATCTCTAGTAGTGACCATAATTTCATCAATGTTAATTTGGCTAAAAGAATGCATGTTCCCACAAATCATATTCAAAGTTCACAGGTTAAGGATGAGAATGTTCAAATTTTTAAATATTTGAAGATTACCATGAATAAATATGTGTTCTATTCATATTTCCATGCTATATATATGTATGATGTGGATATTATTTTGGGATACGCTTGGATGGATTTAGTTGTACATATAATATTAATGTGGAAGAGAAGATTTTGAAGCTTCGGTACAAGAAAAAAAAATGAATGTAGGATATTTCTTCTACTAAAAAAGAAGTACCCAAATGGGATCTTAAAAAAATCTCTGTAGGGAAACTAATTACGGTACCTAATAACACATAAAATGTAGAGTTTGAGGTTGAATCTGAAGAACATCTTACAGAAGCACTTAGTGACAAGCCCGAGGAAGGATATATAAAGAAAGACGAAGCTAAGTAGTTAAATGACTCAAAAATACCACATTTTGAAGCATTAAAGAAAGAAGAATCAATAGCTAAGGTTGGTGTGTATCACCACCCACACAACTCAGAGAAACAACAATCATCAAATAAAGGTCATGAGTGTTGGCACAAAAAGCAATACCAGGGTTCTTAGAGGTTGCCAACAAAAGATACCAATGTATTCTAAGAGTGTTGGCATATTCAACCTTTAGCAAGGGAAGGAGGTCTCACCCAAAGAACAACCAAGATGTGTGCGTGGTGAAGTGAGTCAAAGATAACACATCATCATTTTTTAGGTTACCATGTTCATATTCATTCATCAATATGCAAAGAAATTTGTAGACATTTATTAAATAACAAATACACTTGATAGAGGTAATTGCGCAACATACAAACCAAAGGTCCATACACAATATAATAAAATTTTAGGGCCCAAACAATTCTTTATATTATTTGCATCTCATAACTTTCATAAAGTAAATACACCTCTCATACCATGGTTTATGCAACATAATCTATTCCCATATATCCCCGATGGATTCTATCCTACTTCAAAAGCAGAGTATCATCCACAAAACCCATTACAATAGTATCATGACAGTCATAATTGGATCCCAACCCAAACAACAGTAAAACCCAAGTATCTCTCCTACGTGCTCATTCATCAAATTTGTTAGCCTCTATAACCTTGTAATATTTTTCCTTGTCGTGCTAGCTCCCTTGGAATTATTGTTTCGCTACTTTTTCGGCATTTTCCACTTACCTTTTTTCTGTTGGAATCTGATGTGTTTCCCGATTTTCTAACTACTTGTATAGCTAGAGCATGGTGATTTATCCACTGTTGTTATAGTTTCAGTTATATTTTAACTCTTCTAACTGATTTCTACTACTATCCCTTCTCCAATTGGTCATGCAACAGTTTCTTCAAAACTTTATCATTTTCGCAAAATAGACATTTCTCAAAAATGGAGGACCCAACAGGCCTCGACCATAACCTATGACTCATCCTGATTCAACCTTCCGCTTCCTTCCCATGGCCTTCTGCAAATGGAGGGCCCAAATCCGACACAATTGTGAGGGCCTGCTGAAGGAAGATGTCACAGTTCTCCAGGTGATCCTACCATTTTCTTTCCAAAATTGAGGCTCCTACAACAAACTCTTGTGTTGTTGTGACATTGGGTTCTTCAGGATGGGTAGCTAGTAGTGTAGTCCATTTAGAATATGAAACTGAATCGAGTTGGTTCATTTGGATATACTCATCTTGCACCGTAGGATGGAAGTCTTAGAGATCTTTCTTAGAAACCCGATTAGACTCATCCAGAGCATCTAGTATTCCATCCACAACTTGGATCTCTACAAATTTGGTTGTCTGCTCAATTAGGTCAGTGATAGGTTGGTCTTTTGTATTCATACGATTGAGTTGGGTGTAAAACTCTTCGACTATCTTACTTTGTCGTTCCAATAAGATGACCCAGTCATTTACCATGCCAAAAGGTTGGTGACATTCATCTGCACAGGCATGAAGAGAAGACCTAATGAGATTTCCCTCCCATTGAAATTCACCAATTGGCAGGGCTGAGAAATCCATGAAGGTATGGATATCCATATGGGGTTATTGTAATCTACAAGGTCAATGTCAAGTAGTCGATTATGCTTGACCTTTCCATTTAGATCACCCAAAACTTCAACCCATGGGTTGGAAAATTATACTGGAACAACGAATTTGGGAAGGACTCCCCGAAAGAAAGTGTGAACCATGTTTTCATACTTGCGTTGGTAAAAAAATAACACTAGAGGATAGAGGCCTAGATGTGGGCTCACAAAATTATCAAGGGCCTCTAGTACTAGGTATGGAAAGAACTTGAGTAAAACACGATAACGTTGAGTAGTCAGGAAAAGACGAGTATATAGGAAACAATCTAGAGGTGACATGACTAATATTCATTAATAGATATAGTGTGGAGGCAAATCAACATTAACGTCGAATATGACCATCGAATGCGACAAGATCAAAGGGGGGATTTAGGAAATAAAGAACATATCTGAGAACACGGTAGTGGGACATTCAGTTAAAAGAGAAATTAATTAACGCACCAAGAATTAGTTGGAAAGGTAGTGACAGTTGTTGGGAGTTAAATGACTCTGACGAGTAATGATGGGACAATGACCAAAATGGTACCAATGGTAGTTAACGAATGAAGTGACTGTGACAGGGAACATATTTCGAAATGGGAAGTTACTAAATACAAATATATTTGATTCAGACTTCCTTGACCACAAAGGTGATATCTAGGATGGAAAAAATGATAATGAAAAGTAGATTTGAGGACAAGTGACAGTTGGACACGTCACCGTTTTGTTTATTGAAAAGGGAAATAACAAAACAATTGAAAATCCTACCTATTGAATTCACCCCTGGTGATAGGAGTGTTACAAACCTTTTCTTATTGAGAAAAAAAATAGGGATTCATGTGTGCGCCATTCACCCATCCTAGATGAAGAATTCCATCGATTTGCATAAGTCTAATAGCTCTGGACTCATGGATTTCTAGAGCTATAAAGGATCTGAGCCAATGTAGTTGTAAATTCCCCAGATTCTTTTGGTACTTGTCATATAAAAAAACTTGATCACCCTATGGAAATGTGTGTCTGTCATGACAATATTTTTTGTCGATACTTCTCTATTGTTTGATGAAAATTGTCCAAAAATCGGGCTTCATCCAATGCCAACAACTTGACAACCCATTTTGCAATTGACTCGTCATCTATCATATGAGTAACATGCCCAATATATAATCTTGGAGGGTTGAACTCGGCGGGGAAAATTACTTCTCTGCCATAAATGAGTGGGAATCGAGTATACTTATGCAATTTATTTGCAGTAGTCATGTAATCCCATAATACAGAGGGGACTCTATCATCCCAATCATCTCTATTTACATAACATACATTGGTTAGTCCTCTCTCCATAATCTTGTTAAAGGCATTGACTGTACCGTTTGCTTGTGGATGATATGGGATAGTTTTGTGATGTTGAATTAGGAACTCACGAGTGAGAGTGGCTACAGTCTTGTTGATAAAATGTGCACCTTGATCACTGGTCAAACTCCGAGGGAATCCAAACCGAGTGATGATGTTCTCAAAATGAAACTCGGCTACAGTATTTGTAGAGAAATCTTGGATTGGTTCTACTTCGACCCAACGGGTAAGATAGTTAGTAGCAATGATAATATACCTGGATTTTGAATGCTTGGCTAGTGTATTGATCGTTCCTATGAAGTCAACTGCCCATTTCTCAAATGCTTAAATATATTGAAGAGGATGTAAGGGAAACTCATCTCTGCATGATGGTTTGCCGACTCTTTGATAAACATCACATGTCTTGTTATAATCCTTGGAATCTTTAAAGATGGTCAGCCACCATAGTCCCTCTTGGAGTATGTTTTGGGTTTTTTTCTTCCCTTCGGCATGTCCTCACACAAATCCATTGTGGCATTCCCATAAGATTTCAGGTCGCTTGTGATAAAGTATACATCCTCAAAGGATGTTTTCCGATCCTAGTTTATAGAACTGGCCTACGATCAACTAATAGTAAACAACAAAGACCACCAAATTCCTCTTTTGAGTTGTGGAATACCCATCACGAATAGTAGCGGTAGTGAGAAACAATGCAATATCTGAAAGGTAATCAGGGAAAGCCACAATCTTAAAAATATTCACATCTAGGAGTTGATCATCTACAACTTCGCCACTCTTGCTTTATTCTAATTAAGATACATGATCAGGGCCAACATTTAATTTGCATGGATTGACAATGACCTCAAAGGAAAACTCATGAAACAACAACAACCATCTACAAATTAGTCCTTCTAACACAGGGTTATTAACCATATATTTCAGAGAGGAATGATCAATATAGACTTTAAAATGGCCTCCTAACAGATAATGTCTAAACTTTTGAAAAGCATAAACCATAGTCAAACCTTCCCTTTCTATGGTAGTGTAGTTTTGCTTGGCCTGGGAAATCTTTCTATTGGAAAGGTAGATAGGATAATCGAGGTTTTTTTTACCAGGATGTTGCACAAGGATAGAACCCAAAGAAATACTAGAAGCATCAATGTGTATATGGAATTCCTCATTCCAATTCAAATATATGAGAATAGGGGAGGTACTCAACTTTTCTTTGAGGGTATTAAAGGCTTGATCACACTCTGGATTCTAGCTGAAGGCTTCATATTTCTTCATCAATTTCTCCAATGGGGCAGTGATGCTTGCATAATTTCTAATAAATTGGCGATAGTATCCAATGTGAGCCAACATTGACCATAAATATTTATCACTCTTAGACGAGGGAATATTTAGTATCACAACAACCTTTGCAGGATCAATCAACACTCCTTCCTTGCATACTATATGTCCCAATAGATTTCCAAAGGGTACACAAAATATATACTCCTTCAGGTTTAAATAAATTTGTAATTATCTGGACTGATAAAACATCAATCGTAGTAAACTTATGTGCTCCTTCAATAGGTTGTGTATGGCCCAATCATCCATATACACTTCAAGCAACTTATGAATAAATCCATGGAATGCAACAATAACTATTCAAGATAAAACAAATGGGGCATTCTTTAGCCCAAACGACATAACTATTAGAAAAACAAGATCGCGGAGCAATAAAATAAAAAAAATGTGGAAATAAAAAATATAAGATACACAATAAAATAGAGACACACATATATGTGGTTCACCTAGTGTGGTCTATGCCCACCAAAGAAATTTCCAGGTCCTTCCTTTTTATTATCCAGAAAATGAAGGGATACAACCTACAACACACGCGTTGTAAATTCCTCTTCTTTCACTCACAGTCTCCTATCTCAAAATACAATATTCACAATAATGCATAGTCACAATACATTTTCCTCATAAAAGAGGGTTTCATTCTACGTAAAAAATCCCTAACATAACTTCTACCATCATATCTGTGAACTTATAATGAACAGTGCAGATTTACTATGAAATTAAAATATACATTTACAAGGAAAAGTTTCCTTCGAGGGCCTCACCCCCAAACCCCTGTTGAGGGATCACTTGCCCCCGAAGGGGGAACAACCCCCCCCCCACATGGAGGGGTTTACAATATTCCGAGGTGTACAGTCTTCATGGGGTATAAACACGGCTTAAAACAAAGACCTATGAAACAAGATGATAATCAAGCTCCACAACCAATAACAACGTTATAAGCAAAAGAACCCCATTCTGCAGTGAATTTAGTCTTTCTCTTATCTTATTCCACAATTCTAACCTGATGGTAGCTTGAGAATCCATCTATAAAAGAATAGGATTCATTTCCTACTACTTGATCAAGGAATGCATCACTAAAGGGAGTGGGAAAAGGGTCGTGTACACACACTGAGTTTAAACTTCTATAATCCACACAGACTCTTATATCATCAACATACTTTTTTCTCTAGATTATAATAGGACTGATCCACTCGGCCTCATCCATAAGGAAAATTATCCCAACTACTATCATTTGATCAATCTCTTTCTTAACCTTCTCCTTAACTCATGGATTCAGATGGTACGATCTGTGCTTGAAAGGATTAGCATTTGGTTTTAATTCAATCCTCATTTCTCCCAACTCTCCTTAATCCCCTTCAGTTCTGAAAAACTCTTAGGAAATAGATCATCGTACTCCCGCAACAGAGCATGTATCTCAGTCACATTTTTTTCATTCCAATAATCACCTATTGATGCCATCTTAGGATTCTCCTCACTCCCTATATTTACTTTCCACAACCTCGGAGGTTAGGTGTATTATATATTAATATCACCTGATATGGTGTCATTAACTTCTCTTGTTCCGGTGGATTCCTGAAAGGTTAAATTCCTAAGTTCCTCCAAGTCCTCGGGATATTCATGGTCCTAATTAAATTTACTACAAGCCATGGTTACTCTCATGGGGGACCGATACAAACTATATTTAAGAAAGTGTTCATGGTCAGAGAAGATTGTAACTGGACATCTGGGCTTAACTTCAATACTAAACAACATATTCTTGATTTTCTAAAGAAAAAATGGGATTTTAGGAGTCTTACCAGAGAATGAGAAATCATGGAAGAATTGATTTTGAAGTGTCTTCCAACACACTATTTTTCTTCTTGTTTCCTCGTGCACATACTAGGCCTTGGGAATTATTCCTAGAGAATGAAAAAAGTGATGTTTCCATAGATAGGAAGGGAGTTGCATAGATTTCCACGCTTTTAGAAAATGCTCAATGTGTGCAATTGGGTTAGACTGACCATTGTATATTTCCAAGGATAGGAGTTGACTCTTCTGCTTTCGATCTTTTCCTAGCTTCAATATCTACATTAGTGGAAGGAACTGANGCATAGATTTCCACGCTTTTAGAAAATGCTCAATGTGTGCAATTGGGTTAGACTGACCATTGTATATTTCCAAGGATAGGAGTTGACTCTTCTGCTTTCGATCTTTTCCTAGCTTCAATATCTACATTAGTGGAAGGAACTGAGGTTGCATAGTGATCTTGATTTTATCCCAAGTGGAAAGAGTTTCTTTGTGAGTAGCCCACCACCTCCCTCAGGAACACTTTAGAGCTAGTTCAAATGCGAAGACTTTGTGTTCTACTACAACCCTAAACTCCATGTCAACGATAAATATCTATAGATCTAAGGTACCATCATATGTTGGACACTCCTTGATCTTCATCCCAGTCCATCTTAATACTTGGATAGTTGTGCAACGCCTTGAAAATTTCTCATAACTACCTTGTTTTCAGTTGTCAAAAGTAGCTTCAGAGTCTTCATCTGTAGATTGTATGCTTCACCAACTTATGGATCCATTTGCAATGGGATTAATGTAATCTACTCAGTTTCCTATATTCATATTGTATATTTGATCCATAACATATTGTTCCATATTTTCCTCCATTGGATCAGCATACCGTGGACCTTGATATGGGTCTAAAGGCTTAGTCACTTTCATCCCATCATATTCAAAGGTCATAATTTATTTATTAAGATATATTATAGCATAGTTCTCGTAGGCCCAATCAATGCCTAATAGAGATGAGTAAATATATTGTCCCCCCATTATTTTGATGACCTCGAAGTTCGCCACTGTTTTGACACCGACAAATCCACTGTAGCATGTTGTATCCTTCCTACCAGAAAATGTAGTATTGATTTTCCATCTCCACCTGTATAGAAGAGTAAAATAGCTTGGGTTTACCCATTGCTTCCCAAGTCTTCTTTGGAAATATATTGATGTCACGGCCCAAGTCCAACATAACATCCCTAATATGATATTCATCAAGGTGAGCGTTCAACCAAAATTCTCTCCCAGTTCTTCACTTTCTTCTTTGTATCCTACTTGTGTTCCTTTACAGAAGGTTAGCAACAATGGTCTCTTTCGGGTTTCCTTCAGTTCCCATGTCCCTTTTAATTGTGTTCCGCAACTTCCCAGTAAGTTGTTCATTGTCCAAGATGTCAGAAAAGTGTTGTAACCACATATCAACAACCTTCTGTGACTGGCCTGGGGGCTCCATATAACCAAGATATTCTCTAATGATTCTTGGTTGGTGAGGGTTTGCTGTAAACCTTGTTTCCGCAACCTTAGGATTTATATAACTAGACAATTGTCTGAACGTTTCCATTGTGTCCTTAAAATATTCCTTCTTCCTTACATGGTTGTACTTGGTATTCTCAAGAATTTTCTTTTGGATCATGACATGAAGAGGACTTTCAATATCATCACCAGTATTGGTTCCTCCTCTAGTGACAATGTTAATATTGTGTGCTTTTCCCTCAGCTATAGATCTAGGCTCAAAATTTATCAGGTTGGTGCCCCTTTTTCTAGCCCGATCTTCCCACTTGGAAATCAGCTCCGGGAAATCTTCAATAGCATGGGTGTTGTTCCTACAATGCACACAAAAATATCTTCATGGGATGGGGCAATCTATGGCAATATTACCTTGCTAATCATAGTTGTAGTAACGAACTAGTCCTCGTCCGCTAGTCTGTCCACCTCTGGAATTTACTCCACCTCGGTGGCCTCCTCGGAACCCTTGAGGATTTTTGTTGACTCTAAATGTGAAATGATCTATTATGACAGCGAGATCATCCAAAGCTCTACATTGGTTAGTAGAATGAGTAGGTGACCCAAATAGTTCACAATATATTGAATTCAAAACATGGGTATACTTTTGTAGAAAAGGACAATGCCTCAGAGAGTGCCCATGACTTCTATAGATCTCACAATACTCATTAATCTGGAATCCTTGATGATTTGAAAAAGCATGGTGTTGAAAAAGGACATATAATGGCACTGTAGTGGAGACTTGAAAAACTCCTCCTAATCGTTCTACTGGTGGAGGTGACATCGAGTGAGTAGGGTGTATTGCACCCCTCAATAATGGACATTCAATTGTTGTATGACCTTCAATGTAACAACCATTACACCATACTTGTGGTTGACCTACTTTGGGAAGGGTCAACTCTTGGATTTTTTCAGTTAACGTGGATATCTAGACCTGTAGTTGTGCAATATTATTATCTTCAGGTGGTCTCATCACCCACAAGCTTCCAAGATATCCTTCCATAGCCTCAATTTTCATGGCTTGTTCTAACGCTTCTCCCAAAGTAGTTATCCTTTGTTGATTCAATGCGATTCCAGTTAACGGTAACATCCCTTGAATAAAAAATTCTCTCTAATGATCCTCATGGATATGGTTTTTTAATTTACCTATTTCATCCTTAAATATTTTGTTATATTCCCAAGCAGACTCTCTGTCTCTTTTCTTTATCTCCCRCAACTTGGAGAGAGCATGTTGCTCTAACTGAGGTAACTGAAATTTTGATATAAACCTTTGCTTCATMTAGGTCAAAGAGAAAGGATTCCCTTGATTATTCCATAGCTCAATACATTTAATGTACCACTTTAGATATCGACCCCTCAAGGTAGTTTGGAACTCAACCAATTTGTTTGCGTCTAGAGTTTTTTGAGACCTCCAAATGGATTCACAAAGAAACTAGTGTTTCTCAATGTCCTCATCCCCTTTACCACAAAACTCTGGGTATCGGGTAAGATACCTTGCGTGTTGATGCGCCATCGATGGACTTGGAGATCCTATTAAAATGAATCCTAAGGTTCCTAGTTGGGATATAATCGAAACACTCGCCACACTTCCACTACTACTACTTCTTGAACTTCTTGGACTCGAAGGATTAGAAATGATAGAATTGACAGAAATATTTGTTTTAGAAATTACCAGGTTTGTATATAGCGTTGGGGGAATGGGTGATTCAGGTTTGGTTCCATTGTCTCCAGAGTGAAATTCTTTGATCTGGGGGGTTTCGTTCGTTTGTAGTGTTGTGCTTGTATCTTGATGCAATCCAACATCCTTCGGTGTTGTAGGTTTTGATCCTCTCACAATTGCTTCAGGGGTTCTGACTAGGTATTCTCCTTTAGTGGTGGTGTTTGTATTTACTTCTTCATATGTCTCTCCTAAATTTCCCTCCTCCTATCTGCCTCCTTCAAAACCTTCACCTCTCTCACCAAGTTTCTCTTTCAACCATCTCCTATCCATCCTTTCGCGTCTTTTTAACTCCTGCAACTCCTCTAACTCTTCCCTATGACTATTTTCAAATCCAATCTCCTTATGTGATTGGTAGGATGTCTTCATCACTTTCCTCGTATGTTTCCACCACCTCTTCTCAAGAATAGAAGCCCTCTTCTGAGCTCATTTGTCCCTTGTGCTTTTCTTTTGACGCCCCCCCATATCTCCCATAAAATATTCCATGACCCAACTCATGGACCCTTCTCCTAAATCACACCCCTCCCAAGCACAGGGATCGACAATGGCATGTTAGCTAAAGGAACATGCAACATTTCTTCTTCTACTAACATAATATTAATCCACAAAGGGATTTCTCACAAAAAACTTCCTTGATCTCCTCCTTTAAATATTGCTTCAACCTTGGAAAAATATTGACAGTTCTTTGCAACAAACTTGATAATATAACCTTCTAAAGTAGTATGTAGCCAGAAATCCACAACATGAGAGATTTGATGATGTAACCGGTGAAGAGTCGCTAAACCCTCAACGGTCTAATGATATCTTCTTTTAGCTAGATCTTTGTATTCTAGAGCTTCTTGCAACCGATCTAATCATTGAAATACCTCTTCAAGAAATATGATCCAAAATATCTCATACTGGTGAATCGTAAGCTCCGAATAGAAGACAACGCTCTTCACAACCCCAAAACTTTTGTGCCACAACTTAGATTCTTGTTGTATAAACATTTTACACATTCTTTCCCACAAATTCTCAACATTTGATTTGAAAATCCAATGAGTCATGCTTTAGAAACTCACTTTAAAGCTCAGGTCCCGACAATTGAACCATTTGTTGGTGCAAAAATTGAGACCAGGGTTCTCAGAGGTTGTCAACAAAAGATACCATTGTAATCTATGAGCACTGGCATATTCAGCCTTCCGCAAGGGAAGGATGTCTCACTCGAACCACATCTGAGACATGTGTGTGGTGAAGTGAATCAAAGAGAACAGGTCATTCGTAGATAGTGATTAAACAATAAATACACTTGAAAAAGGTAATTGCGCAACATATAAACCAAAGTTCCATACACAATATAATAAAATTTTAGGGCCCAAAAAATTCTTTAAATTATCTGCATCTTAGAATTGTCATACAATAAGTACACCTCTCATACCATGGCTTATGCAGGGGAATCTATTCCTATATATCCCCTATGAATTTTATCCTACTGTATAAGGATATTATCATCCCCAAAACCCATTACAATAGTATCATGACAGTCAGAACTGGATCCCAACCCAAACAACAACAAAACCCGAGTATCTCTCTTGCGCACTCATTCATCAACTTCGTTAGCCTCTGTAATCTCATAATCTTTTTCCTCGTCACACTGGCTCCCTCCTTATATCTTTCTCCTGGCTGCTTCTTGGACTTCTTGTTCCACTACTTTTCTGGCCTTTTTCCATTGGCATCTGATGCTTTTGTCACTTTTCTAACTACTTGTCCAGTTGGCGCATGGTGATTTCTACACTACTATTATCATTTTAGTTAGCTTTTAACTCTTCTAATTGATTTCTGCTACTGTCCCTTCTCCAGCTGGTCATGCAACACTTTCTTCAAAACTTTAGAATTTCCGCAAAAACTGATACTTCTCAAAAACGAAGGGCCCAACAATGAGCATTAGAAATATTATAATTGATCAACATGGAACCAAAAAACAAAGTTGTATGGAGGCACATGGAGCACTAAAATAAATGCATAAAGATATCAAAGTAGCACAATGAAGACATTGAACCCAAGAAGGAACAAAAATCAAGATCAAGAAGGAAATGCCATAGTTGGACCCCATGTCCATACTTCTTTAAGATGAATGAATGTTCATGCATAATACCCAGTTAATGGTCATGCCCAACTAGCTAAGTCATACTATTATTGTGCACAACCAAAAATTTTGAGTAATATGGTATGCTCAAAGGGAACAAAAAGTCTAGCCTAATGACAAATAATGTTACAACCACATTCAAATGTTGGAATTGCTAAAATGTCTATTCAACACCAACACACATTTTCAATTGAATGCTTTTTTAATTATACAAAATTATTTAATGATCATTATTGTTAGATAATGGTGAGGCTTTAGTTATATTGTCATATACAAGTGCTCTATTTCAAAACCTTTTAATGATTTCATATACGATGGAAAGTTATATATTTAGTTTGATTCGCACGAGCATACTTATATTTACATGGACACCCTTTCACTCACAATAGTCGGTCGGAAAGTCGATATTGACCAATCACCTTTGCTTATGCATGTCACATACGTCATATTAAAGCTTTCATACATGGTTTTTCCTTTTCAAATTATTGAAAATCAAAAGTTTATTTAATGATTTTGCATCTTGCCTACGTCAAAAGGGGACCATACCCTTATGGTCGACGACGATTAGTTGCGTATCTTCATATCATTAGGGTATCATAGTGAGATAAATGATTAAATCCCATGAAAAAATATCTTTACATATTATAAATCTTTTTTATTAAAAAAAAAA
>ML806111.1:119303-132263 GCA_009831015.1 Picea engelmannii
GATGAGGCATGTGTACAAGCATGGTACCTAGAAAACTTAGGCCAAATGAAGGGAAATCCAAGTGGTTCGAAGCAGAAAGAGCACTAGGAAGCTTCCAAGGAGGGGAAGAAGAAGTGGAAATGGGGAAAATATAAGAAGACAACAACCACTACACATCTGTGAAAACATCCTAGCAACCATTGAAATCATTACAACATTTATGACCACACTGAGGGAAAATCTTGGAAACTACATCCACAATTGAACCTAAAGAACTACAAGAAGGACCAAAAGAAAAATAACCTTCTAGCCATGGATTCAGGCAATATGGTTGAAATTATATCGCATATGGATGGAAATATTGTCTACACATATGTGTAGAAGGAGGTGAATATTAGTATCCTTCATCACCAGGAATAGAAGGAGATGACCAAGCTCTTCCACATCACGATTCAGGTCAAGAATACCAAGATAACTGCTCTATTCAACTCTGGGTCACAGAATAATATCATAGAAACATATATAGTCAACAATCTTGGATTGTAGGTTCATGATCATCCTATCCCCTATCCATTGGGTTGGGTAAACAATGATGCATAGATAAAGGTAATGAAATATTGTAAGATTAAATTTTCTATAAGTGTTGATTTTATTGATGAAGTGGAATTGGATGTAGTACCCATTGATGCATGTGGAGTATTGTTTGGAATCCCTTACATGTATATGAGGGATGCAATCTTCATGCAGAGATCCAACCAATATTGACTTATCAAGGATTGGAAGTCCTACATATTCAAAACACATAAAGGAAATTCAAAGATCTCACTGGTAAGTGCCAACCAAGCCAAGAACTTGATTAGTTCTAGTAAGAAATATGTTTTTCTTTTCTCAGGAGAAAATTATTCTAATGATGAGTCAAAAAGAGTGAAGGCATCCCTATAGGGGTGTACTAAAGAGAAGAAACATCGGTTGGAGGATTTTCTATAAGAATACAGAGGAGTGTTCCACGATCCTAAAGGGATACCACCTAAGAGGGAAGTGGAGCATGAAATCCAATTATTGCCATACTCCCCCTTACCGAATATTGGGTTGTATAGACAGTATTTTCTAGAAGCGAATGAAGTGAATAAGAAGTTGTAGTAGTTGTTGGACCAGGGTGTGATTCTACCAAGTACCTCACCTTGTGTGTCACCCATCATAATTGTTCTGAAGAAGGATGGGACTTAGAGAATGTGTATCGATTACACGGAATTGAACAAGATTGCATTGAGGAATTGATACCCTCTACCAAGGATCGATGATCTATTGGATGAAATAAAACATGCCAAGTACTTCACTAAGATGAATTTGAAATCAATATTTCACCAGGTACGAGTCAAAGAAGAAGATACCTGGAAGACTTCCTTCGAGACAAGGCAAGGTTTTTATGAATGGTTGGTTATGCCATTTGGTTTATGAAATGCACCAACTACATTTATGAGACTAATGATTGATGTTCTATGCCCTTTTCTAGAATGATTTTTTATTGTCTGTTTGGATGATATATTGGTTTATAACATTACATGGGAGGAACACATCTCACATCTTATGCAGGTGTTATAGACTCTGAAAAGGCACTAGCTTCTCTCCAATCCCAAGAAATGTGAGTTTTCTCAGCAGTCTTTGGTGTATTTGGGGTATGTGATTAGTGGAGGGGAGCTTAGGATAGATCCTAAAAATATGGAGGCCATCATGAAATGTCCAGTTTCTACAAATGTCACTAAAGTTAGGGGTTTTGTTGGGGAAAAAAATATACTTGTAGAAGTTCATAACTTCATTTTCAGTGGTAGTTGCACCACTCCATGCCATAACAACTAGTCATAATAGTTTCCAGTGGGGGAAGAATAAAAAAAATGTATTTGATGATATGAAAATAAATATTAGTCAAGCACCAATGCTCGCACTACCAAACTTGTAGAATCCCTTTAAAGTGGAGACAAATGCAAGCAAGTATGTGATGAGAGAAATATTGATGCAGGGAGGAAGGCTTGTATGCTATCATTCTAAAGTATTTCATGGGGTAGTTCTCAACTACCATACCCATGAAAAGGAGCTCTATGCCTTGGAACAAGTTGTCAAAAAATGGAACTCATGGGAAAGGATACCATCATCCACACAGATCACCAACCACTACAGTATTTGCAAGCCTAGAGTAAGCTACAACAAACCAAGAATTACAAATGGATGGGGTTTTTACAACAATTTCATTTGGTCATAAACTATAATATGGGTAGAAAAAATAAGTTGGCAGACATGCTTTCATGGCCACCCACATCCAATATTACAACTTTGGGAACTATGATGCACATGGCTCCTTTTACCCATGATGCATATAAATAGGCATGCACAAAAGATGAGGACTTCAAGGTGGAGTTTCAACAGCTATAGGGAAAAATTCATATGGAATATGGTGATGGAAAATATAACTATCATTTCCATAACGGTTTACTCTACCAACTTGACAAGATCTATGTTCCTAAAGGTGAACGACTACATCTTATTAGAAAGGCTCAGACCACCAAGGTTGTAGGACATTTTGGTGTTGAGAAGACAACTACCAACTTACAGAGGTATATTTACTGGCTCGAAATGCAAGAATATTTAGAACATTATATTGGAGGATGTATACTTTGTTGTACTAGCAAGCCTAGTAACAAGAAGGAAGGTCTATACCATCCCTTACCTGTACTCAGTCGACCTTGGGAAAGTTTTTCTATGGATTTTGTGGGAGGTTTAGAAATAACCAGGAAAGGACATGACTATCTATTTGTGGTAGTTGACAGGTTCAAAAAAATGTGCATTCTCACGCCTTATAAAAAGACCATCAATGGACACGAAGCAAAAAACAAGTTCTTTGAATAGGTCTAGGTGCTCTTTGGGATACCAAGGAGCAACATCTCAAACATGGATACCATATTTCTCAATGCATTTTGGACTACATTGTGGGAGAAGATGGACACTAAGTTGAAGAGGTCTACAATATTCCATCCACAGACAGATGGGAAGATGCAAGTATTCAACATGACTTAGGTGCATCTTTTTATGGGTTACAATTGAAATCATTCGAAGACCTGGGATGAAAATATGATCTATATACAACACTCTTATAACAAAGCAATCCAAACTTCTACTAGTAAGTCACATTTTGAAACTTGCTTTGGATATTCTCCACCTTCACCCTTAGATGTTTTATATGGAAAACAAGGAGGAGCGAGGGAGGACCTCATAGGAGATGCATTAAAAGAAAAAAAAAATGATTGAGAAGATCAGGAAGATCCATTTTCAAGTACAAGAGACACTCAAGAAGTCATAGGAAAAGTACAAGGCTAGACATGACCAACAAAAAATAAAGAGAACATTTAGAGTGGGAGACAAAGTATGGTTACAAATGAATAAGGAAAGACTATATAGTCCTTGTAAGAATATCAAGGTTCTACAGTATGGTCCTTTTCAGGTATTGGAAAAGATAGGAGATAACTCCTACAGATTTAGTATACCCTAATACATGCACATTTACTTAGTAGTGAATGTGGAGCATATCAAATTCTATGAGCCTTCCATGTTGGATCAGGAGGAGGAGCAGGTCATACCTTCCATAGAGGACTTAGCACCATATTCTCAGGAAGAGTTAGTAGATGAAACAGTTTTGTGGACGTGGTATAGAAGTATAAGACAGGGGAAGCATGAATTTTGGAAGATTGGGTTGAAAGTACAATTCTCGAGAAAGAAAAGTGGTACTCCAGGGAGAAGGTAGAGGGATTTTTTCCTCACCTCATTTAGTAATTATTTTTGGGACCAAAATCCTCCCTAAATGGGGATGTATGATCTGGATTGGATCATTATATTATTTTTCATCTATCTCAATGCTTTCAGAGTGGAAAAAATTGGAGGAATCAACTTGCAGGGTCATTTTAGTGGAAAGTCCTTGTTTGGAAAATTGGGGTTTGGAACCTTACAGATCCATTTTGAGGCATTAAATGGAATTTTTGGGGGTTATGGTGCCCAAAACTCTTGCAAACCCCATTGGCAGTGTTATACACTTCAATACCTTCTCAACAGTGTAGACTAAGTGTCAATTCGAGTTCGTAGGAAAAACATATTCCTCCAACAAGTTGACCTATCATGTTGACCACCATGGTACGATAGGATTGCATGTCACCCCCCATTACTCATGCATATGGGGCTAGTCAAGTGAAGAATTTCAATAATATTCTAGAAGTTTGAAAAACCTACCACAATTGAGGATTGAGGAAGTCAAAAAACTACCCTTGGATGGCTATTGAGATATGCTAAATACCGAGCCACTAGGAGGACAAAGGGTTCCATTATATGTTATTCTATTTTGTTCCATAACAAAGTAGAATGTTTGGGAGTGGGAAATTAGAGATCAAAAAAGAGGGGTTAGTGTTTTATAGCAGCCTAATAGGCCACAAGTCTCAAGTAACTCCATATAGAGTGCCTTCTCATTTGTAATTACATTATTTCCATACCATAGAAAAGAGAGCAAAGCAACCTCACCTTTTATCTAGGTTTTCTCCTATAAGGGTTTCCCAGAGAAAATATTTGGGTTATCTTGTGGATGGTGTGTGATTGTACTTTACTATTCTCTAGTTTCCACATTTTTATATATTTCATGCATAAGAAAAAAATCAGCAACTAAATATTCTGGAATCTAAAGGAATTTAACCTTCATAGTGTAGATTTCTGTTTTATTTATTAGATCTATTGTGACGAACTATTCTAGTGCAATATCCACAACAATTTACATATCGGTTTTCTAAGATGGTCATTTTGACACCCCATACAAAGAGTATCATAGTCGATACCACTGGTAAGCTCTTCTTTTCCCATGTTTGGGTTCATTTTGGGCTACCACAAACCATCATTTCAAATAGAGACAATGGGTTCCTA
Organism: Picea engelmannii; assembly: GCA_009831015.1. Lineage (NCBI taxonomy): Eukaryota > Viridiplantae > Streptophyta > Pinopsida > Pinales > Pinaceae > Picea > Picea engelmannii. Next base: position 124,233 of record ML806111.1, read on the forward strand.
AGTACCTTCTAGGCCAGCCTATGGTCTCTCATGGACACAAAGTTGTCCAAATTGTCTTCCTTCCATCCCCAAATACATGTCCAAATAGAATTGGTCAACTAGACGATTGTGCATATCATGCGCATGTACAACTTCAAACATCCACGTACATGGGATGAGATCCTCCCATATGTTCAACACAGATATAAAATATCCCCATTAATGTAGCTATTCCCATTCCATCTTCCCCAATAGAGTCCTCTCCTTCTCATACTGAGGCAGACAAAGCAACTAAATTCATTGAACGGATCTAATTCCTCCAAAAATAGGTTCATGATATATTGAAGAAATCCAATTATGAGTATAACTAATGCCATGACCAACATCTTGTTCCTCACAAGTTTCATGTTGTTGGAAAGGTGTGGTTTCATTTGTAGAAAGAGTGCCTCACATTCCCCCTACAAGAATATCAAATGACATTGATATGGGCCTTACACCATCACCAAGGTTGTGGGTGGCATTACTTTCAAATTGAGTATTCCTCCTTTCTTGGCTTGCACCCAATATTTAAAGTGGAGCTTATTCTATCATACTTCCCGCCTCCATTGATCACCTCAGAGGTGGTTAAGAAATTGGCACCTATAGAACTCAATCCTAAATGCATTGAACAGGATCCAATGGATCAGATCATGTAAACCAGGATAAAGGGAACCCTCCAATAGAACATACAAATCTATCAAGTTGTCAAAGAAGTACAACTTTTTCATCAAGGAAAGTGTCTCACCAAGTTTCAAATTCAACAAAACTCTCCCTATCTCCTGAGGGAACTTGAAACAATAGGGACCAATGCTTCCTAAGGGGTGAGGGATGATATAGGTGGATTTTAGTGGCCACCCACCTCTTCCATTAACTCATCACGGTTCTCCATCATGGCCATTTGTTTTATGATTTTTGGTTCCTAAACTTCTAGGGCCATTTTGAGGCCCTAAATGATGTTTTTTGGCCATTCAGGGTCCTTGGGATTTAATTGCATTACCAACCCCAACCAATAATTGCAATTTTCTATTACATATTTCCAATGAGATACTAAATTCCCTAAATAGAGATTGTATGCAAAATTTTCTCCCCCAAGAAGTTGATGCATTAACTAACCACCTCAGGTCCCACAAAACTTTTGGCACTTCACCTACTAGGGTTAGGGTTTTGGACCTTCAGGGTTCTTTATTTATGTTAAAAGGCCATTCTTATGGCCCATTGTATGAGCTTCTTGCGAATGAGAATAACTGACATCTCTTTTTCTTCAGAGATAATATACCACCATTCTAACCAGTTTGTGTTCTACAATATCATGTTGTTTTATTCATTAGTAGATGTTGGGTTTCAATGCATTTTTGTGTTCTCTGCTATATTTTTTTTTGCATCTCATTCTGTTTTCAATATAATTTGGGTCACTCCAACCTAGTCCTAGGAGCCCATACCAACAAGTTGAAACCTCTGGAAAAATACCTCGTGATGAGAAACACAGAGGGTGCAAATCCAACTTGCATATGCTTCAAGAAGTTAGGGACATTCTGGTCAACTCGGGTAAGAATGCATTGATCACACACTCCTTCTGAGTTACCCTTTCCCAAAGTTTCCAATGAATATCATCTTCTGGAATATAATAGGAATTAATGATAAGAGAAAGCAAAGGCTCTTATGAAACAAGGTAATCATAGAATCCCCTTACATATTTATGTTACAAGAAACCAAAAGTTACAGTGACATAGAAGAAATCATTCTAAAATGGTCTAGAAGAATGGTCAATCAATGGCCCCTGATGCCAGTGGATTGACTGGAGGTCTTGCCATTCTTTGGAATCCAACCACCATCATTTTCAACAATTTATTTGCAACAATTTTTTCAATTCATACTATTAGGTTCATGAGAAATAATCTTCATTACAAATGTTTATGGACCTCAGTGTTTAGCAGAGAAAAAAAAAATTCTACAAAGCTTGCAAAATCTAGTGAACTTCATCGAGGATCAATTCTAGATTTTAATAGGATATTTCAATGCCATCTCCTCCCTCGAGGAGAAAAAAGGAGGGATCAAATATTAGTTGGACCCTGACAATACATCCTTCAAGTCCTTCATTCAAGACCAAAGTTTGATTTACATTGAAACACTCATTGGTATTTACACTTGGAATAATATACATAGAGGATCTTAGTATATTGCATGTCTACTGGATCGATACTTGATTTCTGAATTGCTTCTACTCTCAATTCAAGGGAATGAATCCAAAATTCTTCCCTCGACTAGCTATGACCACTGGCATATTTGCCTCACTTTAGATGCTTCATGCATCCCCATCAAGAAACCTTTTCAATTTGAAATTCTTTGTCTCTCGCATCCATAATTCCAAGAGAACATTAACAGATGGTGGAATGAAGTAGTTATTCATCAAGTAACTCTTATGTATTTCTTCTAGTAAAGGATACAAAATCTCAAACAACATCTCATATATTGGAATAAAATGGTTTTTGGGGACATCTTTTAGTCTCAAAAATATCTGGAAGCTCGAATGGTGGAAATCCAGTAGCAAATCATCACCTATGGGAGATATAAATCCCTATCCAAACAAGAGAAGCATATCTCTTATGATCTAGATGAGTGCTACAAGTAGGAGGAAATGTTTTGGTAAAATAAATCCTGTATCAAGTGGCTCAAATAAGAGGAATGCAACACAAAATTATTCCATATATCAATGATTCAAAGGAGGCATTCCAATTGTATAACATGTCTCAAGGACAATAAAGGTAATAAGTTTACCTCTCATCAAGATATTGAGCAAGAGTTATCATATTTTTTTAAATCTCTTCTCTATGAGCCTTAATTGGATCCCTCTATTGCAATTCATTATATCACTAAACACATTCCCCATATCATCTTTGATGATCAAAATTCTAGCCTCATGCATTATATTACCCTAGAAGAGGTTGAAGCTATAGTTATGGATACACCACTAGGAAACTTTTCTGGCCTTGATGGCTTCACCACCGATATTTTTAACCACTATTTGTCCACTATAAAAAGTTATGTATGGGCCTTGGTGGTAGAATCTCAAACAATGTCCAACATTATCCCAACTATGAGTTCAACCTTCCTCATTGTGATTCCTAAAAAGGACGAAGTTATTGAGCCTAGCCAATTCTAACCTATAGCTCTCTACAACATTATATATAAAATTATCACCAAAGTTATATCTTCTCATCTTAAACCCCTCATGACTCTCCTAGTTTCCCTTGAGAAATCTAGCTATGTGGAAATTCATCAAATCCTATATAGTATTATTCTAGCTCATGAAGTAGTGCATTCCCTCAAAATAGCCAAATCTCTAGGAATATTGATGGAACTTTATATGTCAAAATATTTTGAAAAACTAAGATGGAAATATATATGCTCGATTCTCCTTGCTTTCATATTCCATTCTACCTAGTTCAATTGGATCCTTTCTCTCAATTATTTTTTCTTCTTCCCCATATTGATCAACGGATCCCCATCACCTCCCTTCACGACTTCATGAGGCATTTATTATGGTAATCCTCTCTCCCCCTTCATACTTATTTTGATGGTTGAAGGCCTTGGAAGAAGTCTTAAAGATTGTATTCATTGTCATCATCTTTATGGTTTCAACCTACATGCTTCCAATATTCCAATCTCTCACAACTAGTTCGTTGATGATACCATGTTAATGGGAGTTTATCTTTCAAAAAATTTCTCAATGACTTCATAGATTCTTCTGGTACCTCCATTACCCATCTCAAGTTTCAATTTTTTTTCTTCAATACCCCGTTGTTTGTTCAGTTCCACATTTCTCATGTCCTAGGATTTTATTGGAGTTACCTTACATCCAAATATCCAGGAGCCCCCCTCCTAGATTTCATGGATTCTTTTGGCACCTCCAAACCAGGTAAAAATATTTCTAGTTGGACCTTCCAAACCATAAATAATGTTGGTCATCTTATCCTTTTAAAATGCGTTCTACAGGTTATTCCTCTTTATCTCTTCTCAACCCTTGCTACTCCAAAAGGTATTCTTAAAGCCATAAAAAATATTTAGAGAAATTTTCTTTGGTAAGAAGCCAAAGAGACTCGAAAATGGTCCATGTTAGCTTGTGACTCCCTTTGTTTTCCCAAATTGAATGGTGGGTTAGGGTTGAGAGACCTTGAGATTCTCAATGTATTTTTAGGGGATAAGACTTGGTGGCACTAGCTCTATGGAAGAGGGGAGATTTGGTGCGCACTATGGAAAATAAAACAAGATAATGATATCAGTTTCCTGGATCTAATATGAATGGATGGGGACCAACATATATCCATCATCTAGAATATAGCATGTAAAAACAAATCTCTCATTCAAAAACACAATTTTTGGGAAATTTGTGATGGGACATCCACCATTTTCTGGGAGGATTCTTAGCAACAACTTCCCGGATTTACGATAGCCCCACCTATATAAACCTCAAATATATACTTAAGGAATTTCATGGAAGTTATGTACACCACTATTGTAGTACTCGCTTTCAAAATTCTAATTGACAAAGTTGTTCAATAAGTGAAAATCATCTTCCCCTTCAAGCCAGATCCAATTACTCTACTCTAAATTCAGAACTTGTCAATCATCAGATTAATAATTCAACTAGCCCAGAAAAAATATGTTGGGGATTCAACCTACGAGGAAATTTAAATATCAAGGAATTCTATGCTTTGGCATCCAAGCATGAATTGGTTCCCATGTATGACATCTGGGTTAAAGTATGGAAAACCAACATATGGCCAAAAGTTGTTATCTTTCTTTGGTTAACAACTCATGGGAAAAAATTAACTTGGGACCAACTACTCTGCAAAGGTTTTGAAGGCCTAGGCATTTGTATCATGTGTAATTAGGCAAATGAATATTTAGAACATCTTCTTAATTCCTTTCCATATAATGAAACCCTATGGGAACAAGGCGCCACTCTCTTCCAACAAACTGATCACAAAAAAGAGAGTGTCGGGCTCACCCTCTCTTCATGGCATCCACAAGCCTTTCTGAATCCAATTCTTAATTGAATATGGAAAATTTTCCCATTTTGTTGCCTCTGGAAAATTTGGAAGGAGAGGAATCAACGTATCTTCAAAAAAGAAAAAAAAACGACCCCATTGACTTGGATAAGAATTCCAAAGAATATTCTGGAAATGATCTAGTCTTCATAGTGGACTAAATAAGACCTCAAATGAAATAACAGACATATCATCATCTACAATTGGGATTTAAACCCTTCTTGATCTATCAAGGACTCCATTTTGAGTCCTCTTAAATATTCCTCGCCCCTACCCTGGTTTCCTTGCCCAAAATATTTTGTTAAGCTCAATTTTGATGGAGCTTCAAAAGGGAACCTAGGCCCAATAGAATATGGTGGGGTATTTTGAGACTTGAAGGGTCAAATCCTCAATATTTATGCAACCAATATGGGAAACAACTCTAACAATGCAACCAAGCTATGGGCTCTTCTCTATGGTCTAAAAGTCACCAAAATGAAGAATTACACCAAACTTATTGTCAGAGGGGACTCTCTATAGATTTTAACCTTATACAATATTTACTTCAAACATATTTTTCAGTAAAATAATAGAAAATATACAATGGAAAATATACACATTACACAAATATTTTTCCCTTGGAAACCCAAACTGGGAAAACCAACATATTTTGTATTCATTCATAGTGATGCATTGTTTACAATACAATATACATATAGGAGCCAATGGCATCCAAAACCCTAACCCAATGACCTGGATTAGTAAAAAGACATAATTCCTTAACTGGAAATAGAAAACCATCAACAAAACCATGTGCCGAAAAAACGCCCAACAATGGACATAAAAATTGAGGTGACACAACCCCCAAAGGGGGGGGCTAGTGGCCCCCCTCAAACCCCCTTGAGTTCCAAATGTAAAGTAGTATACACTAAATCTAGTCATGCAAATAATATAACACATACCCAACATTCTCCCACTTGTTGTTTTATTTGCATACAGGGGGTTACATGGTTACATAGTCAACAATCCAGGGAAACAATGCCCATGGATCCTCTACACCGAGAGAACTTCTCAGTGCTCACATATTTTGTTAATGAATTTGCAACATTCTTCAAAGTGTCCACCTTCATCACTTTCTTTTCTTCAAACATGTCTCTCACAAAGTGATATTGAATATCAATATGCTTTGTCTTTGAATGATAAGTCGGGTTCTTCACCAAAAAAATTGCACTCTAACTACCACAATCTATCCTTACATATTGTTGTACCAACCCAATACATGAACACAATATTTTTAACCATATTGCTTCCTTACTTGCATGACTGGCTTCCATGTATTAAGCTTCTATAGTTGAAAGTGGAACTACAACCTATCTTTTGTTCATCCAACTGAATGCTCCTCCAAATAGGTTAAACACATACCCGCTTGTAGATCTCCTACGATCCAGATCTCCAACCAGTCTGCATCTACAAATACATGTATTACCAACACTCTTTCTGATCCTGGTCTTCCTTAGTAGCACAATCCATATCTAGTAGTGCCGTACAAATACCTAAAACACTTTTTACTGTTGTCCAATGCTCCTTCCCTAGTTTTGACATATACCTACTCAAAACTCCCACTTCATGTGCAATCTCCAGTCTAGTAAAAATCATTGCATACATCAAACTACTAACTACACTCACATATGGAACACGAGACATGTCCTCCTCCTCTTCCTGTGCCTTGGGACACCGATCTGCATATAACTTTACACCAACATGAATAGGGACCTTGAATGGTTTACATTCCTACATATTAAACCTCTGTGATATTGTCTTGACATATTTTCTCTGATTTAACCAAAGTTTCCTCTTTTTCCCGATATCTTATCATTTCCATGCCCAAAATAAAATTTTAACCACTGATATCCTTCATGTCAAATTTAGAGAACAACTAATTTTTCACATCCTAGATAATCTCCTTGTTGTTTCCTATCAACAACATGTCATCCACATACAAGACCAAATAAATAAAATGATCACCAATTAATTTAAAATAGACACAATGATCCTCTTTTCTTCTTGTGAAGCCAAGTCCCAACATATAGGTATCAAATTTTTTATACCACATCCTTGGTGATTGTTTTAAGCCATACATGAAATTTTTCAACTTGCATACCAACTCCTTCTTTCCCTTCACAACAAATCCTTCTAGCTGCTTCATATATATTTCTTCTTCCAGACTCCCATGTAGGAATGTTGTCTTCACATCCATCTGTTCTACTTCAAAATCAAATGTTGTAGCAATAGATAAAAAAATATTATAGAAGTTAACTTGGAAACAGGAGAAAAAATCTCACCAAAATCAATTCTCTCAACCTGGGAATAACCCTTTGTTACTAACCGACCTTTGTATTTCTCCACTTTCCCTTCTGCATTCAAGTTCTTTTTAAATACCCATTTGCTACCAATGAGATTTCTTCCAGTCGACAACTCCAATAGATCACGAGCCTCATTCTTATCCAAAGATTCCATTTCTTCATCCATGGACTTTCCCCAAAGCTTTCCATCCTCTGAATCCATTTCCTCCCTGACAGTTCTAGGATCATCATTAGTAATAGACAAAGAAAAATTTGAACATAAATCAGATGGAGTATACCTTTCCTACAACCTTCTTTCTCGAACTGATCTCCTCAATACTGAAGTATGTGAATCTTCTTCTTCTGATTCTTGTTCTTTCGTAGAGTCTGATTCATCATCCTTTAAATCAAACTCATTTTCTTTGGTTCTTCCTTATTTGGTAGGACTTCCTGTTTAACAACATCCTTCATTTATCTAAATACTACATCTCGACTATACACAACCTCCTTAGTTTCTGGGTTCCAAAGATTATAACCTTTGAGACCATCTTTATACCTAATAAAGATACACTTTTCAACCTTCTTATCTAGCTTACTCATGTTTTCCTTTGGAACATGAACATAGGCTTCATTGTTAATGTAAC
>ML806112.1:4705-36518 GCA_009831015.1 Picea engelmannii
CATATTTACATCAAACACTATTGGGGCCATTACCCAAACCTTTGTGCTACGGGTCTTTCTTCAAGGGTTGACATCAATGACAACCAACCTTAATCAACAATTGGAACATATAGGTCATATTTAATGTGAGATCTCTTTGGGGTCTACTTTGAGGGATTAGTTTATGGAATTTTATTGGAAAGACTATTAAAAAACTTTTACTAGTGGAGGTAGTTTTTCGTTATATTTATATGGGATTCCTACAATAGAATCATGAGATACTACATGCATATGCAAAATACAATTTTGTTTTTATGAACAAAATTATGGTTTTTTTTTTGCAAAAGAAAAACCAAAACCAAAACCTAAATCTAAATGTGGAAAACACCAATTTGTTTTCTAGATTGTAACTAATTGGAGCTGCAAGTACTTTAAATCTATAAACAAAAACATGCCAAAAAAATCCAAACCAAACCAAACAATATGTTTTTAAATGATAGTAAACCTAAAGTGTTTGTAATTGCAAAATAAACAATTTAAAAAGAAAAATACCTATATTTGGAGACATGAAATGAAGATTTTTCAAAGAAACAAAGTGTAAATGCTTTGAAATTGAAGCTTATGAAAAATATATACTTTAACCACCCTAGTTTACCGTTTGGTTAATCAAACATGTTGCATTTCAAAACAAGGGCTGCATGGCAGCTTAGTCCCTACTGAGTAATGTACTAAGCTCCCATGTTGTACATGTCCACTTCTTGGTTGTCCCATTCGTTGTCCTGGTTGTCCCACTCGTTGTCCTTCTTAGAGGGCTCATGGCTACAGAATTAACTAAAAGTAAGATGGAAACTAATATAAAATATAACGTGGAAGAAGAAGATAAAATAGAGCAGAAAAGGTATCTATGTTTGTAAAATTGCAATGGTCATGCTCGTCGAATGCCATAAAGGGTTAAGGATGAACCTTGGCTGTGTGCCCTTTACGTCAATATTCAACACACTCAAGTTTCGAGGAGGTTGCCAATTTCAATGCACATAATCTGTTTAATACAAAGTAGGAATTGAACTTGTCTCTGTGAAAGTTAAAGCAAAGTTAAAGTAGGAAGAATTTCACCACAAATTACTTAGGAAATTGTAGATTGCATATTGCAATGCACATAATCTGTTTAATACAAAGTAGGAATTGAACTTGTCTCTGTGAAAGTTAAATCAAATTTAAAGTAGGAATAATTTCACTGCAAATTACTCAAGAAACTGTAGATTGCAAATTGCAATGCACATAATCTGTTTAATACAAAGTAGGAATTGAACTTGTCTCTGTGAAAGTTAAAGTAAAGTTAAAGTAGGAAGAATTTCACCACAAATTACTTAAGAATCTGTAGATGTACTTACGATATTAAATCTTTGGAATAAATCCTCGAGTTCCCCATGACCCTCAAGTTCCAAAACTCGTAAGTTTCCCACTGAAATGGTATCAGGAAAATTGATGGAGTTGAAACTGCACAGGCAAAGCCACACCAAATATCCTGACATAGGCCAAAAACCAAAGAGCGACGACAAATTTATGGGAACCTTCAACAACAATGAGACGTACACCCACACCCTTTATGTAATTCATGCAATTAGGAAAATTTTGACCTTCTGGAGTTTGAATCCCTCAAATCAAATAGGAATCTGCTCCGCCCTAACAAACACACTTTACATAGTTACATTAAATGCCTATGTGTAATGGGTTATTGAATAAAAACTAGACCAAATATGGGGACTAAATATGCTTACTTGTAACTTCAACATTAATTCCTCTACATCATTCAAGGAGCTGAGCCGTAGTGGCTTACGTGTTGGGAGCACACCAAACTCTTCTCTGGCAATATGTTTGTAGATATAATCGTAGTTACTTTTCTTTGGCGATATGTCTGTAGATATAATCGTAGTTACTTTGCTGCTTGTAGTAACTTTGTTGCTTGGTGCATATTATTTACCAAACAATTAAGATATATAAAATATCATAGGAAACATCCTTTTGAAAAAAGAACAAAAACAAAAAATACGAAGATAATTCTTACATAGTTTATCCTTGGGCATTCAATTTCATCATCAGATTGGACCTCATCATGATACTCGACCAGGAATTTTTTACGGAGATTTTCAAGGCAGTCACAGACGTCTTTGTAACCTAGTTCCTCCAATACTCGAACTGCGACTTCTTTGTCCTCTTGAGGGAAAAAACAACCCATGAGAGCTTCATAACTCACTTTTAACGTGTGCACTATAACATCTAACAGTCTTCTTGAGAGCCTTTCCAACTGCCACTTCCAATACTCTTCTTCACGCCGACCAAGAAACTGTCCGCCCAACACTTGTAAGGATAAAGGCATTCCACTACAAATTTTCAAAACCTCCTCAACCAAACATTTGAATCCTTCGCATGGTCTGTCTGCAGTGGTTTTACATTATACACTACATTTTTTGCATTTAATACGATCGATGTTGGGATATAAATTTTGAAAGTAATTTCAAATTCGAAGATATACATTCTAGCAACAATGAGAACCTCAAATTCGATGATATACAATGTCGTTAAGTGCATATTGATCGGCTTTAAGACACCGTGGCAAATAGATATTTGGTAATAAATAAATATGTAGACCAGAGCATGAACGGCTCCATATATATTTGGGCTTTGAACCCTTTCTGACATGCCGACCATATATATATTGTCCATTAAAGCCTTGGGCAAGTGCATCGAGAACGAGAGCGAAGGGATTGATAATTAATCAAAGAAAAAATAACAAATGACAATTAATTTAAGCCGTCACCGTAGTAATAACACATTGAAATTCGCCCTCTGCCAGTGCATCGAGAACATGAGCGAGGGGATTGAGAATTAGATCTTGATAAGAGCAAAGATAACAAATTTGAAAGCCACCGCACACCCTTGTTTATGAAATGACAATTAATTTAAGTCATCACCGTAGCAATAACAAATTGAAATTTGCCCTCTGCGAGTGCATCGAGAACAAGAGCTAGGGGATTGCGAATCAGATCTTGATAAGAGAAAAGATAACAAAGTTGAAATACACCCCCACACCCTTATTTATGAACCGCCACCCCTGGGCAATAAGAGGTTCATTTTAACAACCAATAGGATTATCAAAAAATGCTTTAAAAAATTGAAAAAAAATAAAAAAATTCTATTTGTAATGTCAAACTTTAACAAACCCTTAAAAAATTTTGGTCAACACTAGATTAATAGGCAGTTAGTCCATTGCCTAGGTACAAAAATTGTAGAAAGATCGAAATTACAGAAAGATCACAAATTTAGTATGGCCCTATAAAGGAAAACATGCATAATACGAATCTAGATAACCAAGGCAAATGTTTGTGATGAGATGGAAATAATAGAGTTGGATTTGCACAACTATATAGGTAATGCAACAATGAAAATAATGTTTATCTTCCTCATCCACAAGGTTTTTGCAATATGCTTTTATTGGGAGGCAGCGAAATGCAGATTTGGGAGCAATATAGGGAATGCCAACCCATACCGATGGTTGGACATGGTCACATGCTCGTGCTCACTTAGGGAATGCCTCCAAAGATTCATATTCAATGCCACCATCACCAACATTAGCAGTTATATGCAATATCTCACTAGTTGCAAGTACTTTAAATCTATAAGCAAAAACATACCAAAATAACCCAAATAATATTTCTTTAAATGCTCTAAACCTAAAATGCTTGTAATTCAATAAACAAAGTAAAAACACAAAAAAAACTCAAATAATATGTTTTAAAATGCTCTAAACCTAAAATGTTTGTAATTCAATAAACAAAGAAAGAAGACAAATATCTATATCTTAAGGTAGGAAAACATGGATTTTTGAAAGAACCAAGTGTAAATTATATGAATTTGAAGCTTGCGAAGAACAAATACTTTTATCTATGGAAAATAGACATCCACCATAGTTTAGCATCTGATTTATCAAAGATATTGCATTTTGAAATAACATACATCATCCATGCACAAAAATTGCAAAAAAGGCCCTAGATTTGGTATGGGCTTGTAGAGGAAAGCATGTAAAAAACAAATCCAAATCACCAATGCAAACGTTTTCAACAAGATAGAAAGGACAAATTCAGACATGCACAACTACATAGGCAATACAACAATATTAACAATATTTATCTTCATCTTCCATAAAGTTTTTCTTGTGTGCTTTTATTAAGAGGCAATGAAATGAAAATTTTGAAGTAATATGGACCGATGGAGTTGCAATTAGCACACACTCATGGTTGGACATGATCACATGTGTAACATTCCCCAACCCGACTGAGATCCATTACGTGTTGAATTACCCATAACTTAAAAAAATTTGCTAACTATTTTCATGTAGCTTACCAACTGGGAATTAAAACCAATTTTAACTATTTTGTATCATTAATTAAATGCATCTACAACAAGAATGCAGTTTAATAACTCAACCCAACAACATATAAATCATTCTCAAGCACAAGGTTAATGCACAACAATTAAACTCATAATGCAACACATAAACAAGATAAACACTTATCTTTTAAAAATGGTTGTGCAACTGACTGCTTGGGACATACGTTCCACCCAACCATAGACTTGTTGTTCCAAATCTCAATAGCAAGTCACCCCCGAGCTAGGGCTAGAAATCCACAAAAGAGGGTGGACTCTCACTGCCCACTCACAACTAAAAAAAAAACCCACATCCCACTGGTATTATCCTACAACTATCTCAATTTTCCACCAGCGCTCTTCCTCTCGACCAGCCCAACCCAAGGAATGTACCCCTTCATTGCTCTCAATCCCTAGGGCATCCCATTCATTTATTAGTGTCTCTCTAGCACAGGTGATCAAGAATCTCTCTGATGGGAAACTCAAGGAAGCTCATTGCTTGAAAAACTACTAGGCAAAAAAAGCAGCAACCACTTGTTGTTGCAGTGCAACTCACACAAGAGTTCATTCTTCAGGCCTGACAACCTGACTCTTTAGTATTATACTCCAAATACGCTCCAAGCTCTTCTTTTATGCTCTATGCTTGTTGTTTATGCCAAAATATTGACTATTCCCAAAAATTGTTGTAATTGCCCATACGGATTTCCTCTTCTTTAAATTGTTTGCTTGACTCACACACTTCCCCAAGTTGATTGTACTTAGCCCCCATGCTCCCAATAACTATGGGATGTGACTTCTCATACCCACCCTCTTACATGTATTTAATGTTTGGCTTTGAGAACACTCAACAACAAATTAGAAGGTTCATATACCAAGAGTAATTTTAGGAAGTGGGTGGAATTATTAGACATGGGTAATTCCCCCTTGGACACCTCTATTAGGAATTCTCTTAGACTCTCCTCTCTCTGTTATCCACATTTTTGGTCATCGGGATGATGTCATGATAGTGTCATGATAATAGAAAATCAAACTCTTTATTAAGAACATTTTCATGAGAAAGGTTACACTTGTCAGTTTCCAAAAGCTTAGTTTAAAAGATAGTTCGCAGGCTGCATATATACTCTCCTGYGAGAATCCTTAATTCCCGCAGGCTGCTTTYAGCTTGACTGCGAACTTCTCGCACTGCACTCAAAKTCAGRGTGCRRACATGTTTCTAAAGAAGGAAAATGGATGAGTTCTCGATYCTTCTAGAAAGAATCTTCTAGAAGGATGAGTTGGCTTTCGAATGGTTGGCAAAATACTGACTTTCCAGATATCTTGGGATCATTCTCTATCCAAGTAACTAAACTATATTCTCCTATATATTGAGGAGATTTCTCATGGAAAGGGTTAACAAGAAAGATTAGAAGCAAGCTAGTAAGAAATTGATTGGAGAATCAGTGCAAGACTGTATGGAGGACTGATGCTACAACARCAAAGGACAATAGCAACAAGGTCATCTTATGTGGTTGATTTTCTTCATGCATGAGCAAGTGTGTGTGTCAGAACTAGAAGCCATTGAAAAGAGATCTACGACATCAAGGCTCAGGTTGTATATTTGTCTTTCAGTTAATTCAATACATGAATATGTCCCTTTCCCATAATGATGATGTCATCTTATTACATGATTCCTTGATCACATGTATAGACTAGGTATTGAACACATTAATTTGCTTGTACTTCGATTGGTTTGTACTATTGTGATTGGACGACACAAGAGCATCGAAACGGATCAAGGAACAACATAGATTTAAGGAGAGCGTTCATAAGGTATGTCCACTATCCATTTCTCTTAGTTCGTTCAATAATCTAGATCTAGGGAAAGAGTAGTATTCTGTCTCGTTTTGTTCTAGATCCAGGTGGATCTAGGGAGATTGGTCTGTGTCCGCACTCACGAATTTATCCATTAACACTCTCTTGTGGATTAATTCATCCCCCATCTCTGTCCATGTCCCCGAGTAACCGAAATCACATTTTATTATTAAAATTGAGAAATACAATTTACATATACATCACTTGGTCGTAGCCACATATTATCTACATTAAGAATTAAATAAATTGGGGATTATAATGGGGACATTACATTCTGCCTCCCCTACTATTGTGCGCCATCCTTAGTGCACACTATGCTGATATACATATATATATAAATTTACATCACAATACTCTAAGAAAAAAAAATATGCAATTTTACAACTCTGACAACAGTTCCAACCAAAATCTCATGTTCCTCTGAACCCATTGACCCAAGGAATGTATCCCTTTAAATAATCTCAGTCCATCAGATTGTACCATTCGTTTGTGAGGGCCCCCAACGCAGGTTGGCTAGGACTCTAAGGTGTGATTCGAAAACTCTAGTTGCTCAAAATGGAGTCTTACACTCTGTTTTCTTCAAAATTGATAAAAAATTTGTGGGCATTCCTCTTGCATGTTTTCTTTGTGCTCCCATGTAGCATCTTCGGGATCATAGCAGGTCCATTAAACCTTTACCATCCCTATGGATTTGTTCCTGAGAACTTTGACTTTCTAGTCCAGGATGTGTACTGGTTCCACCTAGAAATATCCTTTGTGTTCCACTTGGATCATAGTCCAATCATTTATGTGGTTAGGGTCATGAACATATTTCTTTAATAATGACACATGAAATACATTATGCACTCTCATGGATGCAAGCAATGATAGATTGTGTGAAATTGGCCCTATCTTTTCTAAGATATCAAAAGGTCCACAATATCTTGCTGCCAACTTTGGGAGACTTCCTAATCTTATAGAACTTTTCTTTTCTTTGACTTTCAAAAATACATGCTCACCCACTTTAAAATATCTAAAAACTCTATTCCTGTCTGCATAAATTTCCTGCATATCCTCGACAACCTTTAAATTCTGATTGATCTTTTCCATTTGCTCTTCCATTTCCTTCAACAAATATGGCTCAATAACTTCTCTGTCTGTTGGATCATCCTAACTCACTGGTGTGTTACACTTCCTGTCATATAATGCTTCAAATAGGTTCATTTTTAATGAGGATTGATACCCATTGTTGTAATAAAATTCATCTAAATGGATATAATCCTCCCACTTTGATGGCTAGTCCATCACATACATTCTAAGCATGTCTTCAATTATCATGTTATTTCTCTCTATTTGCCAATCTGACTCTGGGTGATATGTTGTACCGAGATTTAGATTTGTCCCAAAGCCCTTGAACAAACCTTTTAAAAAATTGGATTTGAATTTTGGATCTTTATCTACAACTATTGCCTTAGGCACTCAATGTAGCCTAGAAACTTCTTTCATGTAGATTTTTGCAATATTTGTTGCCATGTGTGTAGTTTGCTATAATAAAATGTGTTGCGTTAGTCACTTTATCCACCACTAACATAATGGAATCATGTTGCTTCATTGTTATGAGAAACTTTGTAATAAAATCAACTGTAACTGTAATGTCCCCAAGGCCGAGCCTTGATGTAAAGCTTGCATTATGAATTGTAAGTATGTTTTAGTAGGCTGGCGAGCCAAGTTTATATAAGCTGGGGGCTTATGTGATTATTAGGACAGGGAGCCTAAGTGTTGAATGCCAGGAGCCTGCTGTTGTATATGTAATCACGCAGAACAGTTAATAAAACATAAACACCGCCATGTGCAGACCAACCATGATGAATGAGTGAAGGGGGACTGAGCATCCATAGGATGGGAAAGGAATTAGGGGCGGGAAGGTGGGAAAAGGGGATAAGTGTTGAGCCTAGGGGATAAGCCTAGGGGGCCTTAAGCCTGGGAATAATATTTTAATATTATCCCCAAAAGACATGTGCATTTTATGTTTATCCTAAGTTTCTGGCAAGGGGAGAACATGCAAGGGAGATGCGTGCTGGTGGAACACATGCAGTTTCATGGGTGACAAGTGTCAACCCTGACGCATGCGAATAAAATGACCAGGGTGAGCCATGAGAAGGTCCCTTCCCCATTCTACCCGATTGTCTGAACGCATACGGAGCCCTGGATAGTACTACCAACCCGAATCCTGTAGAGAACCTTCGTGCATCCCTGTGATTCGAAAATTCTGTGTCTGGCTCTGAGAAAACCGATGTGTATATTCCCTGAACGAGAAGCCTGCGGGGATTTGGGAAAGAGTCTATGTTGTTTCAGAAAGTTGGTACACCCCCTCTCTGTTCTAAACCGGGGAGTCTGAATCGACCCCTACATGGACGACTCGTCACGCATCCTTGAGAATCCAGAATGTGAGTTTATTCCGTGTTGCCAAATTGAGAAAACATAAGTGTCTCGTCCCTGCTAAGCTTGGTTATACTGTTGCACCTACCTGGAGCTTCCCTGGGGTGTTCGTGTCTGGATTCCCGTGGAATGTGGTGGACATGTATTGTTTGATCCTGTGTGGCTTGTTGGCCAGTTTGTACAACACTCTCTCCAAGTGAGAGAGGTGGTTGAAGATTGGAAGAACAGGTTTTTGGACCTGTGAGCGACTCCCTCCAGGTGAGAGAGTGCGCAGAGGAAGGAGAGAACTCCTGGAAGGAACCCTGTAGCTTCCATAGAGCCTGGAGACTTCCGGTCCGGCCTGTTCCTATAACCCAAGGCAAGGGAGATTAGCAGCCAAAGGACTGTCCAGGTGACAGAGAAGGTGTATACTCTTGGGGTGGAACAAGCATGTGGGGAATGAGGGTCTGTGGGCAGTGAGCGTGGGAGGTTCCTTGGAGAGAATTCCTTCCTTGTGGTTGTGTGTTGTTTTCCCTGTAACCTCAACCTAGACTATGATTCCTTGTCTTGGGGTGGAGCTTAGTCCCAGCTCGGGGGTGACCCACTGCTGAGCTGATGAGCAGTGTGGTCTAAGGCTGGGAGGTTCGTGGAAGGCCTGCACTTGGTTGGTGGATTCTACCACTGTTAAAAGATAAGTATCTGAATATGTTTTAATCATGTTTTGCATGACTCTACTGCTTATGTTATCATGATTTCCGCTGTGTATATGAATTAGTATGAAATGCTATTGATTGTTAATTATGGTAGTAACTCATATGAATACTCTGTGTAGAACGTGTTTATTTGTTTAAATGCATGGGATTTATAATACCTGTATGAGTTATGTACAAAGTGGTGTTATAGTCTTCTTTTAATAACGTTTAAACCTTGGTAGCCAGAAAAGGTGCGCTATAGTAGCTACTTTCTACTTCCATTTTGGAATGGGAAATCGTTGCAATATCCTGGCTAGATGTCTTTGCTTAGTCTTCACCTTTTGGCATTCTAGGCTTTTGGCTATGTAATTAGCCACTTCTTTCTTCATTCCAGGCCAAAAATATTGGCTTCATACAACTACAATTATTTTATGATATCCTCGGTGCCCAACATATGGCACATTATGCATTTCATTCATCACCACATTTTTCAACTCATTGGAATTTGGCACATATATTTTTCTTTTATACATGAGAATTTCATCCTCTTTCAACCCATAATAATTAAAATTTTGTTGTAAATTTTCTTGTTGTAATGTTTCTTTTATTTTTAGATATTGTTGATCCGAGTTTGTTGCTTCAATAATTTTATCTTTTAGATCAGTCTTGTGCATGCTAATGGTTGCAATATTCATTTTATGAGCTCTCTTGTTGAGTGCATCGACCACTTGATTTTCCTTTCCTTTTATATGCTTAATTTCAAATTCATATTCACTCATAAATTCAAGCCATCTACTTTTCCTGACATTTAATGTGGGTTGTCCAATCAAATGTTTTAGACCACATTGGTCTATCCTTGGCTCAAATATCCTCCCCATGAGGTAATGTCTCCACATTTTTAATGAATGTACAATTGCTGGCAATTCCAAGTCATTTGTAGCATAATTATTTTCATGCTCTTTTAGTTTTTTGGACTCATAGCATACCACATGATCTTTTTGTGTGAGGAATTTACTAAGCCCTTCCTTGCATGCATCTGTGCACACCACAAAATATTCATTCTAATATGAAATCTTCAATATTGGTGCATTTGTCAAGATGTTTTTCAGTTGCTGAAAACTTTCTCCACACTTGGAATTCCAATCAAATTTCACTCCCTTATTTTGCAAAGAAGTGATCGGGTTTGCAATATTTGAGAATCCTCTTATGAATCTTTGATAATAACCAACAAGACCCATGAACGATCTGACCTCCGTAACATTTCTTGGTGCTGGCCATCCCCTAATGGTCTCTATCTTCTCGAGATCAACTATTACCCTTTTTGAAAAAATTATATGTCCCAAGTAGTGAATTTTCTTTTGATAAAAGATGTGCTTACTTAGCTTAGCGTACAATTTATGCTCTCTTAAAACTTGCAACACCATTCTTAAATGTTTCTCGTGCTCCTCCTCTATCTTTGAGTAAATGAGTATATCATCCAGGAACACAATTATGAACTTGTCCAGGTATTCCCTAAACACTCCATTCATTAGGGACATAAAAAAAATTGGGGCATTTGATAGCCCAAATGGCACTACCATGAATTCATAATGCCCATATCTTGTCCTGAATGTTGTCTTGTTGATATCTTCTTCCTTTATCCTCACTTGCTTTATCTTCACTTGATGATAACTTGATCTCAATTCAATCTTGGAAAATATTCTTGCACCTTTCAATTGATCAAATAAGTCATCAATCCTTGGCAAAGGATATTTGTTCTTTATGGTGGCCTTATTCAACCGTTTGGAGTCAATACATAGCCTTAAGGTACCATATTCCTTCTTCACAAAAAAAATTGGGGCACCCCAAGGTGACACACTTGAGCATATATACCCCTTGCTTAACAACTCTTCGAGCTGCATCTACAACTCTTTCAATTCAGATGGGCCCATTATATAAGGTGTCTTGGACACTGGAGCAACTCCTAGCACCAAATCAGTAGAGAAGTAAATGTCCCTCTTTGATGGAAATCCTGGAATTTCCCAAAATCATCTTCAAAATCCCTCAAGACCAGATGTTCTTCAATGCTTTCCACCTTATCTTTGGCTGCCTCTTCCATATGGGTTGCAAAAATATGACATCCCTTCCTGAAACTCTTTTTCAATTGCATAGTTAAAATTTCTCTAACAATTACAGCTCTTGGAATGCCTTGAACTTTTCCTTGCTACCCTTATTCATCAAGGCATGATATTGTATTGTTATAATAGCCTAGGATAGCATGGATTTTTTCCAACCAATCCATGCCAATTAGACAATCATATGAACCCTATGGAACGATGTTCACATCCTTGTGCTGAGTCCATTCATGTCGATTAAACAATCTTTAACTAGCTCATTGATTTTCCTCTTAGCCCTTATGGTTAACTGAACTAACTAAGATTTATTATGGTTACTCCTTTGTAGGTAAAATCTGTCAACACTGTTAGAGTTTATGTAACTATGGCTGGCTCCATAATCAATTAAAATTGCTACGGTTTGGTTATCAATCTTACCTTCCATTTCAATCATGGGGAATTGATATTTTCCTTGCTTATTGTCCAAGGTTGCATAAATCCTTGGCATGGTTCATCCCATGTATTCCACTATTTCAACCTTCTGAATGTTGTGGACAATGCCCATTCTTTCTCCTTTATAAGGGCAGTCCCTATATAAGTGATTTCCCTCACATCCTTAACATTGCACAAGCTGCTACCTTAGACTTTTCCCAAATGAATATGTTGTCTTGTGCTCATTTTGGGTTGAATGACCTTGTTGATTTGCTTGAAAGTTGTTCTTGAAAAAGGGTGGCTTAAATCCTTTCTTCCTTTGATCCTTTTTACCCTTCATCTTGTCATTCCAAGCTTTTTGGAAAACTAGCCTCCCTCTGCTCTGCTCATAAATATGCTTTGCTCTCCTTATGTCCTTTTCCAAAGTCCTAGGGTTATCATATTGTATCATGTCACTGTAGAAATAAGGTAACCCACTAAGAAACCTTTGTATTTTGACCTTCTCATCCTTTATGAAGTCAACATACTCCAAAAATTCAAAGAACCTCTTCTCATATTCATCCATTGTCATGCTTCCCAACTTGAGTTCAAAGAACTCTTTCATCTTCCTTTCATAGTAATGCTCCGACAAACATTTCTCTTGAAAATGTCCTCCATGGGATCATCTTCTCATTAAGGTGCTTGGCTTGCTTAAGTTGATCCCACCACATGGTTTCCTTTCCTTGCAATTTGTAGGTTACAATTCTATATTCTACCTTGAGGGGCAATCTGTAATGTTCCCAAATAGATTTGCTTAGAACATTTTAAGTTTTATGTTTTATGGTTGTGGTATTTCGTCAAACACTTTGCAGATTTTTGTCTTCTTGAGTTTCGTTGGGTTTATGGTGATGATTCTTTGTGTGTTTGCAGCCAACAAATGATAAATATATAGAAATGGAATATACTTAACAAGATGCAAGACAAATAACACAAGAAATAGCCACAAATACCTCAGATCTGATTTTATTTAGATATATAGTTGACCTCATACAAAATGGAGCAAATCTGGAATACATGTAAGATAATAGAGTGTATGGCTGAAAATGCCTCCAAGATACAATAGAGAGATGAAGATATAGGCTTCCAAAAGCCTCCTCAAGATGGATACACAAGATCTAGAGCTCCAAAATGTTCCCTTGTTGTAGATTATTGTCTTCCGTAGCAAAATGCGTCCTCACTGGCTATATCAAGCTAAGATTTTGGCCTCCTTAAATATGGCCTCCAAATTCTCTGAAAATGATGCCAAATTGTATATCAAGAGATAGGGAAACCCCCCGGTGAGCCTCCTGGCTATTGGGTGAGATATCACCCTCAAAAACACTAGATCCCTTATGCACAATGCACACTCTTGAAGAGAAACAGGCCTTCCTGAGAGATGGGATGAAGAATCCACTCCAATACTGATGCAAAGAGGTGCCCTAGGAATAACTAATACCTCTGAAGAGAGATCTATCTCAGATCTGAAGTCTACAAACCTCCACGAACTCCTCACTCAAGAAAGTTCACCCTAGCTCTACAAAAACCCACCAGAAATGCGCCCCGATTCCTCAATTGCCCCTGTAATTGAATGGTAACTGATGTAGAATGGAGAGGGATGGATCTTTCACCTCCTTGGCCAAACTTGGATCAGGAAAGTTGGAATCTTTCACCACCGAGTTGATATCTAGGGTTTGTTCAATCAAAACCCCCAAGTGCATGGGATTTCTAGCAAGAAGCCATACATCAAAATTATAATCAACATAATGAGAGAATAGAGGCCACTATCTCTCTTTTATCCCCCCTGTTCATCTTTTCCCTCCAAGTGACTTTTACTTTATTTTTATTATTCTTTAATTAAATCACTTTATTAATTAATTGGCCTTTTTGCCTCTAAAAAGTGATTTATTCGTCCCTATGGCTTGTCCGGCCACTGAAGGTCACTTCTCATCATCTAATCATGTAGTGCTTCCTCTCGATTCTAATGTGCTATTACACTAAGAGGTTTCTCGAAGTATTATGCCCAAAATGACCTTCTTAGTGAAATTAATTAAAATATGACCCATAATAACTCAAAATTACAAAAATCGTCGGAATGCAACAAAACTAAAGCCAAGCTATGCGAAATGGACCCTAATTATGAAATATGATGAACGATGCAAGTCGGGCCCAATAAAATCCATCAATATCTCCTGAACTCGTTGTCACCCCCATTTGGCTACTTTGGTAAGCATAACACTATGTAACATAATAATGTCCAAAAATGGAGACATTATAGTCCTCCTTGCTAGAATATTGCTTGACCTTAAGCAATAAAAGAATCAATATGTATGTGATACCAAGATCCCATATCCATCTATGTGATCTATAATAAGCTCTCCTCAAGACATGGCCCCTCCACGTGCTCACCATACATGATACCCAAATTCTCTTGAAGAGTAGAATGATCATGTGCACTTGATACTCGATCAACTCCCCATGCAACTACTCTACTTGGATGTTGACCCCATCAAACCATGGACTACCAAGCACTCCAATCTCGAGATCCCATATCAAGATGCGAACTGCAGTGCCTTGTGAAGTATAGTCTTGTAATATACCAACACCATGAATCTCCTGGATACCCCCAACCCGCGAAACAAGTAGATACAATATCCATCCATCAAGGAGTCTCTCACATAAACCCATCTCCCAACTATCATCTCTGGTAGAAGCCAGAACCTCTGCCAACCGAGAATATGATTTGCTGATATATCTAATCCTCAACCAAGGAGATCCATCCTGCCATAAAGTATACTCATCTTGACTTGCTCTCAAGTTCCCCTAACAATGGAAGGAATCAATAATGCAAGTCTCTGAAACCCTCATGTGCTCTAGAAGAGCACCAAATCCTGCATCACATAACTCTAAAGGTGTCATAGCAAGTATCTCAGTGCCCACAAAACTGTAAACCTCTGGCTGTAGTATGTTGATAGTCATGTTGTCCTGTCCATAATCAATAAATTTGGCCTCCCTACCAATCCACACTACTACCTACGGTGTCTCATGATCCAACAATAACTCTACAATGTCAACTCTATTATATGTCTCTAGTGTCCCAAGGTCGAGAGAAGCTAGCATACTCTCCCAACTCGACACTAAAACAAGGGTGTCTACAGAGTCATTCCCTAACTCATGATGCCGACATACCAAACATAATCCCATGTGTCTCATGACATCATCATCGATATTCCCCAAGGAGAATCTCTCTCTGTCCTACTGACGAGTCTTGAAATGGCCAGGTTGTCCAATCATAGGCACATCATGTACGGTCCTCAAGATCCCTGATGTTGCTTGTTGTGACCATACCTCCTGCCAACTAATCTCATAGATATCATCAGAAGCACATGTCCATCTTTGTTCCCAGTCCTCATCCTGCTGAGACTATGAACCTGTATCCATCTCTAGAACATACTCCATCCCACAACCGAGGATGCTCTCCATCATGCCCCAAGCCTCATATGACTGTCTCAGATGAACCACCCATGCCCTATTGTATATAATCAAGTCACTCTCATTGGGTAGTCTCTTCCTACCAGCTCTCCACATCCCCTACCACTGTCTATCTCCCCCTATGTTTTTGTCTATGATGAAAGTATCAGGGAAGGCTAACTGAAATAACGACAACTGTATGTAGGATTGGAAAGTATCATAGACTTTGGTTAATCCCAAGAACTTGACCAAAAGCTCATCCACTAGCACCCATGGTGAATAATCGCCTATGCTCATCACTAAACTCCAACCACCAGGTACAATAGTCAGTAACTCCACAGACTGTTGGTCAATCACTCTCCCTCCATCATCACTCATATTGCTACTGCTATTATGAAGGTGATCTCCTAGAACTATGTACTGCTGCAAGGGAGAGGAATATCCATGCTCCACTAAGTATGTTTCCACTAAGTATGTGTAAGACCAACTGTCTCAGAGCCCCTCATGAATGGTGGTCCCTATGAAACATATATATCCTCCAACATCTCCTGGTCACATCTCTCCATATCCATCAGTGATCCTAGGTGTCCCTCACGCACCTCCATCAACTGGTGCTCCTCTACCAACCCACCAACATCCTCTGGCAAAGTAGCTGAAGTAAACATCTGGCTCTCTGCTGAGATAGATGTAGTGGATCCCCAACTAGTATCATCAAGGAGCTCCTCTAATATGGACCCTGATTCTTAAAGAGTTTTTTGTGCACCTTCCAAGAATCCTCGTTTGCTCGCTAACTCATAAGTGAGTTGGTCCACCTCAATCTCCTTCTCCCTCAGAGCTTTGTGATACATCTTGCCAACCTCCAATAGGTAATTTCTATCCATCAACAATTGATGGTATTTGACACTCATCACAGTCATTGTCTCCCTGAGTGTATGGAAGTCATCAATGGAAAGCACCCCATATGAACTATCATGTGCCATCGAGGCCCTCTAACAATAACATGCCACCAAGGCGTGTGTATCATCAATGCATCTAGTAGCTGCCATGATCATGTCCTCATTGACTCTCAATTGTACCGTCAAGTGTTGTGACTCCTGATCACAATATTGTTGAGGTGCTACCTCATGCCTCTTATTGGTAGTGTCAACAATGGAATACTCAACAACACATTCCTAAAAAGATATGGCACTGAACTTCCCATTGTCCACTGTGCTACTGAGTCCTCATGTATGTCACTGCACTCCATCAACAACTGTTACCCCCATCTGAATCACATTGTATCATGTATGGGTAGTTGTATCCTTTTGTGTGCTCACTCTGTTAATGTCATCTACACTTGGATCCCATACATATGTGTCTAGACATGAGATATGGTCATCCCGACCAATAAGGAGCACATCCTCATCACTGTAGACCGGTCTTGGAAGTGAGTATCCCATCAAACTGTCAGTCTCCACAACCTGATCTAACAATAGACTCCCCAAAAGAGGTGACTCGCTCTCCTCATACTGATAGATATGTATATAGTCAATCGGCTCCAAGCCACGCCTCTCCTCATGGGCCTGTAGATACATATGTCCCTTGTGTTCAAATGCTACACAAGGCTCTTCTACCACCTCCATAATGCTATTGATATCCTCATGTGTCATGTTTATCATAAATGTCTGAGAAGGTAAGGACTGTATCATGCTCAACTCCATGGGAGGAACAATATCCCCCACACATGACCTCATACCAGGTGCTAACACATATGAATTTGTTGAGTACTCAACACACCCTAAAAAGCCTATGTCATCTTTTACTTTTTGGGTACCACTTGATCTTTTGCACTGTCTAATTCGACTTCATTGTGGAAAATGTTTCCTTTGCTTATCATCTTGACTCTCATTAAGTATTTTCAAAGTTTGTTTGAATCTATGAAATCTATGAAAATTCATGACTTAAAAGGCTTAACTTTTAAATAAATAATCAACAGCCAAAACATTTCACCCAATGCGCTCGAATTTGGCATCAGAAGGAATTAAAAGATGAATGAAAATCACTCAAACAAACCGCAATCGTCGAGCACCAATCTTCACCGGCATTGACAAAGGGAAGTTTTATTTCATGACAAGAATCACACAAGGATATTGCCAACAACCGATCCTCTTCGGCGTCAGAAAAGGTGAAAAGAGTAAACGTTAACAAAGAAAGAAATGATATCGCTGATGGCCGATTACC
Source organism: Picea engelmannii (assembly GCA_009831015.1). Lineage (NCBI taxonomy): Eukaryota > Viridiplantae > Streptophyta > Pinopsida > Pinales > Pinaceae > Picea > Picea engelmannii. Next base: position 22,281 of record ML806112.1, read on the forward strand.
GACGCGATTAGCAAAATGGAGAAGACCAAACCGCGACGAATGTTCTAACCACGCTAAAATTTTTCTCCGATCGCCGACTCTTGAAACGTTTTGGCATCAAAAATTTTGAAGACGCTAACCCAAAGGAAAATCAACGATAGGTTTATCCCCGATCGTCGATCCCCGATACCTTTTCGGCATCGGCTATACCAAGCTTAGTTTAAGAATGCACAACTAGAAGAAATTCCTGACTCCGACTCACATGAGTTAAGTCGTCGGTCATCATTGCCACGTGTCCCAAGCCATTTTTGCCACGTCAGCATCGTACAATGAAATCGATCAGCGTCGAAGGTTTTTCACAGAAGAACATGATCGAAAACACCCGTAACACATTGTCGATCCCCGACCTGCCCATTAGGACAACGACACGATGGGACGTTTTAGCGCTAGATATGTTTAGATCCAGAGCATTTAAGGGACTAATTAATTCCAAATCTCGCATTAGTTGTTAATTTCTGTGGGAACCAAAAGGACGGTTTGAATTTATCGATAGAATACATCACCCTCCACACCTCGACCGTCAACCCACAATGAATCAAATTGCAGAGATTCGGCGGTAGATTTGTTCGAATTTCACTCATCATTTGAATTAATTGGCTGATACGACTGGTAAGTTTTTCCCCATTTAAATTCTTTAGGGCCATTGTTAACGAGACCATTATGCGTGCAAAGGAGCTTCAGAGCATCCAGAGGAACGAGACGAGCAATTCAAAATCTTTCGAGATCCCATAAGTATCAAATAACCAGGTTTAGCCAGCTTTATAGGTATGTACCAGTCTGGATTTTTCATGCTTACACTTCATACATATATTTTACCCAACGTTTCTCTATGTGCAGTCTTTAAAGGATTTTATGTTTCGATTGCAGGAAAGATGAATCTGAGTGAGAAGAGAGCCAGGTCAAAATCAACAAGGCAATGAAAGATATTGGACTCCCCGCGTTTGTCACACCCGACGACTTTGTCGACCTGCGCGACATAGTCGAATCACATTTCGAGCAAGACTCAGCATGGGCCGAAGAAGTTGCAAAGGTGATAGACACAATGCCAAGTCAAGTGCGACAATTTATGGAACACCCGATCAAAGCTCAGACTATGTTGCAACAATTAAGTGCCAGTTTAGTCAAGTATCAGACACATGCAGTAGAGATAAGGGATATTTACACGACCCTGATGGAACAACATAGATTTCCATACGCCAACACTTGCGAGGAGTTGTTCATTAAGTGGTCGGAGTACGAGAAGAGTCACCCTTTTAAAGTGATATCTTGAGATGACTCTTAGACAAAATGATAGGAGAGAACACCACATGGAGAATTTGTTTACTTATCTGCACTTTAGCCATTATTTTTAGTTAATTTTATGTTATAAATAAGAGCATCGACCGATTAGTAAAAGGTCAATGGTTGTTGCAAGAAACTCTCATTTTTGGTTTTGTTAAGAATTATTTTGGAGCTGCCTTTAATTGAGAAGTCCTTCTAGACCAGAGACAAGTTTATGTTTTCATCAAATGCATATATGATTGGATGTGGAGAATAACTATTTCCTATCTCATCTCATGAATGGATGTTGTAACGAGTAAGAGCTATTAAATCTATTGATAAGTTATCTGATGCAATGTTTTATAGTTCTTTCTTTAATTATGAAGATGAATCTTTGTGTTATTATGTGATTGATGAGTAGAGTTGAGTGAATTATTTTACTTGCCATTGTTTATCACATGCATGTTTTCTTCTGATAATTTGTATCTCAGTCAGTAATTGGAATACTCACACGGTTAACGTATTATTACTAGACCCGTGGTAGATGATCATTGCCTGCACGCTAGAGTAAAGGGTTATCCCTAACTCAACCTCTTCTCTAGTAGTTTAGTTTGTTCCCATGACTTGATCTTATATCAGTCCTACCTAAGAGAAAATACAAAAAGAGAACGTCCAAACCGAAGGAGAGAACCTTCACAAGAAAACATAAATCCCATCGATTATTTTGGCTAGATCGCAAGATCTGGAGAACGATTCCACCATTAAATGCTGCAGAGTCTAATTGGGCCTCGGTGGCGGGTTTGGTTCCTGTTGTTGAATTAATGGGATTTAGGACCCATCAACAGAATTGGCACTAGAAGGAGGGCTTGAAGAATGAATGGTTGAATACATATTCCATATAATATTTCAGACAACCTGTAGATTCAAAACAACCCACATGCATGGCTAGGTATTCCCAAGACAACCCACACACATTGATTACTCCTGAAACGAGTAACTCACCCCAACCCGAGGAAGAACTCTTGTTCCCTGATATACCTTACGCTCTTCCTGACGAGGAACTAAATCAACTTAGAAGAATCACAAGAGCATACACCCGACATATCGGTGCGCTGCCCTTAGCTCCGATACTTCCTCGAAGACAAAAAATAAGCAGACCAGTGGTCGACACCCCTGACCAGGTTTTTGTGCACACAATAGAAGACCTAATAGATTTCACAATCACCGAAATCGAACATCCTCTTAATCTAATCCCTGAAACGCCAGCCGGGGACGTCTCTGGGCCGGAGGATTTTTCGGAAGAAGAACAGTTTAACTCAGGATCCGAAGATATGGAAGACAACAACGACCATGATGAAGAAAGGGGAAACCCACCTCAAAAAAATCAACCTTGGCTGGCCAGAGATGCTTTGGCCATCCCAGGGCGAGTCCATAACCTTCCCCGACATCTAGAGAAGTTACTTCCTAAATTTGACCCGGAAACCTCAGGACTACCTGAAGATCATATCAAGAAATTCATACTGGTTATCAGACTGATGAATGTCCAACATGAAAACGTAGTTTGCAGGCTGTTACCCTACACTTTTGAGAATTCAGCTTCCGCATGGTATTTTAACTTACCTGTAGGATCCATAACTAGTTGGACGAAGTTCCAAACAGATTTCCTAGATAAATTTGCAAAAGAAACTACTACATGAGCTTTGATGGCTAAATTATTCACCGCCACCATGAGTTCAAAGGAAAGGGTCAAAGACTTTAATCAAAGATTTACCACCATCTTAAGCAAATTCCAACTTGAAGCTAAACCTTCTCAGGAGTTTCAAATCGAAGTATACGCTAATTCTCTCCTAGCTTCTATTTCCATGTTTGTGAAGAGGGTTGCCAAACGAACACTGGCTGAGAATTTTGAAGAAGTCAAAACGATAGAGTTCCAAATGAAAGGATGCAAAGAAAGTAAGGTCTCTTTAGTTAAGAAGGAAGTTCAACCTCCTCCCATAAGAGGACTCTTGTTAACTAGACCCACAGGGAAACAAAAAGAACAAGGTACTGAAAAAGGTAATGGAGACATAGAAGACCTGCAACGCATAGTCAAAAAACTATCCAATGAAATCATAGACATGAAGAGAAGTGCAGTGGAGGGAAACCAAGGTCAAAGGCCTTATAATCCTTTATTTAAAAGGAACCCACCGTTCAAAGCAATTGAACCTCCCCCTAGCTAACTTAAATATTGATCTGGGAAATGTAGCATCTGATTCCTTCTGTACTTATCACCAAGAAAACCACTCTGAAAGAGACTTCCCTCAATGGGTGGATGCCATGAATTTGATGGCCAATCGATTTTTAGACGAAGTCTCTCGCACTGAACAATCAAGCGACTCCAACATGAATATCACTGATTAGGAAGAAATCGATCCCTCAGAAGAAACAACCATGTTAATATGGGATCCTGACCTAGCCATGCCTTCCGACGACATGTTTGAGGTTCAAGAACCACCTGCTAAAGTCTTGGCTGTGCAAACATGAAGTCGGGGTCAACCTGTCTCTAATGAGCTTATACTACCCAAAATTCAGAAGGAAGATCAACTCTCGATCACCCGAAAGCACCTTTTGCTCCCCGTAAGAACCCTATAAGCATCCATACCCGAGAATCGCCCAAGATAGATTACAACGTAGTTGAATATTTAAAGAAGTTGAAAGCTAATATCTCAGTTATGGACCTGTGTAGAATCCCTCAGCAAAAAGACTTCCTGCTACAAGCTTTGAAATCAGTAGAGAATCCTGCAACAAGCAATGATCAGGGAAGCAAAATAACTCCCTAAGATCTAGTAAATAAACCAACTGTGAACACTTGTTCTAAAGATAAGAAGGGAAAACCTTTTGTTCCACCGTTCCTATTAACATTTGAAGTCTTCAACAAAAATTTCCATAACTGTTTGGTTTAGTCAGGAGCATCCTATAATGTTATGCCACTGTCTATTTTAAAAAAATAAACGCGGTCCCTCTCAAAAGTGACAAACATGTAATACAACTAGACAGAACCCAGGTCAAGGTCACGGGAGAACTCAAAGATGTGATGATCATAATAACAACCCATCCTAAGTTTGTGCAAGTGATTGATATCATTGTAGTAGATATCCCAGAAGCTTATGGGTTATTATTAAGCCGAGATTGGTCTAAGAAGTTAAACTGATACTTTAGTACATACTGGGCGCACCTTTGGCTACCATTGAAGGGACACACAAATGTGATCAAAATTGATAGGGAAATATATCTGAAACATACTGTCACTGACCTAGAAACCCTAAACAAACCCTCATTGACGAATTTCCCTGTGCTAGGAAATTATTCCTGTGATTCGTACTTGAAGAACTTTTCCCCTCTCCCATCTAATGTCCCTCTCGCCCAAAACTCCGAAATGATTTTTCAAGAGGAATTGTCGACGACGATGGAAGAAATTCTCTTTTGCCAACAACCTGCGTTTGAAATCACAGAACTCATAGGGGGGAAAAAGGAAAGTAACATAAAAGAGAAGATGATACATGTTTCCCGTAGGTTTGGACCATGTATTTTGATGGATCTAAATCGCGAGAAGGGTCAGGAGCAGGGTGTATCCTCAGTAACCTGAAAGGAAAATGACATTTTCTATCCTGTAGACTAGAATTCAAATGCACGAATAACACTGTCGAGTATGAATCTCTATTAAATGGGCTAAAGAAATCCATAGACTTAAACGCCAAAGACTTGAAGGTTTTCGAAGATTCTAAAATCATTGTCATACAGATAAGGAACACTATACATTGCAACTCTCCGCACCTGAAGAATTACCAACAAGAAGTGCACAGGCTAATAGAGCATTTTGAAGCTTTCAACATTTCAACGATTCCCAGAGCAAAGAACATTCTTGTTGATTCTCTGGCCAGCGCTGCTTCAAGGTTTTCACCTCTAGAAGATTATGAAGCCTCTCGCTTTACTGTGGAATTTCTTTACAAACCATCGGTGCCCAACAATATTTCTAATTGGAAGGTCTTTGAAGGAGATGAACATATCATAATTTTTTTGACTAACCAAGATAATTTCAAAGACTTGGATATTGACGATGAATTATTCCAGGAGCAATTGATGAAAATCAACCCTCATATAAATCAGTCGATCGACAAATCAATGTCTCACACGATCTTGAAGGGGATAACCAATTTAGAAAACCTTCTTGACATAAAAGAAAGATTTAAGGGGTCAAAAAATGCGAAGACCAATAGTTCCCGTCCCATGCATGAAACTATAAATCTCAGAACCCCGGAAAACCCAAAAAACGTAAACCTCGGTAGGAAAATATTTAAAGAGGAAAGAAAAGTCTATCTCAAACTCTTCAGATAGTATCAAAATGTCTTTTCGTGATCCTACCGAGATCTGAAAACTTATGATACCCATATCATTCAACACACTATCCCGTTAAAACCTGAAGTAAAACCCTTCCAGCAGAAGCTCCGAAAGTATCACCCTTCCCTGGAACCTCTCATGTGTCAAGAGTTGAAGAAATTGTTAGATGCCAAAATTATCTTCCAGGTTAGGCACTCCGCATGGGTAGCAAATCTGGTTCCTGTGAGGAAAAAGTCGGGTGGAATTCACCTATGCGTAGATTTCAGAAACCTCAACAGAGTTTCAGAAAATGACAACTACCCAGTCCCACCAATGGAGCAACTCTTGCAGACCGTGTCTGGCTTTGAGATTTTCTCCCTGGTGGATTGTTTCTCAGGTTACAACCAAGTTCTAGTTTCAGAGGAAGACCATTTAAAAACTACCTTCCAAACCAAGTGGGGAAGTTTTGCTTACAAACGCATGCCCTTTGGGTTAATCAATGCATGAACAACCTTCCAGAGGGCCATGGACGTAGCATTTAGGGGACTAATCAATGAGTATGTAGTAGTGTACTTGGACGACGTGACTGTTTATTCAAAGAACATGGAAAATCACATGCAACACTTAACCCAGATTTTCGAAAGATGTAGGAAATGCATAATATCCTTAAACCCTAAGAAAACTATTTCCGGTGTCGAGGAAGGTAAGTTGTTGGGCCACATCATATCTCAAAAAGGCATTCGCATAGAAAAAGAAAGAATTAAGGCTATAGCTCAGCTTCCATTGCCGCACAACAAGAAAGCTATGCAATCGTTCTTCGGGCAAATCAATTTTGTGAGGAAGTTCAGTCCCGATTTCGTGGAGACTATCAAACCCCTACAAAAAATAATTCGTAAGGATGTCGAGTTTAAGTGGGATGATGAACGAAATGAGGCTTTCAACAATATTAAGACTGCGATATCTCAAGCTCCAGTGTTGCGAAGCCCTGATTTTAGTTTAGATTTTTTTCTCTATACTTTCGCCTTTGATCAATCATTAGCCGCAATATTGAATCAGAAGGATGATGACAACAACGAGGCTCCGATGTCGTTCATGAGCACTAACCTCCAAGGAGCTGAACTTAACTATCCTGCTATAGATAAACAAGCTTATGCAGTTTATAAGGCAGTAAAACATTTCAGATCTTACATCCTCAAGAACCACACCAAAGTAATCATGCCTCACCCTACAGTCTGATCCCTGTTTACTCAACATGAGATGGGGGAAAGGAGAGGAAATTGGATGGAAGTAGTTCAATAATTTGATCTAGATATAAAACCTGCTAAACTAGTTAAAGGACAAGGGTTATGCAAATTGGCAACTGAATCTCAAGACCAAGTAAACGAAGATCCCAGATGGGAGAATGAAATGGAATTATGGTGTGGTGAAGCTTCATACATTTCCTCGAGATGAGAGTCTTGGTATGAGAAATTGACTCATCTCCTACACCATGGAACTTGTCTAGATAACCTCAACCCTAGGGAAAGGAGATCTCTCAGATTAAAATCCGTGCAATATCACCTCATAAATTCGGTACTCTTCCGAGTTAATTATGATGGGGTAGTTTTGAGATGCCTCGAATGTGAAGATGCATATAAGGTTCTAAAGGAGCTCCATGACAGCCCTGCCGGTGGACATTTTGTAGGAGACACCACCACTCATAAGATACTGAGAGCCGACTATTATTGGCCCACTTTGTTCAAGGACGCTCACACATACGCTAGAAACTGTAAAACTTGTCAAGTAAGCGCTAGGAGAGAAAAGAGAGCAGTGGTCCCACTCCAACCGGTGACCATTTCTAGGCCTTTTGAGCAATGGGGGTTAGACATCATAGGATAAATTACACCAAGTTCTTCAACATAAGTACATACTCACTGCCACTGATTATTTCACAAAAAGGGCAGAAGCCATTCCTCTGACCCATGTAAATGAGAAGGTGGTAATCCAATTCATAGAATAACAACTAATCACAAGGCTCGTTGTCCCTTCTGTTCTTGTTTTTGATAATGCAACTTACTTTTATTCCACCTTATTAACAGAGTTTTCCCTAGACAAAGGAATCGTAATTAGATACTTTGCAAATTATTATCCACAGGGAAACGGAGTGGCAAAATCAACCAATAAAAAAACTGGTAAGAATATTAAAGAAAACGGTTGCAGACAACCAAAGGAATTGGCATAATATACTCCATAACGCTTTATGGGCAGATAGAGTTACACCCAAGGAAGCTATAGGGAATTCCCCACACTTTCTAGTATACAGACATGAAGTCATTCTCCCAAACAGGTTATATCTCCCATCTCTTCAACTTGCTCAGAAGTCCAGGGGGCATCCCTCATCAACCTTACAACAAAGAATTGACACCCTTCTCATGTTAGAAGAAGAAAGGGAGAAAGATAAATCAAAATTCACAACCCACCAACATATAGTTAAAAGATGGTTTGACAAGCGTAAGGCTAAAGAGAAGAATTTTGAAGTAGGAGACCTAGTCCTGAAGTGGGACAAAGAAAATGAGCTTAAAGACAAACATTCAAAGTTTCAAAATCTATGGCTAAGACCTTTTCAAGTGTCTGAGAAGATTGGGTTAGGCACGTATGGACTACAAAATCTGAGGGGAGAACCTGATGCTCTTTCAATGAATGGCCAAGCCATGAAACAATATTTTCATTAAAAAAAAAACCCCTTAATTTTGTGTTTATTTCCGATGCGTCGTTTTGTCTTTTGCGATCATGCTTCTGAGATTTTGAAAGATTGTGTTGAAGCAAGACAATGGTCGACCTCAAATCATGCGACATGGCGAACTATCTTCCTAACTCGTCGCTCACATACAAACACAAGAAATGTTGAAAAACCTGTGGTTGTTTCAAAGGATTCTCTATCTAACCTATGTAAATGAACAACTTTGGGGAAATGCGGAAGTGTCTGCTTAGTGGTTTGGTAAGACCTTAAGGGAAAGAAGGAAAGATGGAAAGGACTACATGCACCTCGGAGATAGAGCTAGTAATCTTCACCTTAATCACCTCATATTTTTTCAAATGACAGACGTCCTCCTCTCCTGATCGCTCAGGGCATTCTGCCAAAATAAGAATCAACTATATCAAATGAGAGAAGACTAGGAGAGAGTATGCAAATAACTCTGCCGGGGCTATGGATGCTCGCTGGCAGCGGAGCAAGGTCTGTGATGTCAACATGACTCTGCCAGGGCTATGGATGCTCGCTGGCAGCAGAACAACACTGTAGAAAATGAATGAAGGGAACTAAAGGGCCTAGTGCCAGTGAATTCTCTGCTAGACTCTTGTCAAAAGAGGGCATGAGTCAGGGTTACAGAAAAACAAGGAGGAATAAAGTTTGAAAACCCCACAGGCAGACCTAGAGGCACTAATCGGAGAATTTCAAATGCAAGGGTAAAAGTGGCTCTGATTTAACACAAGTTAAGTTCTCTACCAGCTTTTGCATCAACCGAGCCTGAAGAAAGAACATAGATTCTGCTTTCGCCCAATAAGTTTCCATTTGTTGAGCACTCAACACACCCTAAAAAGCCTATGTCAAATTTTACTTTTTGGGTACCACTTGATCTTTTGCACTGTCTAATTCGACTTCATTTTGGAAAATGTTGCCTTTGCTTATCATCTTGACTCTCATTAAGTCTTTTCAAAGTTTGCTTGAATCTATGAAATCTATGAAAATTCATGACTTAAAAGGCTTACCTTTTTAAAAAAGAATCAACATCCAAAACATTTCACCCGATGCGCTCAAATTTGACATTGGAAGGAATTAAAAGATGAATGAAAATCACTCGAACAAATCGCAATCGCTGAGCGTAGATATTCACTAGCATCAACAAAGGGAAGTTTTCTTTCGCGACAAGCATCACACAAGGATATCGCCGACAACCGATCTTCTTCGACATCGGTAAAGGCAAAAAGAGTAAACTTTAACAAAGAAAGAAATGACATCGCCGATGGTCAATACCCGATGCGCTTAGCGAAACGAAGAATATCAAACCGCGACGAACGTTCAGACCACGCTAAAAGTTTTCTCCGATCGCCAACTCCCAAAACATTTCAGCATCAGGAGTTTTGAAGATGCTAACCCAAAGGAAAATATGCGATATGTTTATCCCCGATCGTCGATCCTCGATACCTTTTCGACATCGGCTATCCCAGGCTTAGTTTAAGAACGCACAACTAGAAGAAAGTCTCGACTCCAACTAATTCTCACGAGTTAAGTCGCCAGTCTTCATTACCACGTGTCCCAATCCAGTTTCACCACATCAACACCGTATGATGAAATCGATCGACGTCAGAGGTTTTTCATAGAAGAACATCATCGGAAACACTCGTAACACATTGCCGATCCCCGACCCACCGACTAGGAAAGCGACACGATGGGACGTTTTAGCGCTAGATACATTTAGATCCATAGCATTTAAGGGATGAATTTACCGATAGAACACATCACCCTCCGCGCCTCCATCGTCAACCCACGATGAATTAAATTGTAGAGATTCGATGGTAGATTTGTTCGAATTTCACTCATCACTCGAATTAATTAGCTAATACGACCGATACGTTTTTCCCCATTTAAATTCTTTACGACCATTGTTAACGAGACCATTCTGCGTGCAAAGGAGCTTCAGAGCATCCAGAGGAATGAGCCGAGCAATTCAAAAGCTTCCGATATCCCGTAAGTATCAAATAACCAGGTTTAGCGAGCTTTATAGATATGTACAAGTCTGGATTTTTCATGCTTACACTTCATACATTTATTTTACCTAGCGTTGCTCTATGCAGAGTCTTTAAAGGATTTTATGTTTCAATTGCAGGAAATATGACTATGAGTGTGAAGAGAGCCAGGTCAAAATCAACAGGGCAATGAAATATATTGGACTCCCCAAGTTTTTCACACCCGACAACTTTGTCGACCTACGTGACATAGTCAAATCGCATATCGAGCAAGAATCAACATGGGATGAAGAACTAGAAAAGGTGACAGACACAACGCCAGGTCAAGTGTGACAGTTTATCGAACACCCGATCAAAGCTCGGGATATGCTGCAACAATTAAGTGCCAGTCTAGTCAAGTATCAGGCACATGCGGTAGAGATAAGGGATATTTACACGACCTCGATGGAACAACATAGATTTCCATACGCCAACACCTGGGAGGAACTGTTCATCAAGTGGTCAGAGTATGAGAAGAATCACCCTTTTAAAGTGATATCTTGAGATGACTCTTAGACAAACTGATAGGACAGAATGCCACATGGCGAATTTGTTTACTTATATATACTTTAGCCATTATTTTTAGTTAATTTTATGTTATAACTAAGAGCATCGACCGACTAGTAAAAGGTCGATGGTTGTTGCAAGAAACTCTCATTTTTGGTTTTGTTAAGAATTATTTTGGAGCTGCCTTTAATTAAGAAGTCCTTCTAGACCAGAGACAAGTTTATGTTTTCATCAAATGCGTGTATGATTGGATGTGGAGAAGAACTATTTTCTATCTCATCTCATGAATGGATGTTGTAACTAGTAAGAGCTATTAAATATATTGATAAGTTATCTGATGCAATGTTTTATAGTTCTTTCTTTAATGATGAAGATGAATCTTTGTGTTATTATGTGATTGTTGATTAGAGTCAAGTGAATTATTTTACTTGCCATCGTTGATCACATGCATGTTTTCTTCTGATAATTTGTATCTCAGTCAGTAATAGGAATACTCACACGGTTAACGTATTAGTACTAGACCTATGGTAGACGATCATTGCCTGTACGCTAGAGTAAAGGGTTATCCCTAAATCAACCTCTTCTCCAGTAGTTTAGTTTGTTCCCACTTTGTTACTTAGTTGGTTTATACTGGCTTTATCTTGTATCAGTCCCACCTAAGAGAAAATACAAAAAGAGAACATTCGAACCGAAGGAGAGAACCTTCACAAGAAAACGTAAAGCCCATCGATTATTTGGGTGGATCACAAGAGCTGGAGAACCATTCCACCATTAAACGCTGCAGAGTCTAATTGGGCCTCAGTGGCGGGTTTGGTTCCTGTTGTTGAATTAAAGGGATTTAGGATCCATCAACAGAATCCTCACAAGTGTCACCACTATTTTGAAGTGTTGAGTCCTCAACACTGTCTGATAGGGAAGCTAAAGAACATGCACTATCATCCTGTCCATCAGATGCGTAGAAGTCACTAGAATTATCAGGCTGCTCTAAATAGGCATCTATGGTTTCATCCTCATGCATATCCTCATCCTCACTATCGTAGTGCACCTCAACAATGTGCACCTTCCCTTTACCCCTGCATCTATGATCTGGCTTCCAAGGCAGTTTGCAACTGTAGAAAAGTTCCTTGCTCCTAATGGGTGTAGGTTCATTCTGTGCTTCCTTCCATTTACTAGCTAGTAGTGATGTATCTACCTCCTTGTTATAACCCTAAATTGCACCATACATGCATACCTAGCATCGGGCCCTCTTACTTGCTATTTTTTCCAAGCCATCACTGAGCAACTCTTCTTAAAAACCATATTTTTGAATATGTACGTGCCCTGCACCACTACTGCCCGCATACACACGCTTGCTGAACCACTACAACTCGTGTACGTATGCTAGATGCACAATTACAACCCGTGTATACCCACTAATGTTACAAAAATTAAAAAGTTGAAAGGAATTCGTTGAGATTACGGGCTACTGGGTAGTTTTCCAACTTTCCCACCGCCTATAGCCCATCACCCAACCGAATAACCATCCTTTTGTCATATAAAAGGAGGTGTTGCGGTCTCATTCCATGGAGAAGCATAAGAATAGTGAAACTCTATCTGTTTCACATCCCCTCCTTGCCCCAAGAATTTGCAGCCACCTTGTGAGTTTTGTGCTAGAATTGCCCATTCTTGCCTTTTCCCTCCATCATAAGCTTATGCCATTTCCCTAGAGAGAAGTGTGAGAGGAGAAATATATGTGGAAGCGCAGTTGGATCTTGGTGAAGAGCATCCCGAACCAGGTTCGAGGAGCAGCCACCGATCTCATTGTAAGTAAACTTTGTGATATAAAAAAAATGAATACTTTTTCTCTCCCGCAATATGATGTGTTCAATATCTATGTTTGATTTATGTTTTATACTGACATCTAACACAGGGGATAAACATGAGATCTCTTGCGGAAAGGTAGCGGAGATAACCCCTCCAAAGCCGGACCAAGCGTTGTGGGGAACACATATTGAGGACTTGTCGTGGGATACTGTTGGTCTCATTTGCTACAGAGCTTCGTGGAACTCAAATCCGTTCGAGTTCATTAGTTGTATTCCGGACCACTTGCTTCCGATACCGTTGATAGGTTTCAGGCTTAGTTACCTTGCTTCTCGCGGTCCACCCGACTGTCGAATATACTCCCCTGGTGACTATTCGCGAGCTGGCAACCTAGTTGCCTTTATTCTAGGGACTTACATGGGTGACTGTGGGGTATACTGTGGTACCTAGGGCAGACGTTGGGTCACACTTTGTAGAGTATACCTGGAGGGTGATTCCGTGTTCGAGTTTCACTTGCACTGGTAAGTTTCTCTAGTGTTGGCTGGCGTTACTGTCCTTCCTTCTAGATAGTGATCTGCTTGATTTTCCTTTAGGAAATTTTAGTGTGTGCTCTGTGCTCCCTAGTTTTCCATAGTGAGTTAGTTAGTCATTTCTTTGGGTCTCTAACCTAGGGTGGTAGACTTCCCACTCTGCCGATCGTGAGGACTTTTTGGCCTTCCGCTTATAAATGTGGAGCCGCCTCTTTATAAGCGTTGTTTTGATAACACTGGTTTTCCATAGTCAGTGTGTGAGACTTTTACGGACTTGAACGATCCCGCAAGGGGAGAACTTATTCATAATATATTCATGGCTAAAGTTACTGATGATACCAACCAAGGAACCCCTTCACAAGGGGATTCTTGTGCTTTTCCTTTCTTCAGAAACGTTTGCACACACATATGACACACATTTGTACACACATATGACCTTATTATAAAGATGTTATCTATGTCATCACGATGTTGATCCTCTACACATATGATCACCTTATTATAAAGATGTAGGTCACTGTAAATAAACATATCATAATTGAAAGGAGTAGCCAAAATATAAAAAATTGACAACTTAATGTTTGGTATGGTGTAGGTAAGACAATTACTTATCAGGACAAGGATTTGTCACAATGAACGAAAATGATAGGAAGCTTGCTCGGTTAAGAGCGGCATTAGAGGCGAGGGGCAATGGAAAATGTTATTTCCCTTGCTATGATTGTAGAGGCTTGCAAGATAGAAGACTTTTAATAACAACAACCCAAAGACATTGTAGGGAGAAGGGGCACGCCGAAGGGGGTTATGAATATCGTCCCTTGGTAAGAGGATTCAATATTTAGTGTATTCTCTATAATAATCAATATGTCATGAATTTTAGTAATATTTCTTATCGGGATTTTTATATTTTCTATACACACTAACTTTTCTATGTTGTTTTTAAATATATAGACGATGCCCCCAAAGTGTCGACCTCCAGAGAGTT
>ML806112.1:77393-88484 GCA_009831015.1 Picea engelmannii
GGAAATTGACCATGTGGTTTTGTATATATTTATCATACTTGATTACCGAATCAAAATGTTGTAGGATAACATTCACATGAAGTCTGGGCTTTGTTGTGTCTTGGATTGTGCAATTAACAATGATATATATAAATGACAAACAATCTTCCCAAATATTGGGATGTTATAGCCTCACAACAAATGAACCAATGTTTGATTTATATGCTTGGGATACCTATGCAATTGTAAATAAAGGATATAATTCTCTTCAACTTATATCCATTATCATCTAGAGTGTGGATTAAAAGTTTCTTGAGAATCTATTATATCTACTACAAATGATAAATGTAGATATTCCAAAATGCAACTTTACATGAGTGAAGAAGATAGTTACATCTTGTTTTCATGTTTCAACATGGTATAAAAACTACTATATTATTTAGTCTTGTTTACTCTGACAAAATTATAGTGACAAAATTATTACGACAAAAAAAATTCTCAGCTTTCGTGGAAATTGCAACGGATAAATGTGGCAATATCGACGAAAAACCGTCGCAAATTTGGTCATATGTACTAGTGTCAGGCGTGATTATGTATATGTTATGAACTTTGTGGTGTCTACGCTCTTCCGGGTGATGCATTTCCCTCGCAATGGAAGCATTGCCACTATCGAACAACTGACATATGAAAATCAGCATACGAATTCGACGCTAGTTCAAGCTGCCCCTTTATATGTTCCTAGTGTTCGTGTAGACTCTACCCTGACACGGGTTAATTATGTGGCGTATTATCCTCGGTGTTCAATTGCTTCTGAGTAGGATCCCGTGTAATCATGTTTTCCTTCTCAAGACTTGCTCTCAACAATTGATCCATTGGTTTATCTAATGGGGGCATGGGATCCCTCGCTTCCCCCTCTTGGTCCAAGTGATCTTGAGTCTCCTTATGAGTCTAATCTTGTTGTTTGTAGATCCTCAAGCCCTCATGCTTATGATTCTTTGTTGATAGACTCTGCCAATCCTAGCCATAACCTCCATCGTCATATAGAATATGATCATTTTACTTCACCCTTTGGGACTATCGACCCTCTTTTGCGTGATTTCTCGGATTTTGAATTGCCTTTATATGAGGATATCCTTGAAGCCATGACTACGGTTTCTATACCATGGGAGGACTTACACTGTGGTTTGTGTTTTCTTCCCTTTTGGGAGACTTTCCAAGTTGACTATCGAAGAGACTCTTGGTCTGAGCCTAGCAGTGGGCTCTACCTGAACCCGTTTCATACATGATTCATAGCCCCCTAGACTCTTCTTTAAGCCCTTTTCAGACTCTTTAAACATGAAAATATTGCCGAGTGATCTTGTTGTCCTTCACGCTCGCCAAATTAAAACTTGAAGGCACGTCTATCCGACGGTAATTTACCCCTTTTTCGGTCTAGATGGTCAATTGTACGAACAAAGGTATACTCTAGGAACTTCAATTCGCTAGAAGAGTATTCTTAGGTATAAGTTTAACCCTTTTTCAGGCTCGAGGGACTAAATTTAAGAAAAAGGAACACCCACGGAGTCCATAGTTAAGCTCTTTTCAGACTCCCTAAAATTGAAAAGATTGCCAAGTGACCTTATTCCTTCACACTCGTTAAACTGGTCCAGAAGAACATCCCCTATAGAGTCAATAGTTAAGCTCTTTTCAGACTCCCTAAAATTGAAAATATTGTCGACTGACCTTGTTCCTTCACACTCATTAAACTTGTCCAGAAGAACATCCCCTATGGAGTCCATAATTAAGCTATTTTCAGACTCCTTAAAATTGAAAAGATTTCCGAGTGACCTTGTTATTTCACACTTGTTAAATTGGTTCAGAAAAACATCTACCGGCATGAGTTTATCCCTTTTTTCTAGCCTGTAGATTAAGGAGGAAAAAGGTACACCTCGGGAGATTCATCTCACCGGGAGAGTTCTCCTAAGAAGATTTTATACCTTTTCGGGCTAAGGATACTAAATCTAGAAAAAGGTCATGAGTCCATAGTTAAGCTCTTTTCAAACTCCTTAAAATTGAAAAGATTGCTGAGTGATCTTGTCTTTGTCACACTCGTTAAAATGGTTTTGAATAGACATCTTTTCGGTGCTAGTTTAACCCTTTTTCGAACCGACTAGACTACCTTCGAAAAAGGTACCCCAACAAAGTTTTCTTTTATGCTTTTTCAGACTCTCTAAAAGTGAAAAACCACCGAGCTTACCTTCTATGGGCTCATGAAAAATAAATTGAAGGGGGGGTTTCATCGTGTCTTATTAATCACATTTTCATCCCTGCATCTTTGGCCTAATGTCAGTTCCATGTTGCTCTCAATTGAACCTTTGAAGCATGCCTTATACGCAAGCCTTGTAGCACTTTGCCTGTGTGTTTTGACACCTTGACCCATGGAGGAATTTTCCCGAGTGTCCTTTTCTTGCACATGTCTCCTTGCTCTGAGAATTAGTGTGTTCCTTGCGCTTGGAACTAGTATTCTTTGCGACACTCGTTCCTCCTTTGTAACGTAACATTCTTTTATTCTTTTTCAAGCTCTTCAAAAATATTGAAAAAGAAAAAAAAATCAAATATACCCCAAAAAGAGGACGGGAAAAGTATTTTCTTTTTATGACAACACAATGAGTCGCCCTTGGACACAACACATCCTTCCATTTGTTTGTCAAGCTTTGGGATTTAATATGAACTTAGGAAGCTGTTCTCGCTACATAGAGCTATGTCCTCCTCCATTTGGTTATTCTTCCAAAGACATGGAGAGTTTGTGTTGCCTCCTGCATCATGAACTTATGTCAATGTCATGTTTCCCGAGTCTGATCATCAGTCGTGCTCTTGTCTAAGGGAAGTTTTACCCAACTTGAGTCAGACTTTCTGTAGTTTGTCTTTTTCCATCATGCCCAACCATCCCCAAAAGTCCAATCAAGTCCTTGTTCGGAATCAATGAAGTTCTTTGCCTGATCACCGAGATCCTCTTGTTTGTTTTCGACGAGCTGTCAAAGACCTCTGGGTAGTGAAGTCGTACACTCACATTACACTCTTACTCGAGTTTTGAAGATCTTGAAGTTGTTTCTCGAGCTCTGAAACCCTCATCTTGAGCCATCAAGCGTCATTGGCTTCTTGAAAATGGATACTATACATGTATGTCTTTGATTTTGAGATGTACATCCGCTGTGTATTGCTCGCAGATACACTTTATATAGTTATATGACATGGATTTGTAGTGTATTTGATTGGAAACCGTGATTCATTTCATCCCAACCATGGGTATGCCCACCTCAGAGAGACACTTATTATTGTTTGCAGATGGCACCTCCCGAACTCTGGTCCCGGGCTCACTCACTTCGTACGTTGGTGAAGATTTGTAAGGTATTTCGGCCATCAGATGCTCTTATGACCTCACACATTAGGGGGCATCTATTATAACCCTAAATTGCACCATACATGCACACCTGGCATCAGGCCCTCTTACTTGCTATTTTTTCAAAGCCACCACTGAGCAACTCTTCTTAAAAACCAAATTTTTGAAGATGTACATGCCCTGCACCACTATTTCCCACGTAAACATGCTTTCTGCACCACTACAACTCGCGTACGTATGCTAGTTGCACCATTACAACCCACGTATACCCACAAATGTTGCAAAAATTAAAAGGTTGCAAGGAATTCGTTGAGATTACGGGCTATTGGGTAGTTTTCCAACTGTCCCACCAGCTATAGCCCGTCACCCAACCGAATAAACATCATTTTGTCATATAAAAGGATGTTTTGGGGTCTCATTCCATGGAGAATCATAAGAACAGTGAAACTCTACCCGTTTCACATCCTCTCCTTGCTCCAAGAATTTGCAGCCACCTTGTGAGTTTTGTGCCATAATTGCCCATTCTTTCCTTTTTCCTCCATCATAAGATTATGCCATTTCCCTAGAGATAAGTGTGAGAGGAGAAATATATATGGAGGCGTAGTTGGAGCTTGGTGAAGAGGATCCCGGACTAGGTTCGAGGAGTAGTCACCGATCTCATTGTAAGTAAACTTTGTGATATCAATAAAAGGAATACTTTTTCTGTCCCGCAATATGATGTGTTCAATCTCTATGTTTGATTTATGTTTTATACTAACATCTAACCCACTAATTCATATATGAGATGCATGTTTGTAGTTCCTTGTTTTTTTGTTTGTGAATGGAGGTCAACCTTGGGAGGAGACTTGTAGTTAGTGGAGAAATCGAACACAAAAGGATCGACACCGGACGCGGAGTTTAAGGTAGAGTTACCAGATCTTTTTACTTTGTATTTTATGCATGAATGTGGGGTATATTTGGGGTAGTTATAAAAATTAGGAGACTTTTAGACAATTAGATCTGCCTATATGTTGAACCCTAGTGTAGTCCATTGGGGGGTTTTCCTGCTATAACAGTGCTTTCCTTCTTTGGCTATGTTTTTTTTTTGCTTTGTTGAACCAATAATTGATTTTTTCCATCCTTTTGACCCAATGTGCAACCTCATCTTTGCTCCACCTAGGATTTTTGATGGATACAAATTGTTGGAATGTCACTTGAGCCCTAAATGTCTCACTAAGGGCTTGATATTCCTCATTACAATATATGATCTCCTATGCAAAATCCATAAAATACGTCTCTCCTCTATATCATCAATGTATATCATAGGTTGGCGAAGGAAATCCGCCCTGATACCACTATAACGTTCCCAAACATATTTGCTTGGAACATTTTAAGTTTTATGTTTTTTGGTTGTGGTATTTTGTCAAACACTTTGCAGATTTTTGTCTTCTTGAGTTTTGTTGGGTTTATGGTGATGATTCTTTGTGTGTTTTCAGCCAACAAATGATAAATATATAGCAATGGAATATACTCAACAAGATACAAGACAGATAACACAAGAAATAGCCACAAATACCTCAGATCTAATTTTATTTAGATATATAGATGACCTCATACAAAATGGAGCAGATCTGGAATACATGTAAGAGAATATAGTGTATGGCTGAAAATTCCTCCAAGACACAATAGAGAGATGAAAATATAGGCTTCTAAAAGACTCCTCGAGCTAGATACAAAAGATCTAGAGCTCCAAGCTTTTCCCTTGTTGTAGATAATTGTCTTCCCTAACAAAATGTGCCCTCACTAGTTGTAGCAAGCTAAGATTCCGGCCTCCTTGAAGATGGCCTCAAAATCCTTTGAAAATGATGCCAACCTATAGATCGAGAGACAGGGAAACCCCCCGGTGAGCCTCCTATCTATTGGGTGATATCTCACCCTCTAAAACACTAGATCCCTTATGCACAATGCACCCTCCTAAAGAGAAACACAACCTCCTAAGAGATGGGATGAATGGGTTGAATAATCCACTCCAATATTGATTCAAAGAGGCACCTTGGGAATAACTAATACCTATGAAGAGAAATCTCTATGAGATATGAAGTTTACAAACCTCCACGAACTCCTCACTCAAGAAAGTGTGCCCTAGCTCTGCAAAAAACCACTAGAAATGCTCCTTGGTTCCTCAAATTCCCATGTAATTGAATGCTAACTGATGTAGAATGGTGAGGGAGGAATATTTCACCTCTTTTTCCAAGCTTGGATCAGGAAAGGCAAAATCTTTCACCACCGAGCCGATCTCTAGGGTTTATTTCGTCAAAACCCTCAAAACCCCCGAGTGCATGGGCTCTCTAGCAAGAATCCATACATCAAAATGATAATCAACATAATGAGAGAATAGAGTCCCCTATCTCTCTTTTATCCCCATGTTCACCTTTTCCCTCCAAGTGACTTTTACTTTATTTTTATTATTCTTTAATTAAATCACTTTATTAATTAATTGGCTTTTTTGCCTCTAAAAGTGATTTATTCATCCCTATGGCTTCTTCGGCCACTGAAAGTCACTTCTCATCATCTAATCATGTAGTGATCGTCTTCCTGATTCCGATGAGCTATTACACTAAAAGGTTTCTCCAAGTATTATGCCCAAAACGACCTTTTAAGTGAAATTAATTAAAATATGATCCATAATAACTCAAAATTATGGAAATTGTCAGAATGCAACGAAACCAAAGCCAAGTTGTGCAGAATGGATTCCGATGATGAAATATGATGAAGGATGTAAGTCAGGCCCAATAAAAACCCTCAATATCTCCTGAACTCCCTGTCACCCCCATCTGGCTACTCTGCTAAGCATAACACTCTGTAACATAATAATGTCCAAAAATGGGGACATTACATAGTCATGCAACTGAAAATATTTCTTCATTTCCAAGAGTCAGACCTCAGCCTCTTCTCCTTTCCTATGATCACAATTGAAAGTTGGTGGCTTGATTTTCCTGAGTTCACCTTGCAAGAGGTTTGCCTCGGGCCTTCTTCTTTTTCTCCAAACATGAGACACTCTTGGGATGCTCCCTAGCCCTAAACATGCATGAGTTCCTCTGGTGGATTCCCTTGGATATTTATGGTGCCTACTCATTCTTCTTGATTACTTATCATTCCCATGATCATCCCTTTTGCTATGGGATTTGGATGCGGTCACTTGTCTAAAACTAGTTTCTTGCTTGGTGCCAGAGAATTTGTTAAATTTCCTATGCAACATATTTAGACTCTGAAGTATCACTTCTTGAGCCTTCATATTCCTTTCGTTATATGACCTATATATTTGCACTTCCCCATGTAGGCTTCTCATAGATACAGGATCCTTCCTGCCTCTACATCCATTTGACTCTATCTCGACATTTCCCATGTGACATGCATATCTCTAACCTCCTCTTCATGGATGTAAGATCCCTGGGCATCTTCCATAATTCTAGTCCTCATATAAGAACCAAAGTTGTTTTCTAGTACCTCTAATTATGCAAGAAATGTGCATGTAATAATTATTGTTAACACATGCATACTATAAAACATTTTATTAACTAGATTATAGGTGTTTCTTCATCTCAATTTATGAAGAGCACAATGCACTAAGTAAAAATATGATTCCTTAGACACATTATTCTCTGAAACAACTCTCTAGTGGCTATACTCATGACTCATTATGAGTTTTGAGAGAAAAGTTACAATATTCACAAGTTGTAATTTCCACTCACTTACTATTGCATAATTTAATTTATTACTTTCTGATTAATTTTTAGTGCCCAATTCAAAATTTTGGGTGGACATATGTCTTATCCTACTAAATACCTTTCTAGTGACCTTTTTTTTCCCTCAAATCCGAGCTCTGAGCTGAAATTTACGGTCCAGACAAGTTTATATTGTTTTCCCATTTTATTCTTGTATGCTACTTGTGTCTTATTTTTCTTCCTGCACATTTTTAGATACCTAGATTCCAAATATGGATCTATGGTTGTATTCTATGGTTCATAAGATTTCCATAGACTACTCTTGTGCCCCAAACTAACTTTTGAGCAAGGATTTATGTCCTGTGGAAGTAAACTGGTGCCAAAATTTTACCATAACTATTTCAGCTGTAACTTTCTCATACGATCTCTATTTTGCACCCGGAGTAACTCGTTGGAAAGATCTACCTAAGTTATTTTATTAAATTTGTAGAGATATAGTGTGTACTCATGGATTTTGATTCCCTGAAAACGTCATTTTTTAGGGCCTCAAAATCACCCCACAAGTTTAAGACCTTCAAAATCCGAAAAAATTCATATAAAATTAATGGTTTTACTATTATAACAACCCTTTAATCTGCACCGTTGATCTCAAAATCAGGGGAAACCTCAACTATTGGTCCACATTCTATCGATGAGCGATGATCTATGATCGACGTTTTCCTTTGGGTGCATGTAAGACCCTACCAAAATTGTTGACCTGATCGTTGGCCATTGAACCCTTCCTTTGGAAACCGATTTGCAAGACATCGCTAAACCAACCAAACCGACCATCATCCATTGGACCTCGACAATTCTCATTGGTAGATCAAACTCCTTACTAATTCGGCCAATCCGATCAACGACCATCTCTTGGATGACGTGACAACTATGTTGTCATGGCATGGCGTGTGGATGTTGATGTGGCATGACACACCATCATGAGGTGTCAACTTGGCTAACATGGAATGATGCATGGATGATTACATGGAATGACACATCCTCCTCTTTTCTTCATCGATAGTTTCCCTTGGATGACCCAAACACCTCGTTGAATTGGTCGACCCAATCATCGATCATCAATGATCAATGATTCCTCTTGCTAAGAAAACACCTTGCTAAAATGGTCGACTTGACCACTAGTCGTCGATGGTTTTCATTGGTGACCTAAATACTTCGCTAATTTATATGATCTGACCATCAACCATCGACAAATTATCTTGGCCAACTCCAACACTTAGAAATTTTCGACCAAATCCCAGATGAATTTGGACCGTCGATCTCGAAGCCAAGATGATCTTGACCATCAATCGACTCTCTTTTTCCAACCTCCGAAAACTAATCCAGACTGTCAATGTACTCAACTTCACAAACCTTTGAAAATGAATCCCAACTGTCGATCTGCTAGACCTTGCCAAACTCCGAAAACCTTATAAGTTTTTAAATCTATTCACAATGAATTTGGGCCATTGATCTCGAAATCGAACACGATCTCAGTTGTCGATTCACCATTTTTTTCCCAAATTATTCAGCAGCCATTAAAACATGAAATTCGACCTTCCAAATCAAATTTAGGTCAACAAATCTGTATATTAATTCCCTGTATCATCTCTTCAACAACCCTGAGGCATTTACACTCGAACTTGCTCACAAATTTGGGGATTTCACTCTAATTTTCTCCGTTTTTCCCCAAATTTGTCAAATAACAAAATATGTAACAATGCATTTTCCCAAATTCGCACTAGTTATTGCCCCATATGCGTCCAATGTTTAACCAAAATCTTTGATACCTTAATGTAGCATTCCCTAGCCCTTTTGAGGTCCATTACGTGTGAAATTACCCATAAATTAAAAATTTTTGTTAACTAATTTATTGTTGCTTACAAGCTATGAATTACAACTTGAATTAACTATTATCTTATATCATTAATTAAATTCATCTACAACATGTTAAAAACAACATGAATGTAGTTTAATAACTCAACATAACAACATATAAATTGTTCTCAAACATAGAGTTAATACACAAAAATTAAACTCACAATGCAACACATAAACAAGATACAACAATTATCTTTTAAAAACGACTGTGCAACCAGCTTCTTGGGATGGATGTTCCACCCAACCATAGACTTGTTTTTCCAAATCTCAACAAAAAGTCACCCTCGATCTGGGGCTAACAATCCACAAAACATGGTGGACTCTCACTACCTACTCACAGCTAAAAAAAAAACCCACAACCCATTGGTATTCTCCTACAACTATCTCAATTTTTCACCAGCTCTCTTCCTCTTGACCTGTCCAACCCAAGGAATGTACCCCTTCACTGCTCTCAAACCATCAAGCATTCCATTTGTTTATCAAGGCCTCTCTAGCATAGTTAATCGATAATATCTCTGTTGGGAAACTCAAGGGAGCTCACTACTAGGAAAAGATAACAACAACCACTTATTGTTGCAGTGAAACTCACACAGGAGTTCACTCTTTAGGTCTGAAAACTTGTCTCTTCAGTATTTTTCTTCAAATATGCTCTAGAAACGCTCCAACATGCTCCAAAATTTTCCCTTTGTGGTTGCTCCAACTCCAATCTCTTCTTTTTTTCTCTCTGCTTGTTGTTCACGCCAAAACATTGACTATCCCCAAAAACTATTGTAATTGCCCATAAGAATCTCCTCTCCTTTGGATTTCTTTCTTGACTCACACACTTCCCCAAGTTGATTGTACTCATCCCCCATGCTCCCAATAAATGTTTTATGTGACTTATCACACCCACCCTCTTTTATGTATTCAATGATTCGATTTGGGAACACTCAAAAATAAATTAGAAGGTTCATATATGAAGAGTAATTTTAGGAGGTGGGTGAAATTAATAGACATGGGTAATTCCCCCTTGGACCCATCTATTATGCATTCTCTTCGACCCCTCCCCTCTCTTGTGGATTAATTCAGCCCCCATCTCTGTTCATGTCCCCCAACAACTCGCATCACATTTTATTATTAAAATTCATAAATACAATTCACATATGCATTGTTTGGTCATAGCCACACATTATATCTACATTAATCATTAATGAAACTGGGGATTATAGTGGAGACGTTACAACATGCACATGCTAGGCCAAGAATATTTCCTCCAAAGATTCATCTTCAATACCACCATCACCAACTATAGGGGTTTCATGTAGTGTTTCATCATCACCAACAAACTAAAGTCCATCATCACCAACAACAACATAGCCTTGAAAATAGAGTTTACCAGGCTTCTCCTCCTTTACTCCAACGTGAGGATAATAGGAAAAACCACCATTCCTACAACCACAATGTGCATCAAAGACCCAATAAAACATAATTGCATGTCAATTGGGTAAGAGTTTGAACTGTCCTTGAGTGTCATCTCTATTTGTTCTACTGCTCCACTATTTTTATTTTCCTCCATGACTTCCATCCCATGAAAACCCTTTGCATAGCCAATATTTCTTTGGCATTTTATCCTCTCAAGGATCTCTCTACTCCAATACTCTTTTAATGGTATTCAAGATCTTCTTCTCAATCTTCCATAAGCAAAGTGGCCAAGTAGAATAAAAGGTGCAAGTGGAGCAACCTTTTGAATGACAAGAACCAATAATGCAAGATACCAGATATATAAAATATGCAGAACAGAAATGAAATGCTAGAAATGACAAAATAACAGTAAAATATCCAGCATAATCTTCACAATAAACAGAAATGATATACGAAATAGCAACAGAAATAGCACTTTGAATCAGATAGCAATGTTCACAGGCCTCTTCGAGGGGGCAACCTCCAGTTGAGAAGTGCTCTGTTACAATAATATCCAAGCTAGGGTTTTTCATACCCTCGACCCTTATTTATACTAACTATGTCTATTAAGAGAAGCATCTAGAGGAAGATCCTTCTATAAGCGGAAGCTTCTATTAGGTCTTCTTACATCCGCCTTATTCTATTTTATTGAAAGGTCTTATTAATATTGAC
>ML806112.1:102393-146221 GCA_009831015.1 Picea engelmannii
TCACAAATTCCCTTTTAATACTAAAATGAATAAAGTGGAGAATAATAAGGTGAAACCCAAATATATTTATGAAAATGATATCATGAAAGGTTAATGGGGTGATGAAATGTGAAGAATGATGAAGGGAAAGGTGGATGAAAATATGACATTTCTGAGCTCCAACATACCCCCCAACTGAACTTGTTGCATGTCTGCATGCAACTGTGCATGGATATTCTCAAGAAATTTTGGCATCTAAATTTCGGCTTTGAGTGATGATAATGAATATTTCCAGGATGGGATTTACATGAGTAACAACTGACATTTTCTTATGGTTGGTTTTTGTGTGACAACCATGAATATAAAGAATGTTGGTTCTTGTGTAAACAACATTCATTTCGTTATTTGTTCTCTTGCTGTTATGATAATAATTTACCCATATACTTACTAGAAAAGATAATATATTAATGTGCATAAGGAAAAATCACTGAGTATGAGAATGCCTTTTTTCATATTTGTGAATCATGCCAATATGTATATCAATGCTTATGAAGCAAAGTGCAACAGAGTATTGTTGGAAAAGAAATGTTGGTAAATGGTAAATGAGATGAAAAATGGAATGATGGTAGTGGAAAAATGGAGTGATGATAGTGAATAAAGTCCCATACCCCCCAACTGATTTGGTTGCATGTCCGCATGCAACTTGGCATGGGTCATAGAAGTGAAAAGGAAAGGGAGCATGGTGATGGAATTTTCCAAATTATTCATTGCTAGCAGTTGAGGAATTACATGATTAAAGTTTAGAAAATAACATACCTCCACTTTACCCAAAATGTTGATGAACTATGCAATAGGAATATGGCTGATGCGACGGCTAGAGCATGGAAGGTGTCATTGCTGCAGAATCATGTGAAAGGTGACTGCTGCTATAGTTGCAACTGCTGTAACTGCTAAATCAGAGAATGTGAAGTGGATGAATATGAACTGCTGTTGAATGAATCATGGAAGAGAGGAAGTATGAAAGTGGAATTGTAGTACTCTCATATAGCTGAAGTCATGCTACTATAACTGTTGATGGAGTCATGAAAAAGTGTATAGTCTTCACCTGCTACAACCCTGATGGTACAATTCTAGTCATGCAAATGAATGTGTCGATGTCGAGCATGAAGATATGTCATTGAATTACCGACCATTGATGAATGTTGTTAACCAATGCGAGGCAAACTCACCATTGATGTCAACGAGTGCCAAGGTACTAGAGTACATCTTGCGAAGTGTGAATGAATGAGATGATGTCGAGCCACTTGCAAGATCTAATGATCAAGGGAAATTGATGTATTCCCATGATTGTCAGCAAGAGAACTTTCCATTAAGGCATGCAAGCCTCCAGGTACACAAAATGGAATCTAGTCTATATCTCAGATAAGGTGCTAAGGTCAATGGGGAAAGACTTGTTGAAAGGTGGGCCTTAAGGAATCCCACATCAGTCAACACGAGTTTTGATAAAAATATTGGTAGGAATATAGGAGAGATCTCACTAGAAATAGTGTTTATGGCAAGGCAATGTAATCATGGAAAAGGAGGTGACTGGTTTTATTCAGAAGGAAAAATGAAAATGGAAAAAGAAGGAAAAAATGTATGTGAATCAGAAAAGAAAGGGCATGTGTGAAGTCGTGATTGATAATTCAATGGAAGATGGGCTTCAACACATGGATGACCAATCTGCTTTGAAGGAGAAATGTGAGGAAATAATTCATGATGCAAAATGGTGTTTGTGATATGGGTTTGGTGTAACAACAAACGCCATGATGTATATGATGAGTAACAACTCCTTCAAGCAGTCAACAAAGCATGTTTTTTTTTTCAAAAGTTTTTTATTCTTGAAAATCACTTTAGCAGCAAAATGCGATTGTCTCTGAACCTGAAAAATGTGAGTACTAATCCTGCAAACAAACTTGTGAGAATTTTGAAAAACATAGCATATAGAAAGAAGTACCAATGTGGCAAATGAAAGAAATAAAATGTGTTTTTGTACCTATTGTCGTGTCGCGCTTGTTTCATCGTTGATCACGACGTAAAGTGACTCAAGAAACCAAGTTAGCGTAAATAAAAACATTACTTTGATATAGTTTTCAAGAATTGATTGAAATCCATTTGCAATTTTTGATTTTTAGAATGTTTAATTTTTATAATTTTTATTTATTTATTATTTTTAATTATCTCATTTTTGTTTGTTTTTAATTGTTATATATATTAATTGTCTAAAACAAAAATTAAAATAATGCAAATTATGGCAACCTGCAAAAAAAACTTATTATACAATTGTCACCGAATTAAAGTATTAATACCAAACCATGTACAATAAGTGAAGCAGACTCCCCAAGGAACATACCATGAACCATCAGGCCTCTGGATATTTTCAATGTACCGAGTGGCCTTTAAAATGTGTGTTCCTATTTCTTTAAGTCAGTGTTCTAGATGCATTTTCTTAAATGTATGCTCAATATAATAGATGCATTTAGAATCTGGAGACTTATTGTATCAACTGCTTACATTAATCTATGAAAACTACCCATTCACTTTTCACTGTATATTCTCAGGTTAAGAACATGTGCGTCGACCATGAATGTATTGAAGGGAATACTCTATCCTTTTATTATTTTTTATTTCCACCCCTCAAACAAGGGCACACCATCATAAGTCTAGTCCTTGGAAACTGTTGAGGTCGTTGATAACAATGGAGACCGTTTATAATTATTGGGAGGCACATCTTTGCCTGTATTTGAAGCCTCAAAAAAGGGCTCCAAGTTACCCTCAACTCAATAATTCGAGCCCTCAATTGCACTTATTCAAATCTTGATCTCAACTTCGACTTTGGGGGCGACGTCGACATCCTCGATATTATCCTTAAAAAAGCCTTTAGGGAAAAAACAAGAGCCATTCTTGTCAATCCAGGCAATGTATCTTTGACAACCCATCCTCAAATCTATTTGCAGCATGCGCAAAAAAATCGACGAGGTAAGGCGATCCATCTATTACCACTTCAACAATGGGAATACCAACTGAGAATGCTTTCATTAGCGAATTCGAAGCTTCAATGGAAAAATCATTCCACCCACCATTCCAATAATACACAAGCCTCTCAGGAACTACACTCTTGCGAAAATTCCCGTAATTGTGCAAAAATGTCTTGCCGGAACAACCCTCCATTCGACACTCATCACAACATCAACCGCGGCTGCTTTAAAACCAAATTAAATGGCCATTTTCACAGGCTGTAGCCCCGTGCGACGTGCTTTCACCCAAAGAGTGATAACTCGGCCTTATCAATCTCTTCTTTGGCTCCATACTCCATATTCGATTTCCCGCTTTGCAAATGCCAATTTTGTTCAAAGGTCTGCCCCAATCCAGTATTTTTGAGTCAATTCTTGTTTCCACGGTGATCACTCATCCAAGAATATCAAATGGCAGGACCAACACAACTAATCGTTCCATAAAGTGCAGTTATGGTTCACCTTGGATTCTTGCAACATGGATGCCAGAGAGGATGCTATAAAAACACAAAATGAAATATACTGTTGCTGGTGGAACACAAGATTCAAAATCCTAAATTAGTCTTCAATATACGTCGTAATCAAAACAATAAATTAATTATACCCTTCCATATTTCTTGTTAGATCATTGATTCATTGCCAGGCATAACATAAGTGTGGGATATCATTGGAAAAGGTCGAGTTCAAGCGAGGGGGAAAATGTTGGATTCGATGGATCTTTCGGATCGATGGGACCGAGAGGAACTATGGAGAAAAAATTTCCGCCAAATAAGAGAAGGATCCATCAGATACACAACATCATAATGATTTTAACTTATTGAAGCACAAAGAAAATGTCGATGGACATAAAATTCAGGAAAGTCAACACATATTGATGAAATTTCAAAATAGTTATGTGACAATGTTCCATTACCTCTTGACGTGAAATATATATATTTTTGATTTGAGAGATAGTAACAATCCGTGGATTTTGGCCGAGGAAACTCCAACCATACCAGTGAAATCATCAGACTTGCTTAGTTAATATTTCCCTCATCCTTCAAAAATGCTTACTGACAGATTTTCCGTTAACTACTTTAAGATAAATGCTCGTTGAAAATTTTAGTTGATCATGGGTGCCTCAACCAAATAAAACAATGAGTTCTTACTGTCATTTCAATGTTTCTTTGCATTTAAAATTCATCAGCTGAAAGATACGAATGGAAAGATAGGAACCAACATGCATGGGAGAGATAAGAGAAGGCAGTTTTTTTTGTTGATAGCGGATCATAGAGATCATAGCTTGGCCATTGTTTCAAATATAGGTTGATCTAGGGCAGGGATATCTATATATTTATAGTGTACCACCAGACAAAGATATATTCCTTGCTGCTGAGATCAATATGACTGCTGTTTTGTTTCTTTGCAGGGTTATTTCCAGGCATCTATAGGATAAGGGACGAAGGCAAAAACATGGCGTTGCTGCCAAACAAACCAAAAATAAACCAGGCCAAAAGTTAAAAGCGAGAAGAGTGCAACTGTTGTTTCAGCTTGGAGTTTCAGCATGGAAAAACACAACTATTATCTTGCATAAATTGCAGACCTTCTTATTCATTTATATTATTATTGTTATTTTTTTCTAATGTACTTACTGCTTTGTTTTTTTGATTTGCAGACAGAAGGATGAACAAATTTTTATTTATGTATTTATTTTTCTATTATGTTTTAAAATACAAATAAAAATAAAAATTGATTTTGCAAACTTATTAAAAATTTGTGAGCAAATGGAAACAAATTGTAGATGAAAAATAGATTAGGCAATTTTTTTTCATCGTCAATCAATTAATCTTCCTGAAATCAATTAGTCATCCTACTTTCTAATCCTCGCGATCGCACGAAGCGCGAAGGAGAACATACTTATTCTAAAAAATAAAAAATAAAACTTGAAAGCAATGTCCTACCTACACTATGCTAATTAAAAATTAGAGATTAGTTACGTGTAGTCAAATAGCCAATGTAGCCAAGCACGCAATAGTAATAAGAATATGTTATCTTTCGATTTCACAAATGACAATCGAAAATATATATAAACGTGCGAAATTAACTATTGAAACTGTAAATTAAAAAAATGAAAAGAAAAACTAAATGGATCTAACCTCGTACTCGCTTGAAACCATCGTTCGATAAGGATTTTGTAGGCACGATTTCCCTCCTTTAGATCATGTTGCAGCTCCTCGTTGTACTCCTTGATCTTCTGCTCGCCTAATTGTTCTCCATTAAATGTGCAGGATCCCTCGAATGTTGATGCCTCATTCGTTGCCGGAGGAGTAAGTAAGCCCTAGATTGCTGTCAAGATATCCTCTTTGTGAGAAGAGGATATCCTAACCTTTGCAAGGATCTGAGTGAGTTGTTCCAAGCTTAAATTCATTGTTAAACAATCTTGTTAAAGAGATTCTTACAACACCCAAAACTAAAATCTAAATGAAAAATTTAAATAAAAGCACTCTTGCTGAAACATAAAACAATTGTTCTTCACAGTTGCAGAAATCAAACGCTCTTGGTAGTTGGCAGGGAGAACATGAGGAGTCTCCACTCAAGTAGCTGTTGTGACCCCTTACCAACACATGCAGATCACACTTGTAGAAATTAAACACTCTTACATAAATTGAAATTCACACTTGCAGGAATTGAAGCACTCTTTGCAGAAATTGAAATTCACACTTACGTAGTTGGCAGGGAGAACATGAGGAGTCTCCACTCAAGTAGATTCTATGACCCCTAACCAACACATCTAGTTCAAACTTGCATGAATTGAAATGAAAAAGAAACTAATACCTCAATCCATCGTGCTTCCCCGACAACGATGCCAAAATGTTGGGCTCTAAAGATGTCCTAAAAAATACCTCTATGCATCAGTTGAAGGTAGGCGTTGGCACAAGCATTTTACTTGTTGCCTACATAGGTTCTTACCTTCCACTTTCAATACATCATCCTCCAGATATGCAACACCTTCAAAGGGAACAACAATCATAACAAAAGGAACGACAGTTGTTCCGTTCAAATGAACGACACTACCTGCAAAGGGAACAACAATCGTAACAAGGGAATGCCAATCGTTACGTTGGACCGAACTAATGTTGTATGAATTTCATTGTAGTACTTTCCCAACTATCTAATTTTTCAATCCGAGGTTCGTAAAATTACGAAGCACATGCAAAGTATATGTATTATTGAAGATAATTTAACCTAATCTAATGGTAAAGCTACAACTGAAATTGAATCATTAACCTAATGCAAGAAGCTGAAACCCATGACTTGGAATTGAATTGCTACAACACACGACTGGAATGAAATTGCATAAATGAAATTAATTTAGGAATGTAAAATTGCGTCAAAGGATAAACAACATGTGAAGAGAAACAAGACGACACATGTGAGCTCACACTAACAGTAAAGAAATCTCAAATTACATTACAAGAATCAAATGACAAATCACGAAACAATAATGAAAAGATGAATCAAACTAGCAATCCCTTTCTCCAATATTACAAAACCCAAACTCTACATACTAAGATTAATTCCAAACTTCTACTCGAATCCTAATGACTACTCCCTCATGAAGAGAGAGCACTCTCTTTTATACATGAGGGCTTGGAAGATAAGATAAGCATCTCATAATTACATATCCACTATTATCTCAACTACTTTCCCATTATTAAAAAATATAATCCCTTCAAATCCTCACACATATCTCTCATATATCTTAGATAAGATATGTTATCCATTCCCCATGATCTTCTCCTTGAAATAGGCTTGAATTATCTCCTCAAATCTTGAAATGGTGGAGGAAGTATTCGAGAAGTCTTTTTGAATTAATCCTTCACATATTCCTACACATTACAAAGCTCACACATTTTTGAGATATATATGAAAACATGTCGAGTTTCTAATATTTAATCACAAATTCCCTTTTAATACTAAAATGAATAAAGTGGAGAATAATAAGGTGAAACCCAAATATATTTATGAAAATGATATCATGAAAGGTGAATGGGGCGATGAAATGTGAAGAATGACAAAGGGAAAGGTGGATGAAAATATGACATTTTTGAGCCCCAACACAACCAAGTCACCTGTCCAGTCAACTTCCCCGTCAAAATCCATACAACCCAGTCACCTTGCCATGTCATCTTCCGTACAACCCAATCACCCTGCCATGTCAGATTCTGTACAACCCAATTGTCGTCCGTATGACCACGTGTCAACCTGCCATTGGACCATGTTATGTATGGATTGTTGCGTATCATCCATACAGTGCCACGTGTCAAATCTGTACTGGTGCCAACTCAGCTCCTAAATTCCAAATTTGAGTGACACATGTCACCTCTTGGTGATTCCACATCAACATGATGACATCATCATGATGTCACCTATCGTACTACTGACATCAGTAGTACAGTCTGTTGACTTTGATCAGTTGACTTTTTGCATGTTTGGGAAATCGTTCAGAACATTTTATCTTTCACATACGACATCCATTTGCAAAAAAAAATATATGGCCAAAATCAACATGATGAGTCGGACGGAATAGCACTGGTTTCATCCAATTTTGAGACTTTGATTTTTAGGCCTTCCTGGATCCATTTCGGATCATGCCTCCTCACTAAGACCTTTTGGTGCTCCAAAAGGGTATTAACCAGTCATCAAGTGTGGGATAGGCCATCCCACTTGTTCTTTGTCTTTAAACTGTGTCTCGTGCACCTGTCTCATCAAGATCATTTGAAAAATAACCATGACAACTGATAGCATATTGTTAGCCATTTTTACTCTTTCACATCTTACTGAATCCACTACCATCCATGTTGAAAACATTAGCAACGATAACATCAGAAATATGACTACAAATGAGCTAATATGTTTGTAGTACTTGCACGACATTAGCTTATCTTGAAGCAAAGTATGATTGAACTTCCATTTTACAACCATCTCATGTTCATGCTTAAGATAAATTGCTTGATTTGACACAATTATAGGTGTGTTGCTTGCATAAGATGTCTTCCTTAATTGTTCCATTCTTTGTAGAGATTGATTTTCCTTTAAGTGATGAGCATGCACAACATATTCATTTCCTTCTTTAGTTAAGTGATATTGATTATGTTCCCTGTAGAAGATTTCTTTGCGATCATACAAATAAGGACTACCTAAGACCATTCCACATTCATTGAGTGGCACCAAATCACCCATTAGTTCATCCACAAAATTTGATGAAATTGCAAACTTTAAAGTGCATTACTTTGTTATGTGCAATTTATGATTGTTGCTTATCCATTTAAGTGAGTAAGGTTTATGATGCATCTTAGTGTTTAATCCCAATTGTTTAACCACTTCCTCTAAAATCAAGTTAGATGGAGATCCACTATCTATCAATGTATCGATCTTGGTATGTTTCATTATCACCCTTATGTGAAACAACTTACTTCTAGAATCATATCCATCACCAATTTTACCTGTCAAACCAATTGTTGTGATCTTAGTCTCATCACTTGAATCATAACCCAAGCCTGTTGGCCGTGTTGCTGCTGCAACTATTTGTCTCCCTTTCCTCTCTTTGAACCACTTTGGTCTCTTCTCGGGATGCAATTTCCAACAATGGTCATCATCATGCCCTTCTTTCTTGTAATGCTTGCAAGCGATCTTCTCTTCCCTTCTTGTCGCTGAATTTGATTTCTTGCCATTCCCTTTTCTTTTGTCCTCTTTCCTCAAAGATGGTTCCCCTGATACACCAAATCCTGTTTTCCCTACTTCAATGTATGTTGCTTGAATAGAAACCTCATCAAGATTAGTAGGTCCAAACATAAATACAATGTTACGAACATGTGCATGTAAACTTCCTATATACTTCATAAGAGTTTCTTGGGTATGTAATGGAATGTTTAACATTAATGCCATCTTACAAAACTCATATGTGTATTCTTGCACCGTTTGTCCCTTTCTTAGTTTAAGACCTTTCCATTCAACTAAAGCCTTCTCTTTATAACCCAAAGGATAAAATTGCTTTCTAAGTGAAAAAACAAAATCTTTCCATGATGGAAATACATTACCCACTTGTTGCGTGCTATTTTGCAACTTACTCTGCCACCAGATGAGTGCTATTCCTGCAAGACGAAGCAATGCCAACTTGATTTGAGTTGCCTCATCCTTGATTTGTTGCACACTGCAATAAACTTCCATCTTTCTGACCCAGTTATCAAGCCTCTTAGCATTGACTTCACCATCATACATGGGCAGTTCAAATTTCACATCAAGCTTAAGGAAATGTATATCATGTTTATGTTTATGGGAATGTTTTCTTGCGATGGATTTTGAACTTGTACTTGAAGAAGAAGAAGCTGATGGAGAAGAAGGAGGTGAAGGAGGAGGTTTAGGAGCATCCTCTCCTTCTTTACTTTTGTCTTGTTTAGAAGATTCCCCTTGGAAAGGCCTCTTTAGTTCCAAGTAATCCTCATATAAGACCTTCACCATCTCAGACATGGTGAATAAAGTCTTTTGCAACTTGATCTCATTCCGAGACATCCCTTCTTCCGATGCCATCTCCTCACTTTGAGAAGTCCTCTTTCTCAATCCAATCTCTGGATCCCCTTATACAATCTTGCCTTCACCATGATTCAACTTTTCCCTGGAAATGATGCAAACACAAAAACCAACTGTCAACCTGCTCTTATACCACTTTATCTGAAATGATCTTTTAAAGACTTGGTTAAATTTTAAGCATGAGTTCATTTACCAATTAAGAATTGATGAAAGAAGTAGAAATTAATGAGATATTATAGCAGCCATAATAATAAATGCAAATCATAATGTAAGCACAAAGAATCAACAAACCATAAAACAAAGTTGTTAATGGAGTTCGACAAGATTGCCTACGTCTCCGGGCCTTTGTCTCAGTGGGTGAGGCTTAATTATTTCTCTTCAATGCTTCAAAAGTACATCAAAAAAGTGTCAAAAGGATTACAAACTAGTCTGGCTGTATTATTCTTGACATCAAGAATCCAATACAATCAACGACATTTAAAAAGGCTGAGCGTAGCTCCCAGAATTGGCCCGCAAAGTTCCCCTCTTCAATGGCTTCCCTACATAGAAATGGATTTGGATTTCAAATTCCTCAAAATTTATCCTGTTCTAAACATTCTCAATGCTGCTAAGAACCCCTGGTTTATATAGATTTGGATTTGGTACCAATTCCCCAACTTCCTCCCAAGATTTGGCCTCAAATCGGGCTCTAGATCCCCCAATATTGGCTAAAATCCATCAAAAATCAGTTGAAAATCCTTAAAAAAACATATTATATGGTAGAAAACCCAAAAATGGCCAAATACAAGGTGCAACCCCCTATCTTCGGGCTCCAGGACACATGGGACAAGTCCATGTGTCCATAGGCTAGAAATTGGTGCGCTGCTCCTCCGGTTTTGGTTCCTGGTCCTATGGCTTTGGCCCATGTGGCCAAGCCCTTACCTCTCCACATGCCCTCTCGATTGGCTTAAACCTGGGTTCGTAGCTCCTGGTCGGTCAGGGCTAGCCCTCGCTGACCAGGGCCTATCCCAAACACCCGCCACATGTCAACTTTTAATTATATGCGATGGTTTTTTTAGACAAGAACCACAATAGACTAGTCGGTCCGCCCCCCTTCACGAAGTCGTTGGCTCATCCAAAGGCTAAGGGTTTGAATCCACCAGAGGCTATAACAAATTTTTGAACTAGCCAATATTGGAAAAATCTAGGGTGCCATGTGGTGCCCTCTAATTGGGCCACGTGTCGCCCCATGATTCATCCGTACCACACAATCAACGTCCAGTCAACATACATAGTCAGCTTCCATGTCCCCGTTGTACAACCTAGTCACTTGTCTAGTCAGCTGCCATGTAAGCATTCGTACAACCCTGTCAACCTGCCATGTTATCTTCCGTACAACCCAGTCACCCTACCACATCATCTTTCGTACAACCCAGTTGTCGTCCGTACTACCATGTGTCATCCTGCCATTGGGCCACGTCATTTATGGTTTGCCATGTGTCAAATCTGTATTGGTGCCAACTCAGCCCGAAAATGCCAAATTTGAGTGACACGTGTCACCTCCTAGTGATGCCATGTTATCATGATGATGTCATGATGACATCACTTGTTGTACTGCTGACATCAACAGTACGACTTGTTGACTTTAACTAGTTGACTTTTTGCATGTTTGAGAAATCGATCAGAACACGATATCTTTCGCATACGACATCCATTTGCGAAAAAAAAATATGGCCGGAATCACGACGAGCCGGACGCAATGGCACTGGTTTCGTCCGATTCTGAGAACTTTGATTTTTAGACCTTCCTGGATCCATTTTGGATCAATAAAGACTTGCAAAGATCGACTTGCTATCCCTCCTTAGGACGTGAGCAATCGAGCATGTAGAGATGAAGAGCTCATCCAAAGGACACTGCAGAAAATGTTTACAAACCAGTCTCTGAAAACTAAGAAGTTCTTTGCAAAGCTTTGGATAGATTTGTGATTTCCCAGCTCTCTCAAGTGCAAACACGTTAGCAAGAATGGATACTTTCCAATGATAGCGTGCCAATGCGTGCCAATGCAGTTCAACATACGTTCTGTTATAATATGCTAGCAAACCATCACTATCACTAACTTATGTGCCACATGTATGTTAGTATAATCAAAGAATGTTAGTATAATCAAAGAAGAGTCTATGATATTGAATGAGATCATTAGATATCATTGAAATAAATTTATTTCAACTCTTATAAACACTATCAAATAAATTAGCTTTGATAACAAGTTTGAAAGCTTTTTATTATTTAAAAGAGAGGCTTCAAAATCATGACGTGGATCCCTTTATTACCCCACAGAAGAACAAACACATTATAACAAACACGTGCATTAATCTTCTTTAAAAATCATTGATAAAAAGATTGTAACTTTGATAAATCTCGTTGAAGCATCGAATAGCTTCAGAGTATAAAGTGATAATTTTTTTTTCTGTTAGTAAATTAACTGAATAGCTTTGAATGGTCAATGAAGTAGGTATCCTCAAGACAACAACTTCGTCTATCTCTGGTTAATAGATAATGAAACGATACATTATGTACGACTTGTAAGTACTCAAGAGCCTATTTCAATTATTGATCATTAAATCATCAATTTGGGGGCGTAAGCTTAGAGATGCCAACACTATATGTGTAGGGACTAGGACAAGAATGACTATATAATCTATGGGAAATAATTCTTAATTTTATGACTCTGGAGCTCCTCCTGGTTGCAAATTTAGTCAACATATCTAGATTTCTCTTAGCTAACTCTTCTTTGAAAGGTTGAAGTTCTATCTTTAGTTCTCTGATTTGTGCCTGGTGAGCTATGTTCTGTCTATAGAGGTTTCTGAGTTTCCTGTGGAGGGACCGAAACCTTTTGGCTATAAATTTGGCTTTGTCAATAGTTTCATGATACATGTCCATGAGTCCCTTAAGCTTCTTCTTTGCAACCAATTCCCCCTTCTTCATTTCATCAACTTCAACCCTTGCCTCTTTAAGTTGTCTTTTGAGCCTCTTAAAAGTATGATTGCTCTCTTCTTGAGGAGTGGTGATGTCAATGATTTCAATAGGCTTTTCAACATCTATGGATTTACCTTTCCTCTGGGATGAAACTCCTACTGCATCATCCTTCACATAGATCTCTTGCTTGGCTGCTTCTTTGGTAAGAGGCTTCCTAGCTTTGACCTTTTCAGCTACACTAGGTGAAGGAAACACCAACTTTATGCCTCTTAGGCCTATGGTTTTGCTTGAAGGGAACTTCATTGGAGTGGGATCTGGGATGGGTGAAGCTTCCCTCTATGAATATTGTGAAAGTCCTCCTTCTTCATCTCTCTTTTTGGCTCTATCAACTTTAACAATCATAGTACTTTTTCTCTTCTTTCTCACCTATGAATACATAGTCTTCTCATCAGGGACAAGGTTTTGAAGCTTGGACTGTGGAGTGGGGGAAACATTCAATTGAATTTGTGAAGAAGTGATGAATGTTTCCCAATCCGTGTTTGTCTTTCTCAATTCTTCCATCATAAGCATTTTGATAATACATGAGTGGAAGACACTAGTGTCCAGTTGCTTGGATTTGTCCTGAACTCTATCAACCATCTTGCCAATACTTCTGAACAAATAAAAAGGGAGGTTTATAACTTCTTTCCCTATGAAGTGGAGCAGTAGACTTATATGGTATTGTTATATCATGTTAAATCTCCCTTCACAGGTAAAATACCTCTGAATCACCTTCAACATTTTATCAAAGCCTTCAAGCATATGATTTCGTGGTACCCATTTAAACAGATTGTCCCCTTGGTATTATGGTTTGAGGAACTCCTTGGAGAAAGAGGCATTTAGTATCATAGCCTTGAACCACCTCTCTCCAGTGTTGGGTATCTCAGTTGCAGCTGAGATGGACAATTCTAAAACTTTAAACTCTAATGTTCCCACCTTGGTTTTAATACCATCAAAATTCAATGCAAATTCTCTAGCAACCTCTGGATGCCCCCTTTGCATATTTTGAAAAAAAGTGATGCAACCTACTCTTTGGAAAGATTCTCTGATCAAAGGGTCATAATCAAGTAGTTGCATGTCATAGGGCTCTATTTTCACTATTCCCCCTCCCTTATGAGTCTTCTTGTGTTGTGGGTTTTCCATAACTACTGCTGAGGAATACTTTCTGTGAGTTGTAATAACAAGTAGATTTATGAAAACATGGATATAAGGAACCATGGTTTTGATGACAAACTTCTTTCAATAGGCTGACCTTGTACAATATTTTTATACAAATCACGTTATGCACTTTCAAGAATGATACAGGGAATTCTTCAAACAAGAGATATAAAGAAAGGCAACTGGAATTTACAATAAGAGGGAGACACCTGTGAATTCTCTGCTTAAAAACAAGGATTTTATGACAATACAAGTATCATTTAACAACGTGGTTACCTCTGCAACCTATTTCTTCTCTACAAATGATGAACTGTGCTTTAAAAAATGAGTAGGGGTAAGATTGAATCTGTTAAGGTCGGAGTATTTGAAAATAGAGAGGTCGGGTTTCAAGCAGTGCTGGAACAAAGGTTCCGTAGCACCCCGTTTCCAGTTCACAACGCTAGGAACAAATGATGTGAGCAAGTCAAACTTGAGAAGGAAGAAAACTGGAGGATGTCAGAAGATAGTCAGGTTGCAAAATCATAGTTTAAGAACATCTCTTGAGATAATTTTGCAATGATAGCAAGGCAATGACAATTCGTAGTGCCAAAGGGAACAAACAACCAAAACCCCTTTTTCTACCTTCAAACATGGTGAAAAATCTCATGGAGTATTTGGTGGTCCTGAATTTGACGCTGGTGTATTTGAAGTTGCACAATGGTGTTTGCGAGTAGTCCAACCTCCAACTCATCTTCTTCATCTAGTTCACAGGGACAAGTTCATAGCGCCTATCTGTAGCACTAGGTTCGCAATGTCGAGCTCAAAAATGATTTTCACACTTGGAAAAAAATAGTTAGAATCTTTTATGACAAAATCCCTGGACATTTGTTTAAAATATCAGCTCTGAAATCAAGGGCATATTCTTTGACACGATCCATAAATGAAATGATGGAAATGAATGCATGGTGTGC
Source organism: Picea engelmannii (assembly GCA_009831015.1). Taxonomy (NCBI): domain Eukaryota; kingdom Viridiplantae; phylum Streptophyta; class Pinopsida; order Pinales; family Pinaceae; genus Picea; species Picea engelmannii. Next base: position 117,098 of record ML806112.1, read on the forward strand.
CTTTGAATGCGATGCGAACTCTCCTAGTGAGTTGGAAGCGTAAAAATCAAAATTGATTTGACATCTAAACGGGTAAAGGTGACAAAAGGAGGGGTCTGCATACAACATGGAGGAAGTGACATGTCAGGGTGATGATGGAGAAATTGAAAGATGTGACTCATGAATGCTTTATCCGACTTGTTATGATAGCAAGGCATAACCCAATGACTCTATACCAAATCCAAAACTAACCTTAGCTTATTTTCATCAAGTTTGAAAAATGATTATAGAAAAGGTATAGAAAACCTAAAACAAAATGAAAACCTAGGACTCAAAATCAAAACTGAAAAGAATTTTGACCCTTGCAATTATATGTGATAAAAACATGTAGTTTGGTGGATCGATGACTAAGATCTATTTTGAACTCGAAATCGACGGCTGGGATTCATCATGATAAATTTACAAATTCCTAAGGATTCGACCATTTAAAAGGTTTATGAGATCAATGGGAAAGATTAACGAGGGTTCATGGAATAGAAGGGATTGACGGTCCAAATCAATCAAAGAAAAGTCAAAAATTTTCTAAGTGTTAAAGTTCACCAAGAGAAATCACCAACGACTGATGGATGGATCGACCAAAATGATGAAGAGTTTGGGTCGGCCGTAAGACATCTCAAACCATCGATGGCCGATGGTCGGGGGTTGGCAAAATCCGACAAAGTATTTTTAATCACCAACGAACATCGTCGATGGTTGATGGGTTAATGGTCCGGGGTCGATCAATTTTGGTGAAATGTTTGAATCAAGCAAGAAAATATGTCAATGGCCGATGGTTGGGGGTTGGACAAATTCGACGAAGTAATTTCAATCGCTAACGAATATCGTCGATGGCCGATGGTTTAATGGTTGAGGGTCGACCAATTTTGGCAAAATGTTCGAATAAAGCAAGAGAAGCCGTCGATGACCAATGGGCCAATGGTCGAAGGTCGGTAGAATTCGGTGAATTATTTCGAATTGGGCAAGAGGAGTCAACAATGACTGATGCACTGATGGTTTGGTGTCAGTCGAAGTCAATGAGGTGAAGAGAATCAGTCGATGGCTGATGGGGGGAAAGAGGATGATGACATCATTATCCACATGTTATGCTACACCATCATCCACGTGTTATTCCATGTCACCCAAGTTGACACCTCAAGATGATGTGTCATGCCACATCAACATCCATGTGTCATGCTACATCATAAGTTGTCGTGTCAACCAACAAAAGTGGTTGATGGCTGATGGTCAAATTGGTCGATTTAGGAAAGCGTATTTGACAAACATTGGGGATCACCGATCATCGATGGGTCGATGGTCGGGCGTCGACCAAAGTTGTTGGGATTTCCATTTTCCAACAAAGATCACCGATGACCAACGACCGATAAATAGGTCGGCTGAGTTGGAATTATGTGCAAGTGGTCGTCGGAGACTTGGGTTGATGGCCGACAGTTGGGTTGGCAGTTTGGGGAAGTATTGTGTGTGCCATAAAAGAACATCGCTCATCAATGGTTGATAGAGAGTAGATAAACAACCCATATTGCTTCTGACCTGAGATCGATGGCACAGATTGCACATAGGCGAAATTCCTCCACAATTAAAAAAAACAACAATCCGAAGCCGCTATTTTCTTATTTTGGCCATAATTAGAGAAAATTACAATGGAATGCGATGAAAATTATGGGTTTTTTCCGCAAATATGAGGTCTACACAATATTTAGAGAAGGTTGTTGTCCAATTCTGCTCGGCTTTGGTAGAAATTGCAAAATAGAGGTTTTTAAAGATCAAGGTCTGGATCATTGACATAAGTCTAGATTAAGCCGGAACTCTTGGGGAGAGTCCAAAAAGTAGATAAAGAAATAACCCACGAAGGAATTGAATAAATCGTATGGGAATTGGAATGGGGACATTGAAAGAGGCCAAAATCCATTATTCTGGGCTACTTTTCGAGGATTTTTGAGATTTTCAGAGAGGGAAAAGTGACCCTAGATCACAAAACAAGAAATTTTTATTTAGTTGACTTTTTATATAATCATCAAGACGGACAATTTTGGTTTAGTGAATTTTTTTTAGAAGTGCATAGATTGAGAGATAGCCAGTTCTGCTAACTGGAAAAAGGAGTGAAAAAGGACAAAGTTGCATATTTCAGATTGCTATAGTTTTTGACTGGAACATCATATTAAAATTTTGAAAGTTTTTATGAATTTCATGTTGTTATTATTATCTCTGTCTCATATAAAAGTTTCTCCAGTTCTTGACATATTTTCTTCTATAGTTGACAGAAGTCCGCATTTCAAAAAAATTGCACTAGTAGAGAAAATGCATAGAAATGGGTGAAAATGACTTCTTCAAGAAGCCACATCTTTCAGCTTAGATATCAGATTGGGACATGATACAACCATTGGAAAGATATTTCAGAGAATAATGCATCTAGGGGATCATAGTTTGAATTGATGAAATGTGCATCATTATTTCGATGAGGAAACAACACGTATGCTAATTAATGAAATATTTTATAATACACATGTTCTAACAATAATTATTACACACACATTTATTGCAAAATTAGAGTTACAAAAACAAAATTTAGTTCTTATATTAGGATTGGAGTTATGGAATAGGCTCAAGGATCTTACAACTGTGAGGAAGAGATCAGAGGTCTACATGTCAACATGGGGAATGCAGAGACAAAATCAAATGGAAGAAGAGATAAGAAAGAGCCTGTCACTATGAGAAGTCTGCACAGGGAAGTGTAGAGATACATAGATGACAATGAAAGGATTATGAAGGCTCAAGAGATATACTTTAGATCTTGAACATGTTGCATAAGAAAGTCAACACGGATTCTGGCACCAAGAAAGCAACTAGTGTTAGACAATTATCAACATCTAGATCCCATAGCAAAAGGGATGATCACATAAATGATAGACAAGTCAAGAAGCATGAGAATGCACCATCATTCTCCAAGGAAATCCACTAGAATAACTCATGCAAGTTCAAGACCAAGAAGCAAACCAAGTGTGTCTCTTGTTCGGAGTCAAAGAAGAAGGCTTGAGGAAGAAATATTGCAAGGTGAACTCATGAAAATCAAGCCACCTACTTTCAATGGTGAACACCGGAAGGGTGAAGAGGCCGAGGCATGACTGTTGGAAATGAAGAAATATTTTTAGCCGCATGATTACCCCTCCCGGGTAGAAGCTAGAATTGCAACCTACCACTTGCAAGGAAAGGCAACTTTGTGGTGGGATCAACTTAAGCAAGCTAAGAATATCGATGAGAAAAGGATCTGATGGAGGGAATTCAAAGGATATTTCCAAGATAAATATTTGTCTGAGCATTATTATGAGAGGAATATGAAAGAGTTATTTGAACTCATGTTGGGAACCATGAAAATGGAGGAATATGAGATATGATTCTTTGAATTGTTGAAGTATGTTGACTTCATCAAGGATGAGAAGGTTAAAATCCAAAGATTTCTAAGTGGGTTACCCTCCTTTTACAGTAACAAGATTCAATATGATAAGCCCAATACCTTGGAAGAAACCATAAGCAGAGAAAGACACCTTTATGAGCAAAGCAAAGGAAGGTCAATTTTCTAAAAAGCTTAGACTGATAAGATGAAAGGGAAAAATGATCAAAGGCATAAAGGTTTTAGGCCACCCTTTTTCAGAAATAACTCCCAAGCAAATGAACAAGGCCATGCAACCCAAAATGAGAAAAATAATGCAGATTCATTTGGGAAAAGGCCAAGGAAACAACCTGTTCAATGTTGGGGATGTGAGGGAAATCACTTATATAGGGACCTCCCTAAAAAAGGAGAAAGAATGATGACTGCCCACGAAATTTAGGAGGTTGAAATAGTGAAAGACATGGGAGGAAGCATTCCAAGGATTTATGAAACCTTGGACAATGAGTAGGCAGAGTATCAATCCCCCATGATCGAAGTGGAAGGTAATATTGACAACCAACCCATAGCAATTTTGATTGATTCTGGAGCGACCCATAGTTACATAAATGCTAACATTTTTGAAATATTTCACTTGCAAAGAAGTAAGCATAAGAAATATTGGTTAGTTTAGTTAGCCACGGGGGTGAAGAGAAAGATTAATGAGTTGGTTAAATATTTTCAAATATACACGAATGGACTCAACACAAAGTAGATGTAAACATCACACCATTTGATTCATATGATTGTCTAATTGGAATGGATTGGTTGGAAAAACATCATGCCATCTTAGACTGTTACAACAATAGAAGTACACGTCTTGATGAGGAAGGGAAACAAGGCAAGATTCAAGGCATTCCAAGAGTTGCAACTGTTAGAGAGATTTCAACTATGCAGTTGAAGAAGAGCTTCAAGAAGGGATGTCATATGTTTACAACCCATATGGAGGAGGTAGCCAAAGACAAAGTAGAAAGCATTGAATACCATCTGGTCTTGAGGGATTTTGAAGATGTTTTTAGAGAAATTCCAAGATTTCTACCAAAGAGAGACATTGACTTTTCTATTGATTTGGTTCCAAGAGCTGCCCTAGTATCTAAGACACCTTACATAATGGGCACACCCGAACTAAAATAGTTGTAGATGCAACTTGAAGAACTTTTGAAAAAGGTGTATATATGCCCAATTGTGTCACCTTGGGGAGCCTCGGTTCTTTTTGTGAAGAAGAAGGATGGAACCTTAAGGCTATGTATTGATTTCAAGCAACTTGATAAGGTTACCATAAATAATGAGTATCCTTTTCCTAGAATTGAATTTGTTTGATCAATTGAAAGGTGCGAGCATATTTTCGAAGATTGACGTGAGATTGGGATATCATCAAGTAAGGATAAAGGAAGAAGACATCAACAAGGAAACATTCAGAACAATATATGGGCATTATGAATTGACGATAGTGCCATTTGGACTATCAAATGCCCCAACAATCTTTATGTGTTTGATGAATAGAGTGTTCAGGGAGTACCTGGACAAGTTTGTGATTGTGTTCTTAGATGATATACTTGTCTATTCTAAATCATAAGAGGAACATGAGAAACATTTAAGAATGGTGTTACAAGTTTTAAGAGAGTATAGATTGTATGCTAAGTGAAGTAAGTGCATATTTTATCAAAAGAAGATTCACTACTTGGGGAATATAATATCAGTTGATCCTAAGAAGATAGAGGCCATTAGAGGATGTCCAACGCCAAAGAATGTCACATAGTTCAGATCATTCATGGGTCTTTCTGGTTATTACCATAGATTCATAAAAGGGTTCTCAAGGATTACAAGTCCAATCACTTCTTTGCAAAAGAAGGGAGTGAAACTTGAATGGACTTCCAAATGTGAAGAGAGTTTTCAACAGTTGAAGGGAATTTTGGTAAGTGTACCAATATTGAAGATTGCAGATCCGAATGAATATTTTGTTTTGTGCATCGATGCATGCAAGGAAGGAATCAATGGAGTTCAGTCAAAGGGACCATGTGGTATGCTATGAGTCCAAAAAATTAAAAGAGCATGAGAGGAATTATGCTACACATGACTTGGAGTTAGCAGTGATTATACATGCATTGAAAATGTGGAGGCATTACCTTATGGGTAAGAAATTCAAGCTAAGGACAAACCATTATGGTTTGAAGCATTTGTTTGGACATCCAACACTAAATTCCAGACAAACTATATAGATGGAATTTTTGAGTGCATATGACTTCGAAATTAAGCATATAAAGGGAAAGGAAAATCAAGTGGCTGATGCACTCAATAGGAGAGCTCATGAAGTGCATATTGCAGCCATCGGCATGTACATGATAGATCTGAAAGACAAAATCATTACATCAGCAAATTCAAATCAACAATATGTAAGAATAAAAGAGATATTACAACAAAGAGTAAAAATTTAATTATTATGAGTTGAAAGAAGCCATAATTCTCATGTACAAAGGTAAGGTGTATGTGTCGAATTCCAGTGAGATAAAAAATGCAGTGCTGAAGGAGATGCGTAATGTGCCATATGTTGGGCACCCAAGGTATCATAAAACAATTGCAACAGTAAGAAGCCAATACTTTTGGCTGGGAATGAAAAAAGAAGTGGTTAATTACATAGCCGGATGCCTAGAATGGAAAAAAGTAAAGACAAAACATAGACATCCAACATGTTTGCTACAACCATTTACCATTCTAGAATGGAAGTGGGAAGTTGTTACAACATATTTTATTACTAAGCTGCCAAGAATAGTGAAGCAACATGATTCCATCATGGTGGTGGTCGATAAATTGACTAAGACAACACATTTTATTCTAGTAAAGACTACACACAAGGCAACAAATATTGCAGATATCCACATGAAAGAAGTTGTTAGGCTACATGGGGTACCTAAAGAAATAGTTTCAGATAGAGATCCAAAGTTCACATCTAATTTTGGAAAGGTTTTTTCAAGGGCTTTGGAACAAATTTAAATCTTAGTACAACATATCATCCAGAGTCAGATGGACAAACTGAAAGGACTAATAGAATAATTGAGGACATGCTTATAATGTATGTGGTGGATCGACCATCAAAGTGAGAAGATTATATTCATTTAGTTGAATTTGCCTACAATAATGGGTATCATGCCTCATTGAAAATGAGTCTGTTTGAAGCATTGTATGGAAAAAAATGTAACACACCAGTGAGTTGGGATAATCCAGCAGACAAAGCAGTTGTTGGGCTAGATTTGTTAAAGAAAATGGAAGAGCATATAGTAAAGATAAAGAAAAATTTAAAGGCTTCCCAATATAGGAAGAACAATTATGCAGACGGGAACAAAGTTTTCAGAGATTTAGAACATGTTTTTTGAAGTTTCCCGAAGTTGGCAGCGAGATATTATGGGACTTTTGAAATATTAGAAAAGATAGGGCCAATTGCATACATGTTAGATTTGCCTGCATCCATGAGAGTGCATAATGTATTTCATGTGTCAATGATAAAGAAATACGTTCCTGATCCTAACCACATAATTGATTGGAATGTGATCCAGGTGGAGCACGAAGAGGATTTTTGGGTGGAAACAGTACACATCCTAGACCGGAAAGTCAAAGTGCTTAGGAACAAAACCATAGGGCTGGTAAAGGTTCAATGGACCTGCTACGGTCCTGAAGATGCTACATGGGAGCATGAATAAAACATGTGAGCATAATACCCACAAAGTTTTGATAGTTTGAAGAAAACATAATGCAAGACTCCATTTTGAGCAACTAAAATTATGGAACCACATCTTTGAGTTGTAGTCAATTGCGTTGGGGACCTTGATAAAAGAATGACTCATCCTTGGATTAGCCTTGATAAACAAATGGTACATCCCTTAGGTTATCCCTGATAAATAGATGGTACATCCCTTAGGTTATCCCTCATAAATGAATGGTGAATTCCTTGGGTCAACGAGTTGAGAGGAACATGATATTTTGGTTGGAGCTGCTACTGGAGTTGTTAAATTTCAAAATTTTGTTTCTAAGTATTGTGATTGTTGGCCTTTGGTTATGAAAGTAAGAGAATATCAAGGAAGAACAGGCAAAATGCGAACTGCGTGGAAGACACAGTGACTGTTACTGGGTTGAAGTGAGCAAAAGAGAAGAAAGGACAGAGAAAAGTAAAAGGAAGCAAGCCGATGAATGAATAAATTGAGGATACATATCAACAAGGAAGGAGGATCATGGATGACACAACAAGTGGAAAAATATACCGTTGGATGCTTTGGATCACCACGCGAGAAGGAAGGAAAGACATGCTAGCGAAGCCCTGAAAACGCAGGTCAAGTTGACCTAGGGTTTTAGACACCTAGGGTTTTGGTATCTAGGGTTTTGACACCTAGGTTTCGACCTAAGGATGTCGGTGAGTGATTGTAATGTATAAATAGAGGTCAAGAGGACCTGGGATGGGTTGTTGTCATTGTTGTTACTATTTTTGGTGTTGTGATTGTTGTTGTGTGATCGAGTGAGTAACATTGTGTGAGAGATAAGTGTTGGGTACAAGAGCCTTCTGTATTGTAAGATCTTTAGCTGGGTGTGAAGATCAACCCTGTAGCTGGGTGCACAAGGAGGGGAGAGATATAGAGGAGAAGAAAGAAGAATTACTAGCTGAGAGTGCAAACAAGAACTGTATGCTTCACCTTAATATATTATAAAGCACAATTCTGTGGATGTATCCCTAGAGAGAGGGTGAACCACATATACCTTGTGTTGTTTGTGATTGATGCTATGTTCTTTGCCTTTGATATACTGGTATTGCATTACTGTGGTAGATCTGATAGGTGTGTGGAATAGATCTAAGCTGATAAGTGATATATGCATGCTGTATTGTTCTGGTATTAGATCCACTTGATATTCCCTTTGGTTGTAGACATCCCTGTCATGAAACCCCCCCATAGCTGCTTCGGGTGAGACTGCATCTACTTCGCATTTGTTTCCGAAAGGGCCAGTAGTTAGGGCTTGTTGGTGCGCTCTTGGAGCTGAACCCTGGGTCTTCCCCTGTGCCAACAAATGGTTCCGTTGCTGGGACATGAATATTCTTGAGGGGATGTCAAGGTGGTTCCCATCAAAGACAGAGATTCATAAGTGGATAGAGGATCAAGAAAAGGACTTCGCTGAAGCCCATAACAAGAACCCTAATATTAGTACAAAGGATTGGTTAGGAAGATATATCTTTACTGATATACACAAAATTTTCTTTGGAGGAATCCATTGGGAGATATACGAGTGGTTAGCTAGGTTAGCAAATACCCAGTTTGAGATCAGATCTAGGCCACCTGTGGTCTAGACGTCGTCACTAATCAATAAGTTCAAGAGAGTTGATAACATCATGGTAAGAGCATTAGAACACTGGTTTGATAGCACCATTGGAGGGTACATCATCAAGTTTGTTGTTTACAAGGTAGAGTCATATAACCAAGCCGAGAGATATTTCTTCAAGGGACCTAGAGGAAAATTTCTACATTTTTTGAAGTTGAGGATCAAGATGATATTACATGAGAAGAACATCTTGAAGATATAGTAGATTGGTCGGATCTGGAAAAGCTAATGTTTAGGAATTTAGACAACGACAGTGACATAGGATGGACATACGCACAGTGGGAGAGCATTCAAAGAAGTTCACCTTGCGAACCTGTTTAAGTAGAACTACAGGGATGAGGGTTTCTACAGTGGAGAAGAGGTAGATCTGACGGACAAAGAGCATTAAAAAACTGCTAGGGTAGAGGAAGGGAAAGTTGAAGAGCCTCGCCGGGAAGAGCTAGAAACTTCGGGAACTGTGTAGACTGCTGAAGTAAGTATTATTATACCTCATGTTGATTCAGTAGAATTAAGCAATCAGAGTAATCCAAGCCACCAGAGCATTCAGAGCACTGTCACTAGTAGTCCACCACATACTTAGTCAGGAACCCTAGGAAGATCTATGGCAGATGAGATGAGGCTCCTTATTTTTAGGGGAGATGGGTCTGAAGACCCTGATCAACATTGGTTCCTATGTGAATCCGTATGGAACATTAAAACTGTCACTGATGACGCTGTTAAAAGAACTCAATTTAGTACTACCCTTCTAGATCGTGCATTGAGATGGTACATGAAGCTTGTCCAAGGACTTGTAGAGCCTAAGCCGCTGAATGAGATCAAGAATGTATTGATTACAGAGTTCAAGAAACCCAAGTCGAAGTCACAATGTATTATAGAGATGAAAGAGATCAAGCAAAAGGTAGCTGAACCTGTTTGGGAATTCGATCAGAGATTCAAGACCTTAACCGACTGATTGACTTTTCATATCCCAGATGAGCAAAACAAAGAATGGTTAATTGCTGCCCTCTTACCACACATCAGAGTTCCTCTGATGCAACAGAAGATTGCTTCATATGCTGAGGCGTTGGAGATCGCCATGAAGTTAGAGTCAACCCCTATGGGAGAATCCAACTCAGGTATGATTCAAATATTGAGTCAACTAACTAGTTTGTCTCTGCAGGTCGAAGATATGAAGAAAGACAAGGGAAAAGATAAAAGAGAAGACATCTAGTGTGTCAGATGCAAATCATAAGTCCATGACAAGGAACACTACCCCTTATTTCATGAATACTTGGCCTCTAGAGCTCTGAGCCCTTTGAAGCAAGTTAACCTACCCTGATGCGAAGTATGCAGGAATAGACATTGCCCTGGTGAGTGCTATTACATGCAAAAATATGTTCAGACACCCACAAATTTGTATTGCACATTCTGTAAGTCCATGGGGAATGATGATAGGGATTTTAGGGCTTATGACCTCATGCATGAAAGGTCGAGAGACACATACAAAATTCAAGGTGAAGTACAACAAGAAGAAAACACTACGCAATATAACTCCCCTGGGAGAGGAAACTTCAACCCTCGTGGTGGATTCAGAGGAGGAGGAGGAGGAGGAGGAGGAGGTATGGGTCGAGGCTGAGGATAGATCATTTGTTAAAACTATGCACAAACATGACACTTAGCAAGGGATTGTCATAACCCTTGCACTACTTGCAGCTACTGCAGTTCCTTTGAACACGTTATAGAAGATTGTCCTGTACTGCTAGCTAAGCTTAAGGAAAGACGAGGACCTCAGCAAAACCCACAAGTGAAACTGATATATGATGAACCTCACGAAGAAGACCCTAGATTCGTTGTTATCACTAGAGGAGGCGCTGTTACATGAGAAGACAGATTGACCCAAGCAAAGTCTACAGAAGACTCAAGAGTCAGGAAAGCTATAGAGAAGACCCAAACTTTTGATGCAAAGAAAGAAAGACAAATATTTGAGGAAGCAAGAAAAGAGGTCAAAGTAGACCAAGGTTCTTCATCAAATACACGACCAAAAGTGAGAGAATATGGAATGCCTCAAGCATTTGATCAGTCTGCTTCACCAAGAGAAGGAAAAGAGGCAAGCAAGCTCATGGAATTTCTATATACTTGTATTAAGTTGATTCAAGATGAGAGCGTTGTACAAGAACTACAAAATTTAATTAGACAGTATGATATAGGAAATATAGACCCCTTACTGAATAGGGTAGTACACCAAATCGATAAAAAGAGAAGGACAAATAAGGAATTACACTTGAATGCTCAAATAGGAGAATGTGACATAGACTATGTGGTCCTCGACTTAGGGTCAGAAGTCAATGTCATGACGAAGAAAACCTGGAAACTAATGGAAAAACCCAAGTTGATCTATTCCCCTATCAGGCTTAGGATAGCTAATCAACAAGCTGTAAGCCCCTTTGATAGACTGGAACATGTCCCTGTTGACATCGAAGGAGTAAGAATGTTTGCATATTTTGAGGTAATTGAGATAGTTGATGATAACTGTCCTTACCCTGCGTTGTTAGGAATCAATTGGGCTTTCAATAATTCCATTGTGGTTGATTTAAAGAAAATACATATGAATTTTGAAAGAGATGGCCTTAGGGTCATTGCGTGTTTAGATCCAGATGAAGGTCAGTGATACATAGAGCCCATAAGAGAGGAAGACCACACATATGAACTAGAAAACATATAAAAACTAATAGCTATACAATAGGATTACATTAATCCTATGACCGATGGAAACCTAATCTGGCAAAGTGACAACGCATGTTCATCAGACTCAGAAGAAGCACTGGAGAACTGGAATAATAAAATGTATGAAGTATCTACAAGAATATGTGCTAGATTAACCAGAGTAGTTCATTGGATCAGCACAACAGTAAGTAACTTACCCACCTTTGATGGTCTGAATCCTTTAGAAACCTTCTTGTAGGACTTTGAAGAAAGTGTACCAATGCAACAAAGATTGTTGGCAATGGATGAGGCCCTGAAATCAACCCCAACAAGATGGTGGGGGACACACAAAACCAACATTGCAGACTGGGTACAATGTCATACCTTGATGACAACGCGGTTCTCAACACAAGTAGAAGGCTAGGAAGTTCGGTACATAGGTCGAAGCTGCCTAAAGGACCATGTGCAGAGTTGCGAGGAAGCCTGAAGCCCCCATTTTCTTGGAGCAGTGGGTGCACAAATTCATTAACACACTGGACACGACACCTATCAACTGGTACCTTCAAGTAGAGATGCGCCTTGTCACTGCAGATTGGGAAGGTATGACTCAGAATTTTGTAAGTACCTTCTTATTTGAAATTTAATTTCCTTCAGTAGATCAAGAATTACAGATTGTCATACATAAAGTATTTGGGGAGGCCTCTAGCCTCCCTTTAGAACAAGAAAAGGACGAATGGACTGTGCCTCTCTAGAAACTGCAAGGCTGTTACAACATCAATGCTGATGAGGACGATGATCCTAGGAAGGTGAACAACGCCGAAATAGAAGGCCAAAGAGATGTGGAAGGACCAGGAGTTGATCTACCATTCATCGGACATCCTATCAATATTAAGAAGATCAATATTGGAATAGAGAAAAAACCGAAGCTTGCAAATGTTGGAGATTACTGGGATGCTGCTACTATTGACAAAATAACAGAGTTACTGCATGAATATCAGGACTTGTTTCCAACCAAGTTCACCGATATGAAGGGAATTAAAGGGCCTATGGGAGAGATGAGGATCCCTTTGAAACCAGATTCAAGACCAGTCAAACAAAGACCCTACAAATCGAACCCTAAGTATAAAGAGAAAGTGAAGATCGAGCTCGACAGAATGCTGGAAGCAGGAATTATAGAACCTGTTGAAGAGTCAGAGTGGATTAGCCCTATGGTGGTACATGAAAATAAGACAGGAGAGATCAATATCTGCATAGATCTCAGGAGGTTGAACGATGCTTGTTTGCATGATCCCTTCCCTACACCATTCACTGACAAAGTGTTAGATAATGTGGGAGGCTAGGAAGTATATTATTTTACAGATGGATTTTTAGGATACCATCAGATCTGGATTGCCAAGGAAGATCGCCGCAAGACCACATTTGCAACAGAATGGGGATCCTACCAGTATAAACTGATGCCAGTTGGATTGAAGAATTCCCCAACCATCTTTTCCAGGGTGGTGGTCGAAGCATTCAAAGAGTTTCTGCACAAATTTCTAGAATCATATTTTGATGATTGGACTATTTTTAGTTTATTGAAAAATCATATTGAATATCTAAGGATAATGTTGGACAAAAGAAGGCAGTGTCAAATTGCCTTGAATATGAAGAAACACATCTTCTTTTCACCATTTGGAGTGCTTTTAGGTCATATTGTATGCAAGCAGGGATTACTGGTAGACCCATCTAAAATTGCCATTATATTTGATCTACCACCTCCTACTTCAGTCAAATAGTTGCGCACTACACTGGGACATACTGGGTATTATAGGAAGTTCATTAAGGGATATGCCCAGATTACAACACCCATGGAGAATCTTTTGAAGAAAGACTGTCAATTTCATTGGACCGAAGAATGCTAGTAGAGCTTCGACACACTAAAACAAAATATGGTTACTGTGACTATCCTGGTTTTTCCAGATTGGAGAAAGGAATTTCACATACATGTCGATGCATATTCCATTGCATTAGGAGATGTGTTAGCACAACCAGGAACATGTGACATCGACCACCCATTAGCTTTTGCCAGCAGGAAACTATCCACAACTGAGATTAATTACATCACCACTGAGAGAGAAGGGTTAGCCATGGTGTATGCACTGCATAAATTTCGACACTACTTGTTGGGAGGGCACTTTAAATGTTTACTGATCACTCCACGCTAAAATACCTAGTAAACAAACTAGTGTTGGGAGGAAGGATATGCAGATGGGTTCTGCTATTTCAGGAATGCAATTTCTAAATTGTGGTTAAGCCAAGAAGAATGAACAAAGGTCCCGACCACTTGTCAAGGTTGGAACATGAAGAAGAGCCGACCAATTTGGAGGATGCACTACCAGATGCACAGTTGCTAGCCATTAGAATGATTGATGACCACTTCACAGAGATAGTCCAGTTCCTGTCAAAAAGAATGGTACCTAGTGAATATACAATTCCCCAGAAGAAACATCTAGTAGTGTGCGCTGCAGACTTCTCAATTATAGCTGGACAACTATACAAGATGGGACCTAATGAGATACTGAGAAGATGTGTTATGGAGTTAGAGAGACCATTGATCCTCGCAGAAGCTCATGAAGGCATCGCAGGAGGACATTACGTAGGGAAAGAAACTACATAGAAGGTTCTTAGAGCTGGCCTTTGGTGGCCTACCTTACACAGAGATGCTAAAGACTATTACAGAGCTTGCGATGTATGCCAAAGAGTTGGGAAACCATCCATAAGAGATGAAATTCCATTAGCACCACAACTGACCCTACAAGCATTTGAGAAATGGGCCATTGACTTTTGTGGGACCTATAAACCCACTAGGCAAGCACACATGAGCAAGGTACATAATTACGGTGACATAGTACTTGACCAGATGGGTTGAAGCAAGAGAAGTTTTGGACTATAGTGAAACTACAGCTGTGCGCTTCATATTTGATGACATCATAACCAGGTTTGGATGCCCAAAGATACTTATGAGTGATCAAGGAACACATTTCATAAATAAAACAGTTGAATCCTTGACTGAGGAAATTGTAGTCCACCATCAGAAGAGAACACCTTACCATCCACAAGAAAATGGGACAGTTAAAGCATTCAACAAGATCTTGGAGACAATGTTGACGAAAATTTGCAGTGTGAACATGGATGACTGGGATTTAAGAGTACCAGCATTACTGTGGGCCTATAGAACCACTTGGAAGAAGCTAATAATGTAGACCCCTTTTAAGTTGGTGTATGGTCTCGAAGCTGTTGTCCCAATGGAATACCTAGTACCAAGCTTAACAATTGCTGCCTTTACATATATAGATGACACTGGTGCTGTTCAAGAGAGGCTTGCGTAGTTGATCGAACTCGAAGAAGACAAATTTATTGTAGGATTCAATCAACAGGTTCAAAAGGAAATAGAAAAGGCCTATCATGACAGACACATCAAGAAGAATCCATTCAAGCAAGGTGATCTAGTACTGGTATATGATAGTAAGTTCATAAATCATCCTGGGAAGTTTCGAACGCATTGGCTCGGGCCATATGAGGTCGCCTATGTTATAGAAGGAGGAGATGCACAGTTGAAGACTTTGAATGAAGAATGGAAGGAAGGATTAGTGAGTGAGAGATGACTGAAGTTGTACTATGACAACCAACTGCCTCGCAACTCTCAGTAAAAGCATAAGGAAAAGGGTCTAGGTATGAGGTGTAGTTGAAACTGGGTACCTGACACATAAAAGACAGTCTGAACAAGGAAGGAGAGGAGGCATAGAGCAGAAAGCAGAGTCTGCATTGCGCAGTCTGAAGTCAAAGTAAAACAAAAGGATCAGATCTGAAGTGCCTCGAGACAAGTCACAAGTGAGTGTTGGGGGCCTGTTGGCCCTTAGTTATGAAAGTAAGCGAAGATCAAGAAAGAAAAGGCAAAATGCAAACTACGCGGAAGACACAGTGACTGTTATTGGGTCGAAGTGAGAAAAAGAGCAGAAAGGATGGAGCGAATTAAAAGGAAGAAAGCTGATGAATGAGGAAATCAAGGATGACATATCAACAAGGAAGGAGGATCGTGGACAACACAACAAGCGGAAAAAGCCACCGTTGGATGCTTTGGAGCACTGCGTGAGAAGGAAGGAAAGTCAGGCTGGTGAAGCCCTGAAAACATTGTTCAAGTTGACCTAGGGTTTTAGACACCTAGGGTTTTGGTATCTAGGGCTTTGACACCTAGTTTTTGGCCTAAGGATGCCGAAGAGTGATTGTAATGTATAAATAGAGGTCAAGAGGACCTGGGATGGGTTGTTGTCATTGTTGTTACTATTGTTGGTGTTGTGATTGTTGTTGTGTGATCGAGTGAGTAACATTGTGTGAGAGAGAAGTGCTGGGTATGAGAGCCTTCTTTATTGTAAGATCTTCAACTGGGTATGAAGATATTACAATAAATAAGTACGAATATCAACCCTGCAGCTGGGTGCGCAGGGAGGGGAGAGATAGAGAGGAGAAGAAAGAAGATCTGCTAGTTGAGAGCACAAACAAGAACTGCATGCTTCACCTTAATATATTATAAAGCATAGTTCTATGGACGTATCCCTAGAGAGAGGGTGAACCACGTATACCTTGTGTTGTGAGTGATTGATTCTATGTTCTTTGCCTTTGATATACTGGTATTGCATTACTGTGGTAGATATGATAGATGCGTGGAATATATCTAAGCTGATAAGTGATATATGCATGCTGTATTGTTCTGGTATTAGATCCACTTGATATTCCCCTTGGTTGTAGACATACATGTCCTGCAACCCCCCCATAGATACTTTGGGTGAGACTGCATCTTCTTCACAGGCTTGTTGGTGTGCTCTTGGAGCTAAACCCTGGGTCTGCCCCTGTGCCAACAATGATGTAAATTTGCATATATGTGTGTGTGTGTGTGTGTGTGTGTGTGTGTGTGTGAACATAGAGTGCACCGAGGATGACACACAATTGTAGGGAAGGGGGAATGTAACATCCCCACTATAATCCCCAGTTTAATTAATGCTTATGTAGATATAATGTGTGGCTATTGCTAAAGCGATCTAATATGTGAATTGTATTTCAATGTTTTAATAATAAAATGTGATTCCAACTGCGAAGAGGACATGGAAAAAAGATCGGGGATGGATTAATCCACAAGAGGGGGGAGTGTTTAGGATAATGGCCAAGAGGGGTCCAAGGGGGAAATACCCATGCATATTAATTTAACCCATTTTACTAAAATTGTTAATTGTATATGAACCTTCCAATTTCTGATTGAGTGTTCCCAAAGCCAATCATTGAATACATGTAATAGGGTGGGTGTGAGTGGTCACATCCCAAAGTTATTGGGCACATGGGGGTTGAGTACAATCTACTTGGCGAAGAGTGCAAGTCAAGAAAGGAAAACTAAAGAGAGGAAATTTTTGTGGGTTGGGACATTAGTTTTTAGTTAGTTAATTTTTGTTCATGGGAAGTAAGGAGAGAGCAAGAAAGAGAGCTTGGAACTGGTGCAACTATGGAGGGAAAATTATAGAGAAACCTGGAGTGTAATTGGAGAAAATTGAAGCTGGAAAAATGAAGAGCCAGGTTGTCAGGCCTGAAGAGTGAACCCCTGTGTGAGTTGCACTAAAACAACAAGTGTTTGTTGTTGGTTTGTTGATAGTTTTCCTATCAACAATTTCCCTTGAGTTCCTAGCTGAGACAATCCTATCTGCATGTGCTAGAGAGACCCTGATAAACGAATGGGATGCCTGCGGGACTGAGATCAATGAAGGGGTACATTCCTTGGGTTGGACAGGTCAAGAAGAAGAGAGTTGGTGGAAAATCAAGATAATTGTAGGAGAATATTAGTTGGGTTGAGGGTTTTATGAGCTGTAATTGGACTATGAGAGACCACCCTATTTTATTTATTGTTATCCTTAGCCCGGGGGTGATTAGCCGTTGAGATTTGGAACAATCAGTCTATGGTTGGGTGGAACATCCATCCCAAGCAGTCGGTTGCACAATTCTTATTTAAAGATAAGTATGTTATCTTGCTGCTGAGTTATTTACCTCTGTGTAAATGATAATGATTTATATACTACTGTAATGAGTTGTTTAGCCACATTTCATGTTGATTTTTAGCATGCTATAGATGAATCTATTCTATGGTTGTAGACAATAGTGAAATATGTTTAATTTGTAGATGTAAGCTACAAGAAATTGACTAACAAAAAAATAATTAATTTAGTTCGAATAAATTTCGGTTTTATGTATATTCTGCACCGTAATGTCGCTCATATGGGATAGGGGACGTTACAAGCTTAGGTTGTAAATATTACACTGAGATTTACCCAACATTCTTTACAAGGAAATAAACTCTATTTTATCATTTAAACTCTAGTGAGATCTAGGATATTGTAATTAAAACAATTCAATTACTAAACTAAGAGTGTATAGAAAAGGAATGACAAAAATAGGGATCAATCCATACATGCGTTTGCAACTCAAACTTATACTAACAAACTCAAGCACTATCACACTAGGTCTAGAATATTGAATAATACAACCATGTAATTCAACAAATTTATTTACAATTATAAGTGGAAACATAGTATAACCATAAAGCAAAACTGCAATGCAATTGTTCAAGTGTTGTTTGAATCATTACTCAATAAAACTTAGCAACAAAGACGTTCTCTGCAAAATAAAATTGCACGAAAACATAGTTAAGCTTCTAATGTGTTCAAATGATTAAATTGAAATGGTTACAAGGTTGTGTTTATGGAACAATTCCCATTCAAATGAAATCTGTTAACACATCATACCAAACACAATTAGAGAATAAACAATCATGAAATCTATTACATAAAATAAATGAAGACATAGCTAAACAAAACATAGGGAATTTAAGAAATGCACTTACAATCCTACACTATATGTATAGGGAAATGATATCCATATTGCTGGGTCCTCCCAATCAACATTTTGTTGCTAAAACGACTATACAAGTAGATCAAAAGAAACCATGAATTGAACTTTCAAAACACCAACATTTTATTGAACAATGTCAACGATACAACTCAATACATGAAATGTCTGTCTCAAAGTATGATAAGTGATTGTATATCTCATACTACCATGCTTACATTACATTGCTCAAAGTGTCTATTTAAATACAACATTGTTTACAAATATACACAGGTCGAGTCTAATCGAACCAATGTTCTCACGCATTGGACATATCAAATACATTTGGAGAATCACAACAACTGACATAATTAAACATGGGAGTGCAAATATAAAATCTATTTCATTCATAAGGTATTCCAATGACATGAAATGCATGAGAATATCTCCCAATTTCATCCTCGGCCTGATTTTTTGTTGGCATGCTGATTTGGAGAAGAGGGTTGACTGTGATATTTGACTGCAGGTGGCGCTTTCTATTCTCATTCTAGAACCTGTGTGAGGAGCTTGGAAGGATGTCGAAGCTGCTACAGAGATAACCCATGTCTCAATTTCCCTTCTAGAACCTTGGAAGTATGACGAAGAACGATGCAGGTTACTAGATCTCTATGTGGGTTACAAGACCTGAGCTTAATCAACCATCATTAGTAATAAAACAAAAATTTAATTATTATAATTCATTAATAATGATGAGAAAACACTAATAAACCACTGAAATTACCGTATGAGCCTCTAGATGACCTTTATAACAAAAAGAGTGATGATTATGGTGAAAAGAGTGGTTTTGATGGGTCAAAAATGGGTTCAATGGTAGTGAAAATGGAGTTGATTTGGAGAACCACATCTCCCCCATGCCTGTGGTTTTGCATGTCCCCATGCAAACAAAACATGTAACCATAGGTGCAACTAATGTTCTGATAGTAAAGTCCTCAAAATTTGACAAAACTTTATCAATTCTTCACCGATCAAGAGGAAGTTCCAATATAGATATTGACACTAGGTGCCTTTTTTCCCTTTGTTGCCTTGATCTTTCTTCCCAAGGCTCTGATATGAAATTGAAGGGTCTTGATCTACCCGTGTTTCTTCTCACTAAGCTTATGAAATTTTTCATTCTTTGTTGTCAACCTACAAACTTCCCTATGCATTTGAGCACATCTGTCGTTCAAGGTTGTATTCTCATTTTTAATATATTTATCCAAGATCTTGAATTATACAACCTCAGCTTTTGATAGATCAATTCGTCAATCCTTCCTTTCCAACCTAGAAGAGATTGACTCGGTGTCAGGGGAAAAAACCTTCTTCATAGGTTCATAATAGTTTGTGGTGTTTTCCATGTCATGAGGTACAAGTGTATATGGTCCAATGGAGTGAGGGGATGGACATGCAAGTGTCTTATGTTGAGAGGGTTCCTTTCAAATCTTTTTGGACTATTATCACCATAACGATTTCCCGTAATCCGAGTGCCAAATAAATTTAGAGAGGGGTTAGACCGACATGCCAGAACCCATCTGGAGGGTAGAGTTATATTGGCAGGGATACGAAAGTGATAGGACCCAACGGACCTTAGATCTTGGGGCAGCCTAGATCAACGGTTGAGACCCATATCAGACGCCGAAACAACGCAGGACTTAACTGATCGAGGGACGGCTGGGGAAAACCAACATGGTGTCATTCATGGATGCATGGCGCCCTCATAGGTACATTGGGGTGAAAGGCAGTCTGCCTAAAACCATTTCCCCAAAAGCCCCGATGTCACGTGTTCTAATACGTCAAATCAACGATTCGTGTAGGGGAGGGAGACGGTTGGTCAAATCACCGCACGCCACTCATTCGGGTACTTCACGACCGTGCGATGTCAGGGGAATGATGTCGGATAATGAACTCAAAGGCTAATCATTTGAAATGGATTGGCCGAGCGTGGTAAACCAATTTTCCTACAAGTAATCTTATCAGTGATTAATGATTGGAACTTGATAACTACCGATCTTCAAGTATGAGTGGCATTATTCTGCTCCAGGAAATCATCGTCTCATTCATAAGTGAAGTAATCCCCAACTGGATCGACTTTCTGATTTTTGTAAGAGTTAAGGAAAATAAAAATCGTGGTCTCTGCAAAATTGGAAGACATGGACGAAGTCAATCAAGCAATATCCAGTGGAATAGGGTTTTTGACTAACATGGCATGTTTATCAATGAGTAAGAAAGAAAGGTCAATTGCGCAGATATTAGCAACCAAATTCCATACTGACCCTGCGACAGAACCAGAATCAGGGTTCATATTAAATCCTATTATGAGGGACCTAATCATCAACAGACACATAGAGGGAATCTACAAGCGAGCAGTGAAGAAGAAATGATGCAAACGACATAAGACAAAAATCAGAGCTGAGGCGATTGAGAGCGTTAGGGAAAATAAACTAGCCTAGTTGGGCACTTTAAAGGAGGAAATATCCAAGATGGAATGAATTCTCAGGTAGAGAGTATGTTCCAGCAAATTTTGGACATATGAAATTCAAAGGAAAAATCCCCATATATGTCAGACCTGTTCGTAACGATCCCTTTAAAGTAGGAGAACTGTTGTTATATATTACTCCTTTTTGTAACTGACCTCTATTTTTAGAATTTTGGGGAAGTTTGATCATTTTGAATTCCACAAGTAACTCCTCTATATATATCATCCCGAATATATAGAAGGGATGAGATGGAGAAAAGAGGAGCCTGCCCTCTGAGCAAGAAGACTTTGTAAAACTCTGGAGCTAGAATGAATATACAAATACATAAGCAAATTTTTGAATTGTTTACGAAAAGATTCTAATTGGCTGTGATATGAGTTCTGTCTTCTTTCATAGTATGCAATTCTTGTGATATTTTATTTTATTTACACTTTCATTTGTCTAAATTGGAGAATCAAAAGCCCAGAATTCATTGCACAATGCTCTTGGCTTAGCAATTTAGGTTATGTGTATTTCTTCTTAACCAATTCAGAATTCATTTTAATATCCTCTGATGCAGTTATATGTTTCTTTTTCCTCTGATTCCATGCAAACCTCAAATATAAACTTAGAATCATCGCCTCATTTAGCCTTTTGTTCTTAATAGTTTTCATGATTTGTTGATTCATCGTTCATTCATGACTCCATAGCCCAAATGTTATCTTCATTTCTTCAACAACTTTATAAAAACCCCCCAAAACAAACCAAATCTAGCCACCGATTTCCATAGAAACATCAAGTGAAATGAGAGATCCCTTTCTGCATTAAGAAGGCTAGTGCCTCAGCTCTAAAGCTGGTTGAAACAATTACCTCTATCGTTTGTCTATTCAACCAGACGGAATTTACAAAGTGCTAACATTCTGGCGCCGTTTCTGGGGACGAAATTGGTAAATTTTCCCTGGGAAGAATGACACGATTGAGTTCTAAGGTCTGAGAGAAGTAGACAATTAGGTACATAGTGGTTGTATCCCTTCTTTGGTGACTCCACACATCAAAGAATCAGTTTGAAGGTGATTCCACTGGTAGAAGAATCCATTTTTTTTTAATTTTCAATGGCGACTCCACTCTCAATGCAGAATCCAGCTTCCAAAACATCATTGGTGACTCCAATGGAAGATGAGATCCCTTGACATAGTTATGAAAAGACATTATGGAAGAAAACATGTACTTAAAATGGGATTCTTTCCAAGGCATTCTACTACTTGTTATAAATTTCCTCTGGTCCTTTCATGAAAATACTAGATGAGTTTTTCTTTACCTGCTGCATTATAATGATGATATTGAAAGTCTTGAAATCATATGTTCTCCTCATTGTATCACTAATTTCTATAAATGTTTTCCATCTGGGCTATGTGATTATCATGACCAAGTTGATGAGTGCCATGAAGCCAAGGCTGATATTTCCCCTCCTGTACTTGCTCCAATGTCCTCCAAGACCCAACATATATACGCACCCTTGAAGTTACGCCAAGTTCTCGACGATTTCCCTCCAAAATACTATGGCTATCTACCTGGGTTTGATGGGGAACTTGATGTCATCTCAGCTGAAAAGAACATCCAAGGGTTTGAACATTTTTTGGATTTGTTCAAGATTGACCATGATGATTTTTGTATGAGGGCCTTCTCTCATTCCTTGAAAGCGGACACCAAATACTGGTTCAAACATTTGCATCCAGAGACAATTAGCTCATGGGAGGAGTGGAAGAATGTCTTTTTAAAGTTTTGGGGCAAGAAGAAATCTTTGGATCTACAACTCACTGAGTTCTATGCCTGGGAAAGGCAAAGAAATGGAACTATTTCTATATTCAGTAGAAGGTTTTCCAGTATCTATTATAATTTGTTCGAAGAAATTCAACCCATCGAAGCTGCTGCCATGCTCCATTATGCAACTACTCTTCATCCAAATCTGTCTTTCCTCTTGATGGAAAGAAAACCTAAGTCCTTACAACAAATATTTAATTATTCTCAAGACATTCAACAAAATATCCAAGCATGTGAACAAACTCTAGATAAGGGGTTAGATGCTAAATAAAATGAAAGTGAATATGCACATAAAATAGTTGATTGGAACCCTGCGCATAGAATTGATAATATCATAGGTCTTATTGAATTTCCCAATGCCAACGATTTTGCAGAGAATTATATTCCACTTGTTAAAAGAGGAGGTGCTGATTTAGTTTCTGATCCATCCCATGATAAGCAAGTGTCTGATTATTTTATGTATTCATTTATAGAAAACCAAGAAGATGAGTTTACAAAATAGTTTGTTAAAGAACAGGTTGATGTTCCAAGTTTGTTCCTTCTAGATGACATTGCATATGCTAGTAATTTACCTGTATATGAAAAATATGAGGATGATTATGATGTTGAAGACGTTCTTTTTCAGCAGTATAGTGAGATAAATCAATCTACATATCACAATTACAAAGAGCAAAGTATTGGATCAATTAGAGAGAATTCTCTACCTTTGTGTTTTGCTGCATTCAAATTGTTGAAAGAAAATTCTAAGATCATTATTGAGGAAAACAAATCTGTGCTGATACAAAATCACATGAAACCAACGACACAAATTAACAAGATATTGCATCTCTCTTCTCATGTGATTAGTGACCCCATAACTTGTTATGTAGAAGATCCTATCAGTTCAAAAATACAACCATTAATCGAAGATGAGCATGTTAAAAAATATGCCCACAACGAAGAGAATGGATAAGGTCTTGAATCAAGTGAAACAACCTTACCACTATGTTTTGCTTCTTTCAAATTGTTGAAGCAAAATGTTTGTGATATCTCAAGTCAGAAATCCTCCAGGCATGATAGTGAATACGAAGAGAAAATTGGACTTGCAAGTATAGATTATCTTCCATTGTGTTTTTCCTCCTTTTTAGCAAATCGTGAGATGATAGGGGAAGCATGGAAGTCTGAAGAAAGTTCCATCAATCAAGAAAGTCAACAACATTCTCACACATTTGATAATTGTGTTGCTGATCACATGAAATGTTATTTTAGCTCAAATTTGCAGCCTATGCTCGGATGTTAGCCTAAAAAGGAAAAAGAAGATGATGTTCAAGGTCATTTCCCTTCACCTGAAACTAATATAGATATTCAACAATGTTTCCAACAAAACAAAGTGTTTCAAAGTTGTCTTTCTTTCCCTGAAAATTATGTGGTGGTTCAATTTCTAAATGGCCTAGACATAGATGAGGGTTTTGAGAATGCGTCTATGGGAACTCTAGATTGTGAAATAGTACGTGATATCATCTCTTCGCATTCACAAGAATATTATGAACATGAATTTATTTCCATTCATTCATTTGAAAGTCAAAATGACAGTCCTCAAGCAAATTTCCAGAAGTTTAATAAAACCAAATCAGATGCACATAATATGGCTGTCACATTTGAAGACGTTCAAGAATGTATGGATATTTTCGTTGATATGCATGGAAGAGTAGACAAACCTATTGCTTCCATTTCATTTGAGAATGTTATCAAAATAGAGGAAACAGAGCAAGAGTAACAAACACTTGCGAAGGAATATTTTCTTTTTGTTTTTTCTCATCAAGAAGAAATGATCTGTCATGGTTTTCAAGACCCTGTGGCCATCCTATTATAGTGTTCAGTAAAGGAGGAGTTTGTTTCATTCATAAGCTCAAGATTTGGATTCAAATTTTGTTTTCAACCGCCATTGTTTACATTTGTCTACCTGCTTAAAAAGGATGTGATCGGAAAAAAATCGGGAAGCCAACTGCTTGATTGGTTACATTAGCACTTTAGCATCACTTGATTGAGTGTTCATCTCAACAGTTTTAGAGTAGGTAGGAGTATGAAAATAAGATTGTTGATCAATAAATTTTTAGTTTGAATTTCCAGTATTGTGTACAACCAGTTTTCAATGGTGTATTCAGTATCCAGTTGAGAGAAGTATGCAGAATTTGGTTTTCAGTAGACACTGGTGACAGGTCGGAGCAGGGCACACACAGATGTTTTGGGAGCAACCCAATGGATGAGGCACCGGGTCTACAATTTCTTTGCTACCTCACTATGAGGATAGCATCCCCAATAGGAGCCTATGTTATCACCATAATGATTTCTCGTAATTCGAGTGCTAAATAAATTTAGAGAGGGGTTAGACCGACAGGCTGGAACCCATCTGGAGGGCAGAGTTATATTGGAAGGGACATGGAAGTGGTAGGACCCAATGGACCATAGATGTTGGGGCAGCCCAGATCAATGGTTGAGACCCATATCGAGCGACGAAATAGCGCAGGACTTAACTAATCATGGGCAGGCCGGGGAAAAACACAATGGTGTCATTCATGGACGCATGGTGCCCTTAGAGGTACATCGGGGCGAAAGGAGGTCTGCCTAAAACCATTTTCCAAAAAGCCCTAATGTCACATGTTCTAATATGTCAAATCAATGATTCATGTAGGGGAGGGAGACAACTGGTCAAATCATCCCACGCCTCTCATTTGGGTACTTCATGACTATGCGATGTCAGGGGAACACCACTGGATAACGTACTCAAAGGATAATCATTTGAAATGGATTGGCCAAGTGTGGTAAACTAACGTGACTACAAGTAATATTGTCAATTATTGATGATTGGAACTTGATAACTACCGATATTCAAGTATGGGTGGCGTTATTCTGCTTCAGGAAATCATCATCTCATTCATAAGTGAAGTAATCCCCAATTGGATCGACTTTCTGATTTCTGTAAGAGTTAAGGAAAATATAAATCATGGTCTCTGCAAAATTGGAAGACATGGATGTAGCTAATCAAGAAATATCTAGTGGAACATGGTTTTCGACTAACATGGTGTGTTTATCAATGAGTAAGAAAGAAAGGTCGATTGCACATATATTAGCAACCAAATTCCATATTGACCCTGCGATAGAACCATAATCAGGGGTCAGATTAAATCCTTTTATGAGGGATCTAATCATCAACAGACATGTGTACGAACTCTACAAGCGAGCAATGAAGAAGAAACAGAGCAAACGACAGAAGACAAAAATCAGAGCTGAGGCAGTTGAGAGTGTTAGGGAAAATCAACTAGCCTAGTTGAGCACTCTAAAGGAGGAAATCTCCAAGCTGGAATGAATTATCATGTAGAATTGAGTATGTTCCAACAAATTTTGGACATATGGTGTTCAAAGGAAAAGCCCCAGATATCTTTGACCTGTTCGTAACAATCCCTTTAAAGTAGGAGAACTGTCGTTATATATTACTCCTTTTTGTAACTGACCTCTATTTTTAGAATTTTGGGGAAGTTTGATCATTTTGAATTCCACAAGTAACTCCTATATATATATATATATATATATATATATATATATATCATCCCAAAGGTATAGAAGGGATGGGATGGAGAAAAGAGGAGCCTGCCCTCTGAGCAGGAAGACTTTGTAAAACTCTAGATCTAGAATGAATGTACAAATGCAAAAGCATATTTTTGAACTGTTTACGAAAATATTCTAATTGGCTATGATATGAGTTATGTATTCTTTCATAGTATGTAATTCTTGTGATCTTTTATTTTATTTACACTTTCATCTATCTAAATTGGAGAATCAAAAGTCCATAATTCATTGCATGATGCTCTTGGCTTAGAAATTTAGGTTAGGTGTATTTCTTCTTAACCAATTCAGAATTCATTTTAATATGATCTGATGCAGTTATATGTTTCTTTTTCCTTTGATGCCATGCAAACCTCAAATATAAAATCAGAATCATCGCCTCATTTAGCCTTTTCCTCTTAATAGTTTTCATGATTTGTCGATGCATTGTTCATTCATGACTCCATAGCCCAAATGTTATCTTCATTTCTTCAACAACTTTATAAAACCCCCCCAAAACAAACCAAATCTAGCCATCGATTTCCATAGAAACATCAAGTGACACGAGAGAGCCCTCTCTGATTTGAGTAGGCCAGTGCCTTAGATCTAAAGCTGGTTGAAACAAATACCTCTGTTGTTTGTCTATTCAGCCGGATGACATTTACAAAGTGATAACATGGACAACGAAATCGATGGGTTAGGTTGATGAATATTACTCTGTTCAATAAGCGTAGGTTTAGGTTCTAGGAGAATTATATTTTTCAATGAAGAAGGAGTGTCGGGCATTGGGGTTTTGGCTTTAATTTTCTGTTTGGCTATACTCCTTATAACCTTCATAGGAATGACTGGTGCAACAAGGGTAGTGATAACTAGCACTACTAGAGTGGTAATGGTTGGTGCAACATGGGCACAACGCTTCTGTTTCAAAGGATCCTTTTCATGGGTCTTATTAGGAATAGTGAAGTCCTTAGCTCCATGGGAGCTGATTCCTTCATTTTTATTTTTATCATTGTCATCAATAGGGGTAGTGACAAGCTCACAGGGTAATCCTTCATATGCACCCTTTTTGGAAACAAATCCATTCTGTGATAGGAATGCATCCCAATTATCTCCCCTCTTGTTTAATTCTTCAACAATTAATATTTTAAATAATTCGTGGTGATACATGCTTCGATTTACATTCTTAGGGTTTGTTTGCACATTCTCAACCATCCTACCCAGGCTTTGACAAGGATAAAATGGAGAATTCAACTCACTACCAGCTTCAAAATGCAACAAAAGGAAAATATGGTAGAGAAAAGTGATGGCATACCATCCCTCATAGGTGATAACCTTTTTAAGCACAAACATGAGATTTCTTCACTTCTCTGTGATCCATACCCCAGGCACCCCCTTTTTCCAATATAAATTCTATCTCATCGAGCATAGGAATCAGTCCCACACCCCTTGCTCCACTTGTTTATTTTTGAACCATTGTACCCCTATTGTCAGGATCCTTGTATCATTAGATGATTTTTCTTCTGATACAAAAAGTACCAAGTCTCCCATGCGATCCACACTACCATCAAATTATTCTGAAAATTCCTTTGTTACATAGGCATCATACCCCTAAATTTTTTCGAGAAATGGAAACCAGCCTGTAGTTTTGAGGAGCGGTTTTCTAGCACTGTATTTGGGGTATGCCTCGAGATCTCTAAGAGACCATGGCTCTTTCCTTACCATGTTGAGATTCCCCATGGAACCATAATTGAGAACATGAGAGGGTATGCAAGAGTACTTTGTTTTGAATGATTCACACTACAAGTGGGGAACTAGGATTTAGGGAGTTTGGAGATAAAGTATGGGAGAATTTGAGCTTATTTTGATTCCTAGTAGTGATTCAAAATAAGTGGGTCAAAAAAAAATGGGAAATGAGTATAGAGATCGGTCATTCATTGTAATGATCATCCATGGATGAAGTGATGATTGTGGGTGACAGAGTAATCATGAAATACAATGGTTAAAATATCATATGTAGCGAGGGAAATGGATAAGGGTAGTGTATATGGGTATGGGATATGTGTAGTTTATAGGAAGAGTAAATGTGATATAAGTAGATTATAGGTTTTTTAAGTGGGATTATAGGATACATGGAATATGATAAGAATACATGTTACATGAATGAGATCATAAGTAAATACAAATTAAGTTTCCCATGTTTTTAATCAACTAGAAAATAATCAAGACTTGCTTTATTACCTCAAGTTTACCTCATGATGCATGTTGTAATGGAGAAGAGAAAGGAAACATGAGATTGTTGTTACATTATGTTGAGGTCATGAAATCACTGAATGCTTTGTTGTTGAACCTTGAATTTCCAAATGCTGATGTAGAAGAGATGACAAAAATGATGACATTGCTGGTGTTTGAGATTGATTATTTGCATAAGTGGATGATGCTGTAGATGTAGACCAGTGGAAAGATGAAGAGAAGGACCCAGGGTTGTTTGGAAAACTCCATACCCTTACTTGTGAAGATGCTAGCCTATAAATGATGGACATACTTTAATCTAATAGGATACATGTCATCTTGTAACTGATACAGGGGTCTTGTAACTGTAGAAAACAATGGTTACAAGACTGCTCAATGGTTACCAGACTGCCTGTAGCTACTGAAATTACAAATATTAAAGCTTCTATTGAAAGTCTAAGTAGTGAAGATGAAATATATCAATACTGAGAGCTACTGATAATAGAAGAGAATTGAAAACATGAAAGTAAAGAATATGAAAATGAAATTTTAACTGAACATGCTAAACTGGAAACTTTAGAACAAAGAAATGAGCTG